>CM076575.1:1893945305-1894170025 GCA_034641835.2 Pinus albicaulis | reverse complement strand
ATTAAAGCATGAAATGACGCAAAACCTATCTAAGATCGTGACTAAGAACAATGTAAACTGTCCAAGTTTAGGAAAAAAAATTATGGTGATAACATAAGGAAAACACCATTGTTGAGGAAAGAACTAAGCTAATAATTTTCCTAGAACAAGCTAAATTAGTTGAACAAGCTTTGAAGAAACAAGTCCAAGAAAAGGAAAGGAACTATGAAAATTTAGAACTTGAAACTGTGGGCCTAAGGAAGTAACTTGAGAAAAAAAAATGGCCTAAATCTTGGATTTTTTAAAGGATGTCAAACTTTAGAAGAAATTATTAAAGTGAAATTCTCTCCTCTAATTGTGGAAGATCTTGGATACAGTCCAAATGTTGAAATATCAAAGCTTATGAAATATGTTGGACACTAGGTGGCTGTGTTAGTATTGGCATTGAGGTCAACAAGAGTCAATGGTGATTAGTGTTTGCATGGATGTCAACACGAGTCAATAGTGACCCATTGATATCTACAGGCTTCTGGTAGAGAATCAACATAGCAGTAGGCTTCTTAAAATTCCATTAGATGATGACCATGATGGTTGTGGTGTTGGCATTCGAAGAACGAGTAGAGCGGTGTAGAAGAAAAGTGTGCCGGAATTTTTGGGGTCATCTCAAAGGCAGAAAATGTCCTCCAAGTCTACATCACACCCTATCCACAGGAAAGAGATCCAGAAAATATTTCCAATGATATCTGGAAGTCCAAAACAGACTCCTAGATCAAAATATATGGCTTGCAATGAAAAGGGACTTGGAGCTTTGAGAAGGATGAAATATTAGAGGAAGGAGTATAGGGACTCCAAGATATTGGAAAATCATAGATCTAGAAATATTGGAACATCATAGGTCCATAATATCGGAGCATTGGATGCCAAAGGCCATCGACATATCAAAGGTCAGTGAATATTGGCACATTGAAATATTTGAGGTCTTGAATATCAGAAATTTTTTATAGAGCTCCTTTAAGAAGTTGCAATATCCATCATTCCAAGAAGAGGAAAAAGTGTTGATAAATTCCAAAGAGAAATTAACAAAGGTTTTTATGGTGAAACCAAGGATTGGCAAGTCCTATTATCTCTCCTTTCATAAGACACATGGTAGCCTGAGATTAGCTCTAAAAATATGAAGTATAATATGATGTCAGTATGACGTGGTAGTATGGTAGGACACGTGGCAGACAGATTCAACATTTTTGGGTAACCTAGTGGGGAAAATAATGGTTACACATGGAAACACTGTAGAGGCACCACGTGGAGTGATGATGAATTCATGACATCATATTAGAGGTAAAAATATCAGAAGGAGAAGCATCCTACATCTCCGCTTAAAATTCTCATGAGTAAAGTTCCAATGGAAAAATCCTGATGTTATATTGGCACACGGTCATAGGTGAGTTCAGGGAACCAAAGGTGGAGTAAAAATACAAAGAGAGACTGTACCTTAGTAGGATCTTGAATGCCCTAGGACTTAAGTGTTAAATCCTTTGATCACATCTCATGGTCCTATGGGAAAGCAATGCTAAAAGAGCTAAAGGATAAAGGAGAAAACTGAATTACAAGTGCAATATCACAATTTTTTGGTTTCTGAAAGTTCCGATATGGAGTGCTCTGATGGTTTAAACCTATTGAGTGAAGACTCTGATATTATGGGACAAAGGTCTATTCAAGGATGCATGGGCCACTAGTTAATTAAAGGAGTGCACAACAAAAAAAATTCGTGAAATTAATGACGACAAAGAGGTCGTTTAGTCAAGCCAACAAGGACCATGATTACTCAAGTTGATTTGAGAGATGTATGTTTTTTGTTTTTGGGGTAAGCCACCTCTAATACTCTCATGCATGCCTCAGTGAATTAAGTAGAGTGTAGAGAAGCCATTCGAAAGTACATTTCATGCCTGAGAAGACATGAATAAGAATGGAGGGCCTAACTGTATTATTCAGGTGAATTGAGAATTTATGTCTCAGAAAGAAGAAGGGCTTGGTGCTGTTGAAGCCCCAAAAATCGGGTCTACAACAAGGGGGATACCCACCCGGTCCGGACCTTGGTTAGCAGCTCCTTTTCCGTTTGGTGTAGTGGGTCCGACTGGGGATAATGGGACCAGTTTCCCAATATGTGTTTGTGTGTGTTTGAGATTTGATATTTATTTTGTAAAATTCCTAAGTAAAATGCTTTTAATCTATTCCTAATCTATTCATATGCAAACTATATTCTAAGAAATATCTAACGCTAAACTAACCCGGGATGTAAATCTTTCTATTTATGCGATTTAAAATGATTTCAGATAGCAATTGATAATAAAGATCATTCAATTATCATGAGAAAAGAATTCAATAAAGATAAACCATTTCATATAAAAATTTAGATGAAATAGTTGTGAGAAACATATCACATAATAAGCTATTCATACATCAAGTACAAATAACTAGCTATCACCATACAAAAATGCCAAATGATAACTCAAGTATTCAAACATCAATATATAAATAACTAACAATAAATATCACTTTTAACATAGAAACAGAAACAGTTAAGAGATAGAAGTACCATTTATAACTAGTTCTACTCATGAGCTAGAAGCAATAATGATTTATCTCTTCCTAATCCAACATCCATTAAGAGTACAGAAATGCAAAATCAGTAACAATTATTAGACACAGATATCAATAAATCTCGTTCCATTCATTCATCAAAACCTCCTCTGAGGGTGCAAAAATGCATGTTCTGAGGATAAGTTTTTGACAAATTTCAGGACCCTTTTCTAAATGCATGAGAAGGGTTTAAATACTACTAACTAAATCTAAAAATAGTTTATTACAAAAATTTAGGATTCGGTTTAAATGACCATCCTTTTTCTAGGAAAAAATACAGTAAAAATTAAAATTAAATCTAAAATTAAAAACTATTAACTAACTACTTATGAATTTGATCTCTGAATTTGCAAGCATCTAGTATTGTTTTGAGAAGAGGTGGTTGGCCGACTTCAGATTTCAACTGCCCTAAAAAGACAAAATCGGCAAGTGTAGGCACAATCTTCTCAGCAGAATTAATGATGCAATTAAGAGTGTTGCATTGACTGTGTGGATTTACTAGAGATGTCCAGTAAGAATCCCAATTTAATCTTGTCAACCCTTGAATTGATTTTGCTTTTTCTTCTGCCCTTTGTTTCCATTCTGTTTGCAATTTTTGTGCCTGTGGAAGATATTCCGGAATAGTTTTTGAAATCAAATTAGCCTTGTGAAAATTCTCATTTACATAATCAGTAATATTTCCTGCTACTGTAGCTGACTCCTCTGCCGCCTTCTATGCTTCTCTGATCTGTGCATCCCAATTATTGAAAAGTATTTCTTTGTGATTGTTTTTGATAATTGGTGCACCAGCTCTTTTTCCTTCCTCTGTCTTTTTCCATGCCAAGTAATCAGTAACTCTTTCATTAGTTAAATCATAATCATGTCGTAATTCTACAACATGATTAGTGATTTTATCACTTTCTAGACAAAAAGAGTTCTATTGCAAGATTTTCTGGCATAATACATCTTGTTGTTGCAGTAGTTGGTTGTTTAAATAAATAGATTCTGAAATAAACTCAGGAAGTTTGGGATCATATTTTTGCTCTTCTCGGATAATCTGTATTTGTTTCTCTTTATCGGCCAAAATTTTTTGATATCCGATTTGCATCTCTTGAAGCTCTTTCTGTAACTTTTCAAGTTTCATCTGTGCTTCACTGCTAGCATGAGATTGTTGCAATTGTTGTTGCAGAACTTGTATCTAATCTTCTTTTTCATTTAATAATAGTCGTACCTCAGATGCTTTGTCAATAGTCGCGGAGGCATAAGCTCCTGTAATCTAAGATAGCTTGGTAAGATTCTCAGTAGGATCCGTAGTAGGATCTTTCCATAAGACATCTAATTGTTCTGCATTAGTAGAGATTGCGCTCTCTAACTTTCTCTTTTTCCTTTGCTTCCTCACTACTGCTTTATACTACGGGCTGTAGAATACATCCAGAGGAGGAATGTACTCTATATTAAGTACAATTTTAGAAGAGGGAGTGATAGGTATATGCTCAGTTTCTGTGACATTGCCACTTATTCATGTGCTTAAAACTTTTGTTGTCTATACAGGGGTTTGTGTATTCTGTCCTTCAACATTAAGCAATTGATTAAAATTTTCCCATTCTTTATCTAATTAAATGTTGGTGGATGGTTGTTGTACAGTGGGAGGTGGAAGATTCAACTATGGAGTGGTTGAAGTCTGTAGTTGTGAAAGCTCTTTTGACTGAGCTGTATCTTTTACTGAGCCTTCATCTTTATCATACTTTTGAGAACTTTCAGAAGTTTCTTTTTTAGACTTTGATTTAGACCTTAACTGCAGTGGTGAAATCTTTGACAACATCATATGGATCAAATAGCCTTCTCAAAAACCTGAATAGTTGTAAGCATGTAATATTGCTTACCTCTTTGAATGCATGACCAACATCAAACAATGAAAATGCTCCACAGGTTACAGGAAATTGTGGCCAGATGGCCTTCTTCTTATCCTTTAATTCCTCTGTTAAACCTCCTTCACCACAGGTTTGGTATGAAATTTCCCGAGCTATAAGTTTATCCGAAACATACAAGGGTAAAATATGAGGAGAAGCAGATCTTCCAAAAACCCTTACATAAGTAAACAACGCTTCTCCAAACCACCGTGCGACAGGGAGAATGTTGACTTCTTCTTCTGGAGAAAACCTTGGACCATCCTTATTATACAGTATTCTATACAACGGCAACATTATGCCATGGAAAATTTTGTAAAAATGAGGAACAAATTTTGATTCCCACAGTTCTTTGTGATACACATGAATAGGCAAAGGATCATGAATTGTCCATTGCCAGCCCATTAAAGGGAATTTAGAAACAAAGCAGATAGAATCCATAACATAGGCAGATAGATAAAAAGGAGGATAAATCCTCTGAGAAACAGTCCGTTTAGACCGGTAATTGAAAATAGCAGTGGCTAAATTATCAGAAAGTATTTTGGCCCAGTCTACAATGGTAGCATTAACAACAGCATTTAATAATGGAAGCCATTCAGGAAAGACCTTATTTATGTCAGGCTTTCCAAAAAGCCTACATAACATAGTAGCAGCAAAACAATAGGGAGAGGTGAGTGAACCAGTATTGTACATATCGTGTTTGTCTTTCTTCAATGGTTCATCTCTTTTGGTCCATTCCTTTGTGCATTCCGCCAAATTTTCATTTTCCCTGGAAAATTTCTCCATAAATTGTTTGTTGTAAGTCGCCTAAGGCTCCGGAAAGTGATACATAAGCCTCAAATATTCTGTAGTGAATGACACGATGAGCTCTTGATCTGGAGTTCTAAATTTCATGTCTGAAATATCAGTGCTATCTAGCACCCATTTTACCATATCTGTATACGGAAGAATTCTTGGTCTTGCTGCTATCCGGTGCAAAAATGAACAAGCCAATTCTCTAAGAGATGCTTCAGATGAATTACTTGAACCTGCAGTAGCCGCGACTTTCATTACCCTGGGATTTTCTTCTTCGAGCAGATTATGCATTCCCTCCCAGGTGGTGATACCGGCATCCTTGTTGCAAGCAGTATCTGCATACAGGGAAACCATCTCTTTGTTTTCAGAACTTGGAGTTTTCTCTTCTTTCCCATAATACTCCGTGAATGCTTTGTATAGTATTATGCTCCTTCGTGCCTGCGGTTTTACGAATTAAGTGACAGTAATGACATGAGAAAGGTGACGGGATAGTTTTAAATGTTGAAGGCGGATGAAATATATTATTTTAACATGAAACAACCTTTCAATCAAAACAGAATCCTTTTTATCGATAATTGACAATCCATTCATTAATTCAATCATTAAAGTGCATAACAGATATTGATTTATGAAAAGATTTTCTTTGGACAACGAGCTTTTAAGAATCTGCGACATTGTGATCTGCGATTTTCTGTGCAATATCGCAATGTCGCAATATCGCAGATCACAATTTTCTTAAATTGAAATCATCGTAAGATCGCAATTATCGCAAATCACAATATTTACGAATCGCAGTCTCATAGCATCGCGAAATCGCAGTATCGCAAACTCTCAATATCGCAAAATATAATATATGAAAAGTATTTGTTAAACATCTTTTCTGCGATATGCGGTTTGCGATCAATATTTTAATGCACATTTTTTTTGGGATCGTGCTATCGCAATATCGCGAAATCACAATTTAGAAGATTTTGCTTCACAAAGGATATCCACTTTTTGCGATGGATGCGGTATTTTTCTTCAAAGAAATATTATATTCTGATCTATCATAAACTTAAGTTTATTTAGAGATTTTTGAAGGAATTTCCCTAAGTTATGATAGTATGTTTTATTTGAGAAAGGAAACAAGCACTAATTAATTTTTTGGATTTTTTGACTAAGGGTCCCCTCATATTTAGTATTATTACTAATACTTAAATAAAAAAGGGGGGTTGTTGCTGGCCACAACAGGTGCCCATGCATATAATTATTTCTATGACAGAATTGATTGGGCGAACACAAAGGCATCAATGCATGTCATGCAAATAAACACTTGAGTGGTATGTGCATAAATAAATGAGACAGGGCTGGGTAGTACATAGAAGTGGAAAAAAAATCTCGAAATTCATTCATCAAAATTAGAGCAAACGAAATTGTTGAATTTTTTGTTGTGTATGAGGGAGAGGATAGAGGCAGAGTCGAGGGAGAAGCACGAGAGGATATGTTGCAAGACAATAGAGTTTTGATCATGTGATGATGTAATATCACAAAATGGGAATGCACCAATGTATAATCACAATACTGGAATAAAAATTATAAATAAATCATAAAATATGTATAAAACACATAGCCATAAATTACATGTACAACAACAAGAAATCTGATCCATTATATCAGCCAAAAGTTGGAAAAGAAGAAATATATTCCCTAAAAACGTTATTACCAGATAATTGCATTATATTAGGGAGAACTAACACTGGGATCCCTTATAATATGTATTATGGGACTTATATCCAGAAAATATTCAGAAACAAATCTCTTTTTCTTGTTTAAACAGATCTCCCGATCCTGGTATGGCTCAAAAACACTAAAATCTCATGACTTGACTAAATATAAATTTACTCAAGCATGCACAACATAATTTTAAGATTTTTTATGATGTAATATGGTATAAATATCATATCATTAGTTTTATTGCTCAAAACATGAAGAAAAGTAGGGATCTAACCCCTTTTACACATCAAGAGGATAACCCGGCAAGGGTTTCATGAAGGCACAAGTACAAGATGCATAGATCTGTAGATCTGGATCTGAAATAACGCAGCTTGCTGAAGCACTATGTATAAATGGTTTTATAATACAAAATTGAAGGAGGATCCTTCTTGCAAGTCTTTTTCCGGGAGAAGGGTTGGCCCTTTCCCTGAGAAAGCAAGACAAGATTGAGGGGATTGACCCTTACATTGAAACTCTACAAGAAAGGACGTAGTTCCTGCAAGGGAATGCACTGCAGATGATGGAATTCATTTGGCCAAGTGCCAAGAAATGTAAATATACTCCAATATCTTCCTCAATAATCTCCCAAAGGAATGGAGGCTCCCTCCTTTGAAAAATGAGTGCAGGAAGTGGTGCTGTGAACCCTCACTGCAACACCCTGCAACACAATGTTATGCTGCTGTAGAAATAATGTTGTTGCTGAAGGATGATGCTTGGATTCAAGCCTATATGTGAGGAAAATCAGTACAAGCTCCTTCAAGAGGCCTCTCAAGAAAGGAGAAAGATTCCTAAACAAGAGATCCTTGTGCTAAGCAGCACAGTCACTCTGCTAAATAGCAAGAGAATGCAGAATAGTCTAAAAAAACACATAAAATTATCATTCACCAAGATGTCTTGATATGGCTTCCATGCCCTCATTTTAAACATGTGTGGACCTTTTTGCGTTGGGCCCCACTCATTAGGGTTTCCTCCACCAAGGAATCTTCCTTTCACTATCCCTACGCTGTCTCACAAGATGATCTCCACCTCCTATCCCAGCACTATTGACTTGGTCAAACTTGACCTTCTCCACATGAAAAAAGTCCCTATTCACACATGAAGGTGTTAAATCCAACTTTTATGTTGATTCCCTTTCACATTATGAGGGATTTTATTCAGGTCTTTATTATGCATGGGCCTCCTTACACATTTATTCATCTCCTAAGTGAAATCAACAAAATTTAATATTCCAATTTTCTCCATGCAAATTTGGAATATTACAGTCCTCCCCTCCCAAATTTTTCCTATCCTTAAGCAAATGCAAGGACAAAACTGAAGAGTCTCCCTTCCTCTTATTGTAGCATCCACATATGATGAACTCCTCCAAGGAATGAGATTTTGTCTCATCAATGAATCTCCATATTGCCCCTCCCAAGCATGCAAGCTAGCCAAATGGCTATCATCATGAGTAAGTAAAGTAATTAAGGAGGCAATAAGGTGTTTTCTAGAGATCCTCTCAGGGCATGGAGTCTCAAATTTATTGGGAAACATCCTTCCCATGTGGATCCTCCATCCCTAAGCAATCATCCATACAAAATGAGTCACCTCCCAACATGGTAACTCCTGAAAATGTTTCTCCACCTTAAGCTCCTGCAAAGTAGGTGGGATGAAAATCTGAACATGGTAGACAAAGTAGCCTACCCCATGTTGTCTTCCTCTCCACTTATGATAAGTGTAGAGAATATTCTGATCTTGGGTTGCAATACAATTTCCCTCAAGTGGCGAGATGAAGACTAGATCTCCAAAGATCTCCTCTCCAATGCTATGAATCAGGCTGGCCCAAATCATTCCATATGTGATGGATAGGAAATCATCACCATATGGCATCCCATCAATCACATGGACCACCTAAAAAAGAAACAAGTGTTTGGCTGTGGTCACCATATCTCCTCCCATGCTCCTATTGGAACATGCAATGTCTAAAGTGTGGGGATCCTTTTCCCAAAAGGACACATCCAACCCATGTGTCTCTCTCCCAATCATGCTTTCAATAGAAATAAGAATAATATCAGCAAATAAAATCATGATTAGCATCAAAATGAGGGAAATATTGAAGGTTTCATATGGTGCAGGGAAGTACCAACAGTTTCCCATGTAGTTACAACGCATTTTTCCTAACTGTTGGTGCAGAAAATAGTATGGCAAGTTGTTTTTTGATACATGGGTAATTATGTATGTCATGACATCTACTAATAAATAGAAAATGGCTGGATACATCAACTGAACATACATGAGCAATGCACTGAATATAAATGGTAAGAGAATACAAATATTGTGTTATACAATCAATAAATGTAAAAAAAAGGTTCCCACCATGCATTGGAAGTAAGATGATACATGGATCCATGAATAAGCCTCCCATTGTGGTATGACATACTCCCATGAAGAGGAATGAATCATATGCTGCTAGAAGATCACCCTTCTTATGCTTGGAAATCCAAGTTAAGAAGATCATATCAAGGTAATAGATGTTTCCATCCACTAATCCATATCTTTGACCTCCTCCTTGTTCACCAAGTGCATCAATTTTTAAGTGATCCTGATGACACTCCACTAATAACCCCAAGCTCCCAAGTGATAGCATTGATGGTCTATGCAAATAGGCTTTGCCAACTCATAGCTCCATTCTTTGACATGCATATTGTCAAATACATCTCCCATAATGCTGCTACACATAAGAAGTTCCTCCCAAAGTGGAAGTACATATTGAACATCTAAGGTCAAGGAGTAGCCCCTCTGCACCATGATAGTGCCATCTCCTACGCCTGCAACGGGGGGGTCACAAGGCGGGTGGTATCCCCCCCTGTCGGGGTTCGGGGTAGCGCCCCGGCGAAAATTTTTGGTCCTTAATTTTTGGTGGGTAGTCCGCGTCCATGGTTTTGTGCATGGTTTTGCACATGGTATTGGGGCACGATGGTTTTGGGCCCCTGGTATTTTTTGTAGATCCAGTCAAGGGAACTACGGTTATGTTCTAATCCGGGGTTTATGGATTGGGGTTTGTGAATGCTTCGACATGTATATATATGTGTTGTAACACTAAAAGGAATATAATGAAAAATCAAGTTGGTCGTCCCGATTTGGGATCCAGGGGAAAATCTCTGTGTTTATCTGTTTTATGTTTTATGCTCTCGCTATTGTTTATTTTCTGTTATAAGATTCATGAGTAGATAAATTTTGTTCAGGGTTAAAACCTACATAGGTAAGATAAAATGGAGAATCTTCATCCACTGATATTGTTCCTTCTTATGACTTGGCTCTGAACATGAATGTAGGCATGATCCTTATCAAATTTGAAAATGTAAGTAGGATAAGATCCATGTATGGACCATTTCAAAGCTACCCATATGACATGATTCTTCATTTACTTCTCCCAATCGATCAACAATAACGGTGGCTCCAGAAACAAAGGTTAGCTACAGAATTGCACGAATTCTATATCTAAATATAGAAATTCATATAAATAATAAGAAACATTATAATATAACAAATATCTCATCTAAATGCCTTCTCAGATGTAAAATATGTCAATTATCACCTATTTACTTTATGGATTTGTGAAAAAGGAGCAAAAGATGGTGGAAAAGGATGTCAAATTACGAACAATTTTGAGGTTTAACAAGAAGCTCCCTTCCGGTAGGAGTCGGTAAACAATGTTAGGGGGTTGTAGCTCCCTTCTAGTAGGATTTAGAGAATGATAGAAGGTTGTAGCCTCCTACAAGTAGGTGCCCACATGATGGTAAGAGTCTACACCAATACAATATGTAATGGATATGTTCTTTATATGATAAGAAATAATACATAGAAAATGACAATGGTGGTTTTCTACCACATTAGGTTTCCATCTAAAATCTCAGTGTCCTATGTGTGTTTCTTACGTTTTATGATTTTTCTATGCTTTATTGCATATTGAAGCGTTATTGATTTAATGATGCCATGATTAAATATAATCATATGATGGAACATATGAAAAATCAGTAAACTAGATATATGTTGGTTTCCTTCTCTAAATTCATGTACATACTCTGGTTTCTTGAAGAATAATAACATACATAATTATGTGTATAAACCATCAATATGAGAAATAAAGAGGGATTATCCTCTATTAAGTCACCTTTGTTTAATGGGAATAACTTTATATCTTGGAAAGTTAGAATAAGAGAATATTTGCAGCCACTAAGAGCTAATGTTTGGGAACTTTTTGAAGGTGGATATCAATATCCAACCTCCATTCCTATAGACGATGTAGGGAAGAAACAAGATGATATCAATGCAAAGGTATTCAATGTGATCTTGGAAAGTTTGACTAAATCTGAGTTTCAAAATTCATGCAGTTAGATACTGCAAAGGAAATATGGGACAACATTTTCCAAATCTATGAATATGACACTAAGGTAAAAAGCGCTATACTTCAAATGTTTAGAATTCAGTATGAGACTCTTAGAATGCATGATGATGAAATTATTGCAATATTTTTCCTTAGAGTAGATGAGATTTTTAACTCAATTAAAAAAATTGCTGACAAAATACAATATTCTACTCTTGTTGAAAATATTTTAATATTTCTAACCTCAAAGTTCGATTCCAAAGTCTTTGCCATTGAAGAAATGCAGGATTTGAAGAATATCACTATTGAATAGCAACATGGGATCTTGACAACTTATGAAAAGAGAAATGGGGGCAACTCAGGTATTATAGAAGCAACATTGAAAGCCAAAAACAAATGGAAATAAATAAAAAAAGCATAAGGAAGCATGTCATATTTCTTAAGATGTAGTATTCCTAGGGGGGATAGTATAGGGTACATAGGGTGGTACCAAAGGGAATAATATGGTGTAATAATGTAAAAATGATAAATAAATGCACTATAGTTAATAAATGTCGTAGATATGTCAAGAAAATGTATAAAAATGGAAAATATTCCCAAGAAATAACACCATAGAAGATAAAACTTCAGATCTTCATTAATATCAAAACCCTTCAGGTAGGGAAACATCATATATTTACTCCTTAAGGAAGGAGATCACTACACAACTCATATGCTTTCCAATACAATACTCCTTGAGATATCTTAGTGGATAATAGCTAGCCTCTATATAGGTTTCATTCATACAATATTGTGGGTCCTTCAATACCATACATCCAATACAATGGGCATATCACTTTATTCCCTATCTACGTGTGGTCCCTTTCATAATATAGGTTAACTACTTTATTTATTAATTATGGCCCATTTATTTATCATTATTACATTATTACATCATATTATTCCCTTGGGTACCTCCCTTTGGACCCTTTATTATCCCCCCTAGGTATAATACATATGAAGAAGAATAATATTTTGTGAAGAAGCACCAAGTAGGAAATGGGAGGTTCAAAGGTAAGTTTCCTTTTAATTTTTTTTCCTATGGAATAGTAGGTCATTATTCCGCTAAATGTCCTTATAAATAAAATCATGAGAAAGGGAAGAATTTTAAAATTAATTTTGATAGCAAGAAATTTTTTTATACTCATGAAGATAGTGAATATTCTTCCAATAATGAGAATGGTGAATTAGAACAAAATTGTCAATTACTTATGGAATTTGAAAAACAATGTGTAGAGGAATCTAATGATCTTTGTGGATGCTCTAGAAGAAATTGATATACTTACGGTCATAAAAAGGAATCAAGAAAAGGAAATTAGTATGTATAAGGTGTTATCACAAAATATGACCTGATAGGCTGCTCATCAAGTAGACTCTGAATAACTCTTTCAAACCAATCTTTTGGCTGAGGCTTAGCCTCCTCAACTTGAGAGGGCTCTCTCAATAGGTTTAATATTTTTTATTAATGATTAGATGGCTAAATCTAGGTATAAAAAGAATAAAAATGTATAAATGGTTGAATCAAAGATTAGCAAATATTCATTAGGCCATGCATTCAAGATAGTTTTCAACAAAACATCATAATCTGTCAAACATGTAAGTCAAGGCACTTGGAGTTTAGGGTTATAAGTGAAACAGTAACACAGTGAATAAACACAGTCTACAATCATATGAAGGAAGTTAGAGCATTATCCAATGAATTCTAAGTAACATATTCTCATACCACTGCAAATAGATCATTGAAAAAGGCCATAGAAATATGATACACTTAAACTCCTTCTGAATCTTGAGTAGTCAAATAAATCTTTGTATTCCATTGAAAGATCACAGTAACATACAATAACACAACTAGTTTGCTAATGAAAATTCCAACCTTGAGGAATTTGGCCTCATGCTTCATATAGAGTCTTTACATTTCTTGGATTCCATGATCCATAATTAGGAGAATTCGAATTTCTAAAATTGACACCTATCTACTCATAAAACAAACTCTTAATTACAAAATGACAACTAACTGTCTTATCGGAGTTCTAATAAAAATAGGAGTGAAAATCCTAAACATGTCTCAAACAACCTTATCTAAAACTTAAATAATTTCTTTGATAGTTTCTAATCCATGTCTTCGACCTTTATGATGCTTCTAGCTTTGTGGTAAACCCTGTTGATTCATGACCTAACTTTCCTAAAAACTAGGAGACAAAGTTTCCTGATTTTTAACCCCTAATCTCCATGCTTATCTTCGAAAAACTTTGTTGGCCTTGATGATTGTTTGGTATATGTGACATGTGCTAGCATTCGATTAACACTTGAAACTTCCACCTGTGCAAAAATAAATCCTCGAAAAAATTGAAAAGGAGATAAGATATGACTGCGCTACGAAAATAGCCTGTTTTCGTAGCGCAGTTTTTATACCACTATAAAAACACTTCCTTTGACCATTCTTTCTCCTGCTTTTCAATATAAAACTTCATTTTTGATCTTGATCTTTCCACCAGCAATACCAAAATTTGAAAACCAGCAATTATTACCTCCCAAATACATACAAAACGTGCCAAAAATCGACCTTCAGCAGTTTTGTACCGCGCTACAAAGCTATTGTGTATGCTCCTTTTAACACAATTTTTCCAAAATTTACAGTTTTGAGCATATTTAATATTTTTAAAGGACTGATATTGAGATAAAATAACTTTAAAATATGTTCTCCTTCAAAAATGATGCTTTTCTTCATGACAACTGTTTCAAGAATTTATCACTTTTTGCCCTGTTTCACTGTTGCTGCAACTATATTTCTAGGTCTTCAATATGCCTCCTCAGTTTCATGTTGGTATCCCTTAACTGAACATTCATGATTCTCACATACCTATCCTATTTAATTGTAGGAACAGTCCAAGTAAAGTACTGAGCTTCACTTCTTATTGTTTCTGGTTTGGAAACCTTTTCAAGATCCCATAGAGCCTTTATCCTCTTGAAATTTATCTTTTTAGCAGCATGCCTTCTTGCTCTCTTCCTTAGTCTATCAATTTCATAATTAGCTAATTTCAACCTTTGCTCCAATTCTTCACAGCTGGTTTTTTCTGTCTGAGTGGAAAATACTCTGTTTTTGTCACCTTCAGGTATTAGCGATGAAAGATCTACAAAATCTTCCTGAATAGTGGAAGCTTCCTCTATTTCTGTTAACTCAATATTTAACTCTTGCATATTTTTAGATTGCCTGATTAAAGGATTTCTCGGCTTGAACACAAATTCTATAACCTCATCCTCTAATTCCAGTTTCTTAGAAGATTTCATCTTCTTAGGTTTTCCTTCATCAATTTTTTTGAAATCTGCCTATACCAAAGGGGATTATTCAATATCAATGGCTTGTAAAATATCATTTAAGTTACCCTTTAAGCCTAGACTCTCTTCTGAAATCACTGATTTACCCTTTTGTTTTTCAATTTGACTTCTAGTCAGTCTCCTTTGAACTGGTTCATTAGCAAAATGTTCTTATGTCATTTCTCTAACCTGAACTATCTTTTCTTTTGTAGGTTGAGGAGTTTCAAGAATAACCACTGATGCTTTACTCACTTGTTCTTTCACATGCTTTCTAGGTTTCAACTTAACAAATCTTTTTGAGCTGGTCATTACATGCTTAATGGTTTCTGCTAGTTGGGTTTCTTTAGCCTTAGGGCTAATGCTTGTGCCTTGGTTTTCCACTCCAAAACCACATAAAAACAAAAACGAAGACCATTATCTGTTGATCCTTTGAAGTTCATGTAAAACTATCAGTTTAATTAGACCATGATGAAACAGGGAATTTTCACATCCTTGAGTTTTCATTTGCACTTTATCTGCCATCTTATCTATACTTCGATAAAGGAAGAAAGGAAAATCTAAAGAAATCATGCCAGTAAAATGCAACAGGAGTTTAAAATGATATGAATATAATTTATGATATCTTCCCTAACAGGTAAAATACCTTTGAATGTTTAAGAGCAAGCTGGCATAGATGTCTTTGATGTAGCTCCTTAGAGTTTCCCTGGTTAAGTCTGTTTATGCAAACTCTGGCTTCAAAAACACTTTACAAGGTTCCATATCAAATTTGAAGTTTTTGAACCATCTATCTTGCCCCCTAGGAATCTCTATCACCAAAGCTATTATCTCAGGGGTTACTGACAAGTTTAAGATTCCAATTTTTGTATTTGAGCCAATGAAATGTAGAACAAAATCCTTTGACACTTGACGGTGTCCTCCCTACAATTTTTCTCAAAATCTCCAACACCTTGTTTTCTTGAAAGCATCCATCACTAATTTATCTTTGGCAAGGGCCTCGGTGCTTTTAGGCTCTGTTCTTAAACAACGGCCAAACTTGTGATTTTTTCTTTCTTCTGTCATCTTTGCCTCTGAATTCCTGTAACAAATCAGCCTCACTTGTTAATGGTGATCAGCCTCGCTTGAAAAATAGATCAGAGAAGCTTTGGTAAGAGATTAGCATAAGCTTAGCATTCAAAAACAATATGTTTGAGTGTTGCATCCAAACAGCAATAAGAAACCCACTAATCCTTTCGAATTTGAAATTACCTATCATGATGACCCCTATATTCGAAATGATGGATTTGAATTGTTGCATGCATTAGAAATGACTCCTAGCTGACACCTAATGATAAAAAATTAACGAAATTTGATTGAAAAGATGATTTGACAATACTGCCTATGAATGCGCGCTTTCGTAGCTCACTTAGTTCATTTTCAAGGATTTGCACTACTAAAATAACAGTGTTTTCGTAGTGCAAAACAGGTTTTTTACACTGTCTGTGCTACGAAAATGTGGTTTCGTGGCTAATTCCAAAAAAAAATTCAAATGGTTTAAAATATGATTTCTAAAGAGGATGTGAGACCTTTAAGACATGGAATAAGGTTGTTTAACTTTATTTGGATGTGAAAATAATACTTTTGAGACTCTTACCCTATCACCTACCCATTAAAGCATGAAATGACCCAAAACCTATCTAAGACCATGACTAAGAACAATGTAAACTGTCCAAGTTTAGAAAAAAAAAATATGGTGATAACAGTGGCTCCACTTGGGATAGTGTGCCCCTGTGGTACACTAAGAACCTGTAGCTCTAGTGCTATCCATTTTTTATAAAAACAGAAAAAACCTTTATTTAATTTGAAAACCATCTTCTTCAAACTATTTAGGCCTTCACCTCAGGCTTCAGCTCTCTGTTTCAGCGTGTCATTATTAGCAATAAAACTAACAAAGATGGAATATTTACAATGTCATGAGTGATTGATAAAACTTCAGCAAGTATAATTCTTTAGGAATCTACCATTAACAGGCCCTCCAGCATATGATCCTCCATCAATTTCCTGCAATATATAAGTTTTGTTCCCATGAAAACTAGAAATCTTAAAATGAACCTTCCATACATTTTCAAACTTACCATTCTTGCCCTTTTCCTCAATTTTTGCCTCCCATTTTAGCACTTTGTCTTGTATTTGGAAACTATTTTCTTTAATATTCCTATCAAATGTATTTTTAATTCTGTTTTGAACAGTGTTTTGAACAGGCTGATGGTTGTCATAAACTTCATTTCTATTTTCTTGTAAAGCTATCAGCTGGTTAGTCCTCCTCTGAATGGCATTTTGTTCCTCTTCAAGTCCTTGAATTAATTTCATGACCGGTACCCCAAGTGATGTCGGAAAAATAGCTTCAGCACCATAAAATAATTCATATGGCAAAGTCCCAATTGATCTCTTTGTACATATCCTATCATCCCACAAGGCATACTTCAGCTTTAGATGCCAAGCTTCCTTGTTCTCCTGTAATACCTTTTTGATGATTCTTACAATATTATTATTTGATGATTCAACAAGAGCATTTCCTTGTGGATAGTATGGTGTAGAGTGTCCAAGAGTGATATGGTATTGATGACAAAAATTGATCATTTTCTTAGACTTAAATTCTTGAGCATTATCTGTTATAATATTCATGAGGCAGCCAAATCTAGACAATATATTATTCTCTAGAAAAGAAATAATTACATTGTCATTAGCTTGCCTTTTTGGGATCGCCTCTATCCATTTGGTGAAGTAGTCCATTGCTATCAGAATCCAGCGATGCTGTCCTAATGATGATGGATGTATCTCTCCAATAAATTCTAACCCCCATTGTTGAAAAGGTGCTTCCACATAGATAGGAACCAAAGGTAGAGGTACAAGCTTTCTTCTTCCTTCAAAAATTTGGCATTCATGACATGCAACAATTCTTTTGTAAATGTCTTTAAACATGGTTGGCCAAAAATATCCCTCTCTTAGAATATTATTTGTTGTAGCCTTCCAATAATGGTGTCCTCCACAATCACCTTTAAGGAATTATTCAATGACTTTATCAGCCTCTTCTTCAAGTAAACAATTCAGCAAAATTCCACATGTATCTTTCCAAAACATATTTTTGTCAAAAATAAAATATCTCAAAGATTTCAGCTTAAAAAACCTTGCTTTGGAATTTGTTAGATCAGCAGGAGCTTTTTGATGTTGTAAAACAAAAACCACATCCTTATACCACTCTGAAGTATTGTATTTCTCATAAATTTGGACTAATTCTTCTTCATCATTAGAAATTTGTGATATTTCTGCATTCATATTTATATCAAGACAGTCCAAGTTTGATTGACTCATTAACTTCTCCAAGCCTTGTCCCTTCACTAATTTGGTTGGTTTGATGTCTATATCATATTCCAGCAATTTTGCGATCCATTTTCCCCTGTTACCATCGGGATCTTACTGAGTTAAGATGTCTTTTACTACAACACTTGGAACAAATGCCACAATGTGAGAATGCAAAATGTAAATTCTGAAATATTTGATAGCCTTCACCAAAGCATCGGCCTAATTTTTTAGAATATTATACTTGAACTCAACATTTTCTAATTTTCTACTAAAGAAAGAGATAGAATGTTCAATACCTTGCTTTCCTTTTTGTAGCAAAACTTCGGCAATTGTACTTTCTGAAGCGAATGTAAAAACCATAAATTCTTTGGAAAAATTTGGACTGATGAGTATTGGTGCTTGTGTGAGTACCTTCTTGATTTATTCAAAATATTTCTTTGCCTCTACTGTCCATTTAATTTCAACTCATTTCTTTAACATCCCTTTTATATCTTTGACAATCTCAGCAAAGTTAGGAATGAAATGCCTAACAAAATTCACTTTCCCAAGAAATGATTTAATCTCTTTCCTACTTGTTGGTAGATCTACTTTTTGAATTGCATTAAATATTTTAGGATCAATCCTAATTCCATCTTCATAAATAATATGACCAAGTAGCTTGCCTATAGTTAAAGCAAATATGCTTTTGGTAGGATTAAGAGAGATACCAAACCTTCTACATTTCAGCAGAATCCTTTCTACGTGTTTTAAATGATCTTCTTCTTTCTTTGAAAAGAATACTATATCATCAAGATAAACAACCACTATCTTGTCCTTTTCTTTAGAAAAAGCAATGTCCATTTCTCTTTGAAAAGTAGCTCCCGCATTCATGAGACCAAAAGGCATCATGGTGTACATGAATGTGCCCCATGGTGTTGTGAAGGTTGTTTTTTCCTGTCGATATAGATGTACAAGAATCTTATTATAACCTGAAAACCCATCAAACATAGACATTCTCTGAGAACCAACAATATTTTGTAGAATTGAATCCATCTTGGGAAGAGGATAGTTGTCCATTAGTGAAGCCTTGTTCAAATTTCTGAAGTCAATACAAATTCTGATTTCTCCACTCTTCTTTCTAACCGGTACCAAATTTGCAAGCCAATTTGAATCTGATTGGAATAATGATTTTAGCATGAAAGAGTTTCATAATCTCTTTTTCGATCAATGGCATGAGAAGAGAATTAATTCTCCTTAATTTTTTCTTGAAAGGTATTTCATTTTCTTTAATAGGAATAGTATGTTGAATAATGGAAGGAACATACTCCTTTAAATCAGCATAACTCCAAGAAAAAACATCAATAAATCTCTTCATCGTCTCAATATATTTGAATTTCATATCAGCTGAAAGAAACTTTGAAATTTTGATCATTTTAGGCAAAGCTAATGTACCAAGATTACAGCTCTCTACTTCCTCTTCATCAACTTGTATCTTTGGTGATTTGGAAACATCATTCTGATAAAAAAATTTCTCAAGAGGAATAAGACCCTTTGGTATTGAACTATAATTCTTTAGTTGAAAAACTTCATAATTTCCTTTTGATTCAATAAACATGTTTTGTTGATCTACTTGTGTACTTTCAAATTCTTCTTTCAACTCAATAAAATATTTTACCTATTGATCATCTTCAAAAACTTGCCAATTGGTGATATTATCTGGTATAGCTGGTCTATGGCAAACTTCAATCTCATATTTTTCAGAAGAATGAATAGGAATGATGAAAAGACTTGCAGAGACAGCAAGAGAATCAACAATAGAATTTTGGTCTCTAGTTTTTATAGTGAAAGAATATGCTTGAAATTTCTCGAACATGTCTAAAACTAGATTTTTGTATGCTCTCATTCTTACATCCTTCATTTGATAAACACCTTCAACTTGTTTAATAACCAATTCTAAATCTCCAAAAATAGAAATATTTTGAGCCTTCATTATTTTCAAAACATCTAAACCCAAAATCGAAGATTCATATTCAGCCATGTTGTTTGTGCAATCAAAATTCAGTTTGTAAGACTAAAACATACTCTCATAATTTGGACTTGTAATCCAAATCCCTTCTCCTGCCCCTTCTTTTCCTGCTAATCCATCAAAATACAATGGCCACCATCCCTCTATCTCTTTGTCAATTTCTTGTTGATTTTTTGTTTGCTGATTTTCTGAATGTTGATTTTCTACTCTCATTTCTTCCTCAACACTATCAGCTGACTCATTTAAAATAATGGCAGATCCAACTTCAGTATCAAAGGCATAAATACGAAATTTTTGAGGTTTATATTTGCTACTTAGCATGTAAGCCATTCTAGTCTCCCGATACAATCTTGTTTGCTCAACAAAAAAAGGAATAGTGGCATAGGTAAGGTCCATCTGCATTGTGCCTTTGATTTTGGTTGCCCATGATCTTGACACTAACATTCCAAACTTTGGTGGAACATCAGCCACAACAATGCCCATAACAATCATCTTTTCTGGAATTTGTGTTAGACCAACAACCACATCCTTGAATAAACCAATACATTGAACTCTTTTTGAATCAAAAGAAAATAAAGCCTTATATGGTCTTGCTATTTGTAACCCCATCCTTTCCATGATTACTTTGGGCATAAGGTTATGAGAAGCCCCTGAATCCAACATAGCATTATGTAAATTCATATCATGAATACTAATGCTTACATAAAAAGGAGGAAACTCTTCATTTTGTTCATCTTCTAGCCTTGGACCCAAATATATAGTAGGATTATCTTCTTGCACATTCAAAATATCAGTAGCTCCTAGTTGTGAGTTTAACAATTTAACAATCTTTCTTATATATTCATTTACCTTGAGAATCTCGCTAAACGAGACTGATATTTTAATCTTTGAAATTTCGTTCTCAAGGTTGAAAACAAAAAAATATTTTTTATCTTATTTGACAGGAGGAGGAAGTTGAGTGTATTTCTTACCAGGTGGAGTGTCTTTCTTACCTTCAACAATATTTGGGGTATCATTTTTGGCTTCAGAAACCTTTGGAGAATATTTCTTAGGCTACGCTTTGTTTGCAATGATAGGCACATTTCTGTTTCTGAGATTATATTGTTTTTTCATCTCAAAAATGGCATGCTGGTACCCCTTAAAATAATCTGATGGTTCTTCTCCTTGATTAGCCAAATCTGACTCATCATGCTCTTATTTAGTCAAGAAATTTCTTGACATCTCTTCATCAAGACAATGGATAGATTCTTCGGGAATTTCAGGCTCATCTTCCTCATCTACTAAATTCTGCTGAAAAGGAGTCTCACTAGAGGATCAGATAATTGATTTCTATTTTCTCTGGGCCTTTGTTGGTTTTGAGGTCTCCTGAATTTAGGATTCCTAAATTGAGGTTCATGTTGCATAGGAGGAGCAGAGGTGTTTCCAAGAGCTAACCTATCCATCAAATTCTCCATGGTTTTCATCATTAAGTCAAATTTATCTTCAGAAGTTGAAGTGGTAGGTTTCTCTTCTTCTTTCAATTTAGTTTTTCCCATTTTTGACTTTTTAGCAGCTATCATGTTTACCTCTGCCTTTATTTCATCACTTTTCATTTCAGCAAGTGTAGGTGATTCTCTTTCTCTCAACAATATATAAAATTCATAATCGAATGCTTCAGCATATCTCATTTGTGCTAAGGTTTCCAGAGGTTTCAAATGAGCTGGAATTGAGTAAAATTTTTTATTAAATATCTTTGAAAATTTTTAGACAGATTCATCAACTGCCCTTCTAAGGCTGTTATATTCAGTAATTTCTTGAACTGGATTGGTTCTGTTTCCCCATTTTCTCAAAAAAAAATCTTCAAACTCATCCCAAGTTCGAATACTTCCCAGCGCGAGAGCTTTAAACCATTTTCTAACTTCACCGGTAAAACTTTGTGCAAATAGTCTTAACTTCACATCTTCATCATCCACTTCTTTTCTCTCTGTAAAATCATTAAATCTATCTACATGTTCTTCTGTTGTGTTTTCTTCATCACTACCCCAAGTAGGGATACTAGCAACATATTTACTAGGAAGATCATGCAAAAAAACAAGGAGTACAAGTGTTGCATACCTAGCAGGAGCAACCATGCTTAAAGGATGAACAATAGTTGTAGGAATGGCAGAAACGGAAGATCAAGAACTGATATGAGGAGGACTATTTGGTTTTTGTAAGCCACTAACAATTGAGGTCCAATTTGGAAGGGATAAACCAGCTTTTGATTTCAGCAAAACTTTGAAAGGATAAGTTCTTTTAATTTATCTAGAGACTCTTTTTCTAACAACAACTCAAAGGTAATAGCTTCCCAAAATTCTTCTTTGTCTTCTTGTATTACTAGGGCTGAAGTATTAATTCCTCTCTTTTGCAAGTCTAAGATAATATCAATGAGTTCTTTTTCACTTTCTGATCTAAACAACACTTCATTAATTTTATCATCAACTCTTTTGTCTTTAGGACTTCTTAATATTTCAGAGGAGAAATATTTCGAAGGAAATGGAGTACCTGATATTTCTGAAATTCTTTGACTACCTCTTGAAATAGCTTTTGCATTGTCCACAATGGTAGGTGGATGGGGATCAGGATTGCTCCATGTGTATCTCCTTCTCAAAGCCACCTTTAAACTTTCGAAAATGTATGGAGTCACCAAGGTAGATGAACCCTTGAAAAACTTTCTGAGCTCCTGCTACCTTCAGAAGTTCAGCTTCTTGATTTCGGGAATGAATAATCTTTAGGCTCCCAGAAGACGCACCAAAATGTTATCACAAAATCTGACTTGATAGGCTGCTCATCAAGTAGACTCTGAATAACTCTTTCAAACCAATCTTTTGGCTGAGGCTTAGCCTCGTCAACCTGAGAGGGCTCTCTCAATAGGTTTAATATTTTTGATTAATGATTAGATGGCTAACTATAGGTATAAAAAGGATAAAAATGTATAATTGGTTGAATCAAAGATTAGCAGATATTCATTGGCCCATGGAGTCAAGATAGTTTTCAACAAAACATCATAATCTGTCAAACATGGAAGTCAAGGCACTTGGAGTTTAGGGTTATAAGTGAAATAGTAACACAATGAATAAACATAGTCTACAAGCATATGAAGGAAGTTAGAGCATTATCCAATGAATTCTAAGTAACATATGCTCATACCGATGCAAATAGATAATTGAAAAATGCCATAAAAAGATGATACACTTAAACTCGTTGTGAATCTTGAGTAGTCAAACAAATCTATGTATTCAGTTGAAAGATCACAGTAACATACAACAACACAATTGCTTTGCTAATGAAAATGCCAACCTTGAGGAATTCGACCTCATGCTTCATATAGAGTCTTTACATTTCTTGGATTCCATGATCCATCATTAGGATAATTTTAATTTCTAAAATTGACACCTATCTACTCATAAAACAAACTGTTAATTACAAACTGACAACTAATTGTCTTATAGGAGTTCTAATACAAATAGGAGTGAAACTCCTAAACATGTCTCAAACAACCTTATCTAAAACTTAAATACTTTCTTTGACAGCTGCTAATCCATTTCTTTGACCTTTATGATGCTTCTAAATTTGTGGTAAAATCTCCTGATTCATGACCTAACTGTCCTAAAATCCAGGAGACAGAGTTTCTTGATTTTTAGCCCTTAATCTCCATGCTTATCTTCGAACAACTTTGTTGGCCTTGATGATTGTTTTTTATATGTGAAATGTGCTAAAATTCTATTAACACTTGAAACTTCCACCTGTGCAAAAAGAAATCCTTGAAAAAATTGAAAAGGAGATGAGATATGATTGCGCTACGAAAATAGCCTGTTTTGGTAGCGCGGGTTTTATACCACTATAAAAACACTTCCTTTGACCATTATTTCTCCTGCTTTCCAATTTGAAACTTCATTTTTGATCTTGATCTTTCCACCAGAAATACCAAAAGTTGAAAACCAGCAGTCCTTACCTCCCAAATACATACAAAACGTGCCAAAAATCCACCTTCAGCAGTTTCGTAGCGCGCTACGAAACTGCTGTGTATGCTCCTTTTAACACAATTTTTCCAAAATTTACAGTTTTGAGGATGTTTAATATTTTTCAAGGATTGATATCAACATCAAATAACTTTAAAATATGTTCTTCTTCAAAAATTATCTTTTTCTTCATGACAAAACTATTTCAAGAATCTATCATTTTTTGCCTTGTTTCATTGTTGCTGCAACTGTATTTCTAGCTCTTCAATATGCCTCCTCAGTTTCCTATTGGTATCCCTTAATTGAACATTCATGATTATCACATACTAGCCTATTTAATTGTAGGAACAGTCTAAGTAAATTACTAAGCTTCACTGCTTATTGTTTCTGGTTTGGAAACGTTTTCAAGTTCCCATAGAGCCTTTATCCTCTTGAAATTTATCTTTTCAGTAGCATGCATTCTTGCTCTCTTCCTTAGTCTAGCAATTTCATAATTAGCTGATTTCAACATTTGTTCCAATTCTTTATAGTTGGTTTTTTCTGTCTGAGTGGAAAATACTCTGTTTTTTTCACCTTCAGGTATTGGTCATGAAATATCTACAAACTCTTCCTGAAAAGTGGAAGCTTCCTTTGTTTCTCCTAACTCAATATTTAATTCTTGAATATTTTTAGATTTCCTGGTTAAAAGATTTCTGGGCTTGAACACAAATGCTGCAACCTCATCCTTGAATTCTAGTTTCATAGAAGATTTCATCTTCTTAGGTTTTCCTTCATCAAATTTTTTGAAATCTTCCTGTACCAAAGGGGATTCTTCAATATCAATGGCTTGTAAAATATCATTTAAGTTACCCTTTAAGCCTGGACTCTCTGCTAAAATCACTAATTTACCCTTTTCTTTTATAATTTGACTTCTATTCAATCTCCTTTGAATTGGTTTATTAGCTGACTGTTCTTGTGTCACTTCTCTAACCTCATCTATCTTTTAATTTGTAGGTTGAGGAGTCTCAAGAATAACCACTGATTATTTAATCACTTGCTCTTTCACTTTCTTTTCTAGGTTTCAACTTGAAAAATCTTTTTGACCTATTCATTACAGGCTTACTGGTTTCTGCTGGTGGGGTATCTTTAGCCTTAGGGCTAATGCATGTACCTTGGTTTTCCACTCCAAAACCACATAAAAAAAAAATTAAGACCATTCTCTATTGATCCTTTGAAGTTCATGTAAAACTATCAGTTTAATTAGACCATGATGAAAGAGGGAAGTTTCACATCCTTGAGTTTTCATTTGCACTTTATCTTCCATCTTAGTTATGCTTCGATACAGGAAGAAAGGAAAATCTAAAGAAATCATGCTAGTAAATTGCAATAGGAGTTTAAAATGATATGAATATATTTTATGATATCTTCCCTCACAGGTAAAATAGCTTTGAATGTTGAAGAGCAATTTGGCATAGATGTCTTTGATGTAGCTCCTTGGAGTTGCCTTGGTTAATTCTGTTTCTACAAACTCTGGCTTCAAAAACACTTTACATGGTTCCATATCAAATTTGAAGTTTTTGAACCATCTATATTGCCCCCTAGGAATATCTGTCACCAAAGCTATGATCTCACGGGTTACTGACAAGTTTAAGATTCCAATTTTTGTATTTGAGCCAGTGAAATGTAGAGCAAAATCCTTTGACACTTGACTATGTTCTCCCTGCAATTTTTCACAAAATCTCCAACACCATGTTTTCTTGAAAGCCTCCATCACTGATTTATCTTTGGTTAGGTCCTCAGTGCTTTCACGCTCTATTCTTAAACAACGGCTAGACCTGTGATTTTTTTTTCTTCTTTCATCTTTGCCTCTGAATTCCTGTAACAAATGAGCCTTGCTTGAATTTCTATTTTTCAGCATCACTTGTTAATGGTGATCAGCCTCGCTTTAAAAATAGATGAGAGAATATTTGGGAAGAGATTACCATAAGCTTAGCATTCAAAAACAAACTATTTGAGTGTTTTCATGCAAACTGCAATAAGAAACCCACCAATCCTTTTGAATTTTAAATTACCTATCATGATGACCCCTATATTCGAAATGATGGATTTGAATGGTTGCATGCCTTAGAAATGACTCCTAGCTGACACCTATTGATGAAAAATTAATAGAATTTGATTGAAAAGATGATTTGACAATACTGCCTATAAATCCACACTTTCGTAGCGCGCTTAGTTCATTTTCAGGGATTTTTGCTACGAAAATAGCAACGTTTTTGTAGCAAAAAATAGGGTTTTTACACTGTCTACACTATGAAAACATGGTTTCATGGCTAATTCGAAAACTTTTTTCAAATGGTTTAAAATATGATTTCTAAAGAGTATGTGAGACCTTTAAGACATGGAATAAGGTTGTTTAAATTTATTTGGATGTGAAAATAATACTTTTTGGACTCTTACCCTATCACCTACCCATTAAAGCATGAAATGACCCAAAACCTATCTAAGACCGTGACTAAGAACAATGTAAACTGTCCAAGTTTAGAAAAAAAAATTATGGTGATAACATAAGGAAAACACCATTGTTGAAGAAATAACTAAGATAATAATTTTCCTAGAACAAGCTATATTAGTTGAACAAGATTTGAAGAAACAAGTCCAAGAAAAGGAAAGGAACTATGAAAATTTAGAACTTGAAACTGTGGGCCTAAGGAAGTAACTTGAGAAAAAAAAATGGCCTAAATCTTGGATTTTTTAAAGGATGTCAGACTTTAGAAGAAATTATTAAAGTGCAATTCTCTCCTCTAATCGTGGAAGATCTTGGATACAGTCCAAATGTTGAAATATCAAAGCTTATGAAATATGTTGGTCACGAGTCAATAGTGACCCATTGATATCTACAGGCTTCTCGTAGAGAATCAACATAGCAATAGGCTTCTTAAAATTCCATTAGATGATGACCATGATGGTTGTGGTGTTGGCATTCGAAGAACGAGTAGAACGGTCTAGAAGCAAAGTGTGCCAGAATTTTGGAGTCATCTCAGAGGCAGAAAATGTCCTCCAAGTCTACATCACACCCTATCCACCGGAAAGAGATCCAGAAAATATTTCCAATGATATCTAGAAGTCCAAAAAAGACTCCTAGATCAAAAGATATGGCCTGCAATGACCAGGGACTTGGAGCTTTGAGAAGGATGAAATATTAGAGGAAGGAGTATAGGGACTCCAAGATATTGGAAAATCATAGATCTAGAAATATTGGAACATCGTAGGTCCATAATATCGGAGCATCGGATGCCAAAGGCCATCGACATATCAAAGGTTAGTGAATATTGGCACATTAAAATATTAGAGGTCTTGAATATGAGAAATTTTTTATAGAGCTCCTTTAAGAAGTTGCAATATCCATCATTCCAAGAAGAGGAAAAAGTGTTGATAAATTCCAAAGAGAAATTAACAAAGGTTTCTATGGTGAAACCAAGGATTGGCAAGTCCTATTATCTCTCCTTTGATAGGACACATGGCAGCCTGAGATTAGCTCTAAAAATATGAAGTAGAATATGATGTCAGTATGACGTGGTAGTATGGTAGGACACTTGGCAGACAGATTCAACATTTTTGGGTAACCTAGTGGGGAAAATAATGGTTACACATGGAAACACTGTAGAGGCACCACGTGGAGTGATGATGAATTCATGACATCATATTAGAGGTAAAAATATCAGAAGGAGAAGCATCCTACATCTCCGCTTAAAATTCTCATGAGTAAAGTTCCAATGGAAAAAGCCTGATGTTATATTGGCACACGGTCATAGGTGAGTTCAGGGAACCAAAGGTGGAGTAAAAATATAAAGAGAGACTGTACCCTAGTAGGATCTTGAATGCCCTAGGACATAAGTGTTAAATCCTTTGATCACATCTCATGGTCCTATGGGAAAGCAATGCTAAAAGAGCTAAAGGATAAAGGAGAAAACTGAATTAGAAGTGCAATATCACAATTTTTTGGTTTCTGAAAGTTCCAATATGGAGTGCTCTGATGGTTTAAACCTATTGAGTGAAGACTCTGATATTATGGGACAAAGGTCTATTCAAGGACGCATGGGCCACTAGTTAATTAAAGGAGTGCACAACAAAAAAAAATTCGTGAAATTAATGACGACAAAGAGGTCGTTTAGTCAAGACAACAAGGACCATGATTACTCAAGTTGATTTGAGAGATGTATGTTTTTGGTTTTTGGGGTAAGCCACCTCTAATACTCTCATGCATGCCTCAGTGAATTAAGTAGAGTGTAGAGAAGCCATTCAAAAGTACATTTCATGCCTGAGAAGACATGAATAAGAATGGAGGGCCTAACTGGAGTATTCAGGTGAATTGAGAATTTATGTCTCAGAAAGAAGAAGTGCTTGGTGCTGTTGAAGCCCCGAAAATCGGGTCTACAACAAGGGGGATACCCACCCGGTCCGGACCTTGGTTAGCAGCTCCTTTTCCATTTGGTGTAGTGGGTCCGACTGGGGATAATGGGACCAGTTTCCCAAGATGTGTGTGTGTGTTTGAGATTTGATATTTCTTTTCTAAAATTTCTAAGTAAAATGCTTTTAATCTATTCCTAATCTATTCATATGCAAACTATATTCGAAGAAATATCTAACTCTAAACTAACCCGGGATGTAAATCTTCCTATTTATGTGATCTAAAATGATTTCAGATAACAATTGATAATAAAGATCATTCAATTATCATGAGAAAAGAATTCAATAAAGATAAACCATTTCATATAAAAAGTTAGATGAAATAGTTGTGAGAAACATATCGCATAATAAGCTATTCATACATCAAGTACAAATAAATAGCTATCACTATACAAAAATTGAAAATGATAACTCCAGTATTCAAACATCAATATATAAATAACTGAACATAAATATCACTTTTAACACAGAAACAGAAACAGTTAAGAGATAAAAGTACCATTTATAACTGGTTCTACTCATGAGCTAGAAGCAATAATGATTTATCTCTTCCTAATCCAACATCCATTAATAGTACAGAAATGCAACATCAGTAACAGATATTAGACACAGATATCAATAAATCTCATTCCATTCATTCATCAAAACCTCCTCTGAGGGTGCAAAAATGCATGTTCTGAGGATACGTTTTTGACAAATTTCAGGACCCTTTTCTAAATGCATGAGAAGGGTTTAAATACTACTAACTAAATCTAAAAATAGTTTATTACAACAATTTAGGATTCGGTTTAAATGACTGTCCTTTTTCTAGGCAAAAATACAGTAAAACTTAAAATTAAATCTAAAATTGAAAACTATTAACTAACTACTTATGAATTTGATCTCTGAATTTGCAAGCATCCAGCATTGTTTTGAGAAGAGGTGGTTGGCCGACTTCAGATTTCAAGTGCCATAAAATACAGAATCGACAAGTGTAGGCGCAATATTCTCAGTAAAATTAATGATGCAATTAAGAGTGTTGCATTGACTATGTGGTTTTACTAGATATGTCCAGTAAGAATCCCAATTTAATCTTGTCAACCCTTGAATTGATTTTGCTTTTTCTTCCGCCCTTTGTTTCCATTCTGTTTTCAATTTTTGTGCCTGTGGAAGATATCCCAGAATATTTTTTGAAATCAAATTAGCCTTGTGCAAATTCTCATTTACACAATCAGTAATATTGCTTGCTGCTGTAGCTGACTCCTCTGCCTCCTCTGCTTCTGTGATCTGTGCATCCCAATTATTGAAAAGTATTTCTTTGTGACTGTTATTGATAATTGGTGCACCAGCTCTTTTTCCTTCCTCTGTCTTTTGCCATGCCAAGTAATCAGTAACTCTTTCATTAGTTAAATCATAATCATGTCGTAATTCTAGGACATGATTAGTGATTTTATCACTTTCTAGACAAAAAGAGTTCCATTGCGAGATTTTCTGGCATAATACATCTTGTTGTTGCAGTAGTTGGTTGTTTAAAGAAATAGATTCTGAAATAAACTCTGGAAGTTTGGGATCATATTTGTGCTCTTCTCGGATAATCTGTATTTATTTCTCTTTATCGGCCAAACTTGTTTGATATCCGATTTGCATCTCTTGAAGCTCTTGCTGTAACTTTTCAAGTTTCATCTGTGCTTCACTGCTAGCATGAGCTTGTTGCAATTGTTGTTGCAAAACTTGTATCTAATATTCTTTTTCATTTAATAATAGCCATACCTCATATGCTTTGTCAATAGTTGTGGAGGCATAAGCTCCTGTAATCTGAGATAGCTTGGTAAGATTCTCAGTAGGATCCGTAGTAGGATATTTCCATAAGACATCTAATTGTTCTGCATTATTAGAGATTGCGCTCTCTAACTTTCTCTTTTTCCTTTCCTTCCTCACTACTGCTTTATACTGCGGGCTGTAGAATACATCAAGAGTAGGAATGTCCTCTATATTAAGTGCAATTTCAGAAGAGGGACTGATAGGTATATGCTCAGTTTCTGTGGCATTGCCACTTATTCCTGTGCTTAAAACTTTTGTTGTCTGTACAAGGGTTTGTGTATTCTATCCTTCAACATTAAGAAATTTATTAAACGTTTCCCATTCTTTATCTAATTGAATGCTGGTGGATGGTTGCTGTACAGTGGGAGGTGGAAGATTCAACTGTGGAGTGGTTGAAGTCTGTAGTTGTGAAAGCTCTTTTGACTAAGCTGTATCTTTTACCGAGCCTTCATCTTTATCAGAATTTTGAGAACGTTCAGAAGTTTCTTTGTCAGACTTTGATTTAGACCTTAACTGTAGTGGTGAAATCTTTGACAACATCATATGGATCAAATAGCCTTCTCGAAAACTTGAATAGTTGTAAGCATGTAATATTGCTTACCTCTTTGAATGCATGACCAACATCAAACAATGAAAATGCTCCACAGGCTATGGGAAATTGTGGCCAGATGGCCTTCTTCTTATCCTTTAATTCCTCTATTAAACCTCCTTCACCACAGGTTTGGTATGCAATTTCCCGAGCTATAAGTTTATCCGGAACATACAAGGGTAAAATATGAGGAGAAGCAGAGCTTCCAAAAACCCTTACATAGGTAAAAAACTCTTCTCCAAACCACCGTGTGACAAGGAGAATGTCTACTTCTGCTTCCGGAGAAAACCTTGGAGCATCCTTATTATACAATATTCTGTACAACGGAATCATTATGCCATGGCAAATTTTGTAAAAATGAGGAACAAATTTTGATTCCCACAGTTCTTTGTGATACACATGAATAGGCAAAGGATCATGAATTTTCCATTGCCAGCCCATTAAAGGGAATTTAGAAACAAAGCAGATAGAATCCATAACATAGGCAGATAGATAAAAAGGAGGATAAATCCTCTGAGAAACAGTCCGTTTAGACCGGTAATTGAAAATAGCAGTGGCTAAATTATCAGACAATATTTTGGCCCAGTCTACAATGGTAGCATTAATAGCAGCATTTAATAACGGAAGCCATTCAGGAAAGACCTTATTTATGTCAGGCTTTCCAAAAAGCCTACATAACATAGCAGCAACAAAACAATAGGGAGAGGTGAGTGAACCAGTACTGTACATATCGTGTTTGTCTTGCTTCAATGGTTCATCTCTTTTGGTCCATTCCTTTGTGCATTCCGCCAAATTTTCATTTTCCTTGGCAAATTTCTCCATAAATTGTTTGTTGTAAGTCACCTGAGGCTTCGGCAAGTGATACATAAGCCTCAAATATTTTGTAGTGAATGACCCGATGAGCTCTTGATCTGGAGTTCTAAATTGCCTATATGAAATATCAGTGCTATCTAGCACCCATTTTACCATATCTGTATACGGAAGAATTCTCGGTCTTGCTGCTAGCTGGTGCAAAAATGAACAAGCCAATTCTGTAAGAGATGCTTCAGATGAATTACTTGAACCTGTAGTAGCCGCGACTTCCATTACGCTGGGATTTTCTTCTTCGAGCAGATTATGCATTCCCTCCCAAGTGGTGATACCGACATCCTTGTTGCAAGCAGTATCTGCATACAGGGAAGCCATCTCTTTGTTTTCAGAACTTGGAGTTTCTCTTTCTTTCCCATAATACTCTGTGAATGCTTTGTATAGTCTTATTCTCCTTCGTGCCTGCGGTTTTACGAATTAAGTGAGAGTAATGACATGAGAAAGGTGACAGGATAGTTTTAAATGCTGAAGGCGGATGAAATATATTATTTTAACATGAAACAACCTTTCAATCAAAACAAAATCCTTTTTATCGATAATTGACAATCCATTCATTAATTCAATCATTAAAGTGCATAACGGATATTGATTTATGAAAAGATTTTCTTTGGACAACGAGCTTTTAAGAATCTGCGACATTGCGATCTGCGATTTGCTGTGCAATATTGCAATGTCGCAATATCGCAGATCGCAATTTTCTTAAATCGAAATCATCGTAAGATCGCAATTATCGCAAATCGCAATATTTACGAATCACAGTCTCATAGCATCGCGAAATTGCAGTATCGCAAACTCGCAATATCGCAAAATATAATATATGAAAAGTATTTGTTAAACATCTTTTCTGCGATATGCGGTTTGCGATCAATATTTTAATGCACATTTTTTTGGGATCGTGCTATCGCAATATCGCAAAATCGCAATTTAGAAGATTTTGCTTCACAAAGGATATCCACTTTTTGCGATGGATGCAGTATTTTTCTTCAAAGAAAGATTATATTCTGATCTATCATAAAATTAAGTTTATTTAGAGATTTTTGAAGGAATTTCCCTAAGTTATGATAGCAAGTTTTATTTGAGAAAGGAAACAAGCACTAATTAATTTTTTGGATTTTTTGACTAAGGGTCCCCTCATATTTAGTATTATTACTAATACTTAAATAAAAAAGGGGGGTTGTTGCTGGCCACAAAAGGTGCCCATGCATATAATTATTTCTATGATAGAATTGATTGGGCAAACACAAAGGCATCAATTCATGTCATGCAAATAAACACTTGAGTGGTATGTGCATAAATAAATGAGACAGGGTTGGGTAGTACATAGAAGTGGAAAACAAATATCAGAATTCATTCATCAAAATGAGAGAAAACAAAATTGTTGAATTTTTTGTTGTGTATGAGGGAGAGGGTAGAGGCAGAGTCGAGGGAGAAGCACGAGAGGATGTGTTGCAAGACGATAGAGTTTTGATCATGTGATGATGTAATATCCCAAAATGGGAATGCACCAATGCATAATCACAATACTGGAATAGAAATGATAAATAAATCATAAAATATGTATAAAACACATAGCCATAAATTACATTTACAACAACAAGAAATCTGATCCATTATATCAGCCAAAAGTTGGAAAAGAAGAAATATATTCCCTAAAAACGTTATTACTAGATAATTGCATTATATTAGGGAGAAATAACACTGGGATCCCTTATAATATGTATTATGGGACTTATATCCAGAAAATATTCAGAAAAAAATCTCTTTTTCTTTTTTAAACAGATCTCCCGGTCCCGGTATGGCTCAAAAACACTAAAATCCCATGACTTGACTAAATAGAAATTTACTCAAGCATGCACAACATAATTTTAAGAGGTTTTATGATGTAATATGGTATAAATATCATATCATGAGTTTTATTGCTCAAAACATGAAGAAAAGTAGGGATCTAACCCCTTTTACACATCAAGAGGATAACCCGGCAAGGGTTTCATGAAGGCACAAGTACAAGATGCATAGATCTGTAGATCTGGATCTGAAATAACGCAGTATTCTAAAGCACTATGTATAAATGGTTGTATAATAAAAAATTTAAGGAGGATCCTTCTTGCAAGTCTTTTCCAGGAGAAGGGTTGGCCGTTTCCCTGAGAAAGAAAGACAAGATTGAGGGGATTGACCCTTACATTGCAACTCTGCAAGAAAGGACGTATTTCCTGCAATGGAATGCATTGCAGATGATGGAATTCATTTGGCCAAGTCCCAAGAAATGTAAATATACTCCAAGATCTTCCTGAATAATCTCCCAAAGGAATGGAGGCTCCCTCCTTTGAAAAATGAGTGCAGGAAGTGGTGTTGTGAACCCTCACTGCAACACCCTACAACACAATGTTATGCTGCTGCAGAAATAATGTTGTTGGTTAAGGATGATGCTTGGCCTCAAGCCTATATGTGAGTAAAATCAGTACAAGCTCCTTCAAGAGGCCTCTCAAGAAAGGAGAAAGATTCCTAAACAAGAGATCCTTGTGCTAAGCAGCACAGTCACTCTGTTAAACATCAAGAGAATGCAGAATAGTCTAAACAAACACATAAAATTATCATTCACCAATATGTCTTGATATGGCTTCCATGCCCTCCTTTTAAACATGTGTGCACCTTTTTGCGTTGGGCCCCACTCATTAGGGTTTCCTCCACCAAGGAATCTTCCTTTCACTATCCCTGCGCTGTCTCATAAGATGATCTCCACCTCCTATCCCAGCGCTATTGAATTGGTCAAACTTGACCTTCTCCACATGCAAAAAGTCCCTATTCACACATGAAGGTGTGAAATCTAACTTTTATGTTGATTCCCTTTCACATTATGAGGGATTTTATTCAGGTCTTTATTATGCATGGGTCTCCTTACACATTTATTCATCTCCTAAGTGAAATCAACAAAATTTAATATTCCAATTTGCTCCATGCAAATTTGGAATATTACGGTCCTTCCCTCCCAAATGTTTCCTATCCTTAAGCAACTGCAAGGACAGAACTGAAGAGTCTCCCTTCCTCTTATTGTAGCATCCACATATGATGAACTCCTCCAAGGAATGAGATGTTTTCTCATCAATGAATCTCCATATTGCCCCTCCCAAGCATGCAAGCTAGCCAAATGGCTATCATCATGAGTAAGTAAAGTAATTAAGGAGGCAATAAGGTGTTTTATAGATATCCTCTCAGGGCATGGAGTCTCAAATGTATTGGGAAACATCCTTCCCATGTGGATCCTCCATCCCTAAGCAATCATCCATACAAAATGAGTCACCTCCCAACATGGTAACTCCTGAAAATATTTCTCCAACTTAAGCTCTTGAAAAGTAGGTGGGATAAAAATATGAACATGGCAGAAAAAGTAGCCTACCCCATGTTGTCTTCCTCTCCACTTATGATAAGTGTAGAGCATATTCTAATCTTGGGCTGCAATACAATTTCCCTCAAGTGGCGAGATTAAGACTAGATCTCCAAAGATCTCCTCTCCAACACTATGAATCAGGCTGGCCCAAAGCATTCCATATGTGATGGATAGGAAATCATCACCATATGGCATCCCATCAATCACATGGCCCACCCCAAAAAGAAACAAGTGTTTGGCTGTGGTCGCCATATCTCCTCCCATGCTCCTATTGGAACATGCAATGTCTAAAGTGTGGGGATCCTTTTCCCAAAAGGACACATCTAACCCATGTGTCTCTCTCCCAATCATGATTTCAATAGAAATAAGAATAATATCAACAAATGAAATCATGATCAACATCAAAATGAGGGAAATATTGAAGGTTTCATATGGTGCAGGGAAGTACCAACAGTTTCCCATGTAGTTACAGCGTAGTTTTCCTAATTGCTGGTGCAGAAAATAGTATGGCAAGTTGTTTTTTGATACATGGGTAATTATGTATGTCATGACATCTACTAATAAATAGAAAATGGCTGGATACATCAACTGAACATACATTAAAGGAAACACTTTCCCAAGGCCATATAAAAGATGGCTATCTCCATCACACAATTTGGCCCAATGTTGACCATGGAGCTCAATGAAAAGCTTGCCCTCTTATGGAGCAATGCACTGAATAGAAATGGTAAGAGAATACAAATATTGTGTTATACAATCAATAAATGCAAAAACAAGGTTCGCACCATGCACTAGAAGTAAGATCATACATGGATCCATGAATAAGCCTCCCATTGTGGTATGACATACTCCCATGAAGAGGAATGAATCATATGCTGCTGGAAGATCACCCTTCTTATGCTTGGAAATCAAAGTTAAGAAGATCATATCAAGGTAATAGATGTTTCCATCCACTAATCCATATCTTTGACCTCCTCCTTGTTCATCAAGTGCATCAATTTTTAAGTGATCCTGATGACACTCCATTAATAACCCCAAGCTCCCAAGTGATAGCATTGTTGGCCTATGCAAATAGGCTTTTCCAACTCATAGATCCATTCTTTGACATGCATATTATCAAAGAAATCTCCCATAATGCTGCTACACATAAGAAGTTCCTCCCAAAGTGGAAGTACATATTGAACATATAAGGCCAAGGAGTAGCCCCTCTGCACCATGATAGTGCCATCTCCTACGCCTGCAACATCATGCAAAGTGTCAGAGAAAATCTGCCCTTGCTCTCCCAAGAACAACCAAAGCAACAAAAGTTTTTGCTACCACCCCATACCTCCATCGTACAAATCATGTGGTGAAAACATGGTGATTTATATGAATAATTTCATATCAACACAATGTGTCCATACTCCTTTCTACCCAATGATGCAAGCATTCTGCCACGCATTCTTCCCCCACCTACTCTTAGAAAGAGGATGATGGCCAAACTCTTTCAAGAGTAGCCAACACAGCCAAGCCTCCTGCTACCCAGTATCACATATTTGCAAGTAGCTTTCCAGCTTCTTGCTCATCATCCACACCCATCCATCCACATGTAGGTGCCTCCCATCATATTATTCCTTAGCACTCTCCCAAGGAATACTACCATCGTTCCAAACCAAATTTCTCCTCTTGCATTTCATGGGATGTTGAAATGCAACTTCTTGGAGATTTTCTAGAGAAGACCTCTCTTCAATGATCAGCTTGAATCCATAAGGATCCAAGTGTGATGAGGGAAAAACCTCCTCAACTCTTTGAAGAACTTTTCACTCCATGAGGTTTTGAAGTGCACCTCCAATGAGATCTCTCCATGAGACCTTCTCCTCATTAATGGCCTTCCAAAACCAATAAGGTTCTGGATCTGCTGCGGGTAGAAGTTTCTTTTTGAGCTGGGGAGTGCTCATTGATAAAGGGTTATCTAGAAAGGAGTAAAAGCTTTTCACTTCAATATTTCTACCATCTATTTCTTCTTCCTCCATTGCTTCATGAATGAAGCTTCCATTTGAATGCTCCCATAAGGAATGGGTCCTCTTTTCTTCATTGATGCTCTTGTACAGAGCAGTGCAAATATGTTGCTCTAAATCAACATTATACAATGATGTAGATCCCTCCATAATATTTTCTGCAATGATCAGAGATGGAAACTTAAGCATAACTTGGTGAATTTCAGAAGCATTTTGTAGGGCTGCAAGAGTTCCCTCTTCAAATGTGTTGGCTTCCCAAACTGCTGAAGATGAAGGTTGTTCCTCAATAGTTGTGCCAATTGTGGTACATGCCTCTTCCAATGGTGTTGAGGGATTATCCTCTTTTGATTTCTCTTTGAAACATTTCCTGATCAACCTTTAAGAAAAATTAGCAAGAGTAGACACTCTTGCATGGCTCAAATGGCTGAACCACCAAGTATTTGCTTCACCTTCAAGGTGTATCGTTGCCATTTCTACAGCCTCTCTCTCTACTACTCGATGGAGTAGGAAGAAAGCCTCTAGCTTAATCACCCAAGACTTTTCTTCACATGTGAGTGATCCATCAAAATTAGACAATAGGAATCTGTTGACTCTCATCATCCCATAGCTGTAGGGTCTCCTTTCTTCCTCCAGCTGAATGAACTGTGTTAAATCTAGAGTCTCCTTGAAGGCTCTAGGCTTAGCTTTGTATTCAGCAAGGTATTCACTTAGAATTTCAGATTCCAAGTGTTCTTCATTATTCATGTCTCTCTTCTTTGAGAATAGGAAGTGCATGGCCCTTCCTCTTCTTGAAACCCTCCAGGAGTTTCCTTGAATTTCTTATCCTTCATTTGCTTAACCTTCTTGGAGAGGTTCTTCCTAGATTTGAAAAGTGATGATATAAAGCTCATTCTTTCCATCATTCTGATCTTGCTTCTTCTCTTTGTCTTCTTATTCTTTTGATAGCATAATGGCTAGAACTCACAGGCTGAGCCAAGACTATGCTCCGATACCATTGTAATATCCCAAAATGGGAATGCAACAATGCATAACCACAATACTAGAATAGAAATGAGAAATAACTCATAACATGTGTATAAAACACATATCCATCAATTACATGTATAGCATCAAGAAATTTGATCCATTATATCAGCCAAAAGTGGGGAAAAGCAACAATATATTCCCTAAAAAGGTTATTCCCAAAGAATTGCATTATATTAAGGAGAAATAATAGTGTAATCCCTTAGAATATGTATTATGGGACTTATATTCATAAAATATTCAGAAACAAATCTTTTTCCGTGTTTAAACATATCTCTTGGTCCCAGTATGGCTCAAAAACACTAAAATCACATGACTTGACTAAATAGAAATTTCTTGAAGCATGCATAGTGTCATTTTAAGAGGGTTTATGATGTAATATGGTATAAATATCAGATCATGAGTTGTATTTCTCAAAAAATGAAGAAAAATAGGGATATAGCCCCTTTTACACATCAAGAGGATAACTCGGCAAGGGTTTCATGAAGGCACAAGTACAAGATGCATAGATCTGCATATCTAGATCTGAAATAATGCAGTCTACTAAAGAACTGTGTATAAATGGCTTTGTAATACAAAAATGAAGGAGGATCCTTCTTACAAGTCTTTTTGGGAGAAGGGTTGGCCCTTTCCCTTAGAAAGTAAGACAAGATTGAGGGGATTGACTCTCACACTGCAACTCTATAAGAAAGGATGCATTTCATGCAAGGGACTGCACTGAAGATGATGGAATTCATTTGGCCAACTGCCAAGATATGAAAATATTCTCCAAGATCTTCCTTACTAATCTCCCAAAGGAATGGAGGGTCCCTCCTTTTAAAAATGAGCGCAGGAAGTGGTGTTGTGAACCCTCACTGCAACACCCTGCAACACAACATTATACTAATATAGAAATAAGGATGTAGCTGAAGGAGGATGCTTGGCCTCAAGCTTGGATGTGAGGAAGATCAGTACAAGCTCCTTCAAGAGGCCTCTCAAGAAAGGAGAAGGATTCCTAAATAAGAGATCCTTGTGCTAAGCAGCACAACAACTCTGCTAAACAAAAAAATAATGCAGAATAGTCTAAACAGACACATCAAATTATCATTCACCAAGATGTCTTGCTATGGCTACCTTGCCCTCCTTTTAAACATGTGTGAGCCTTCTTGCCTTGGGACCCACTCATTAGGGTTTCCTCTACCAAGGAATATTCCTCCCACTATCTTTGCGCTGTCTCACAAGATGATCTCCACCTCCTATCCCAGCGTTGTTGACTTGGTCAAAATTGACCTTGTCCACATGCAAAAAGTCCCTATTCACACATGAAGGTGTGAAATCAAGATTTTATGTTTATCCCCTTTCACATTATGAGGGATTTTATTCATGTTTTTATTATGCATGGGCTTCCTTACCCATTTATTCATCTCCTAAGTGAAATCGGCAAAATTTAATATTCCAATTTGCTGCATGCAAATTTTGGAATATTACAGATGAGTTGAGCAAGTTGCATAAGGAACAACTATACGATACTGGTGGATTCTATGATTCAAAAAAGGACCTAGAGCAGGAGATAGTGCTCTGACTCAGTGAATTTTTGTTTTCCTTATTTGTAAAAGTCCTCTATTTCTCAGTTTGAAAATCATATAAAATAGTAGAATAGTAGAAACAATAGTTTGTCGCATGCATTCAAAGAGGTTGGTGCCTCTTGGAAAGTTTGTGCTTTCTATCTAAATAGGGTCGGTGCCTCCAGTGAGTGGGTGCTCACAAACAAACTGATAGAATTAAGTGGGTGCTAAATTTACATCTTAAAACAACAACAAATTGGTGGCTTTTAGCCTTTGGGTTTCCACCTGAAAATACCCGTGTCTATATGTGTATGTGTTAATCCTGAGAACTATTGTTTAAAATTTGAATGCTTGTGACTTACTACTCATATATTTGTGAATGAATGCTCTAAAAAATAACCCAAAATAAAGAGACTAAGTAAGAACATATTCAAAAATAGATAATTGGAAATAATCAGACATTTACTGATTCACCCCCCACTCTTGTTGATTTTGTATACTAATAACATATTCTGAAACATGTGCAAGAAGCTACATCAATGTAGTAAAAGAAATCAATAATTGGAGTTATAGAACTCAAAAAACGAATGAAGGATCAAATCCTTCTAAACAAAATTGCCATGAACAAAGCTACCCAAAAATTTATTATAATCCCAGGTATTCATAATTCAATGTTCAATGCTTCACTTTTCACAACTCTGGTCACCAAGAAATTCATTTTGCTACCTATAAAATGATTATAAGTAAATTATGGTTGATTATTGATCAATTATGATGATTGGGTATGGTTCAATGATCTGTGATTCATTTGGTAATTGATACAGTGAGTGATTTAGTGTTACAGTGATTTTATTATCCAAAATATTTAGCGTTCAGTAATTTGAGATTTGTATGTAGATTTTATGCAGAGGAAGTGTGTATATATGCAAGTTCTATTAATAATAACTGAGTACATACTTTGAGCTTTAGTTGTTATGGTTGGGTTCTTTATTCACTAATTTTATTCTTTAGAGATTGAGTTGTTTTACAAAGATTCAATGATTCATAATTGTATTTTAGTCTTTTATTTTAGATACTGGTTTGGGCTCATTTTTGGTGTGGATCTAGTATGAAAATTTGTTGAAAAGTGGCCTATGCTTTGTTTCATGATTTTGTGACAGGTCGATTCATTCTGAAACACTATGAAAGGTGTTCCACAACGACTGGAGGGTTGTAGCATTTAGTAGGGGGGTATAAGATCCCTTCCAGTTGGAGCTAGTTTATAAGATCAGGGGGTTCTATCTCCCTTATAGTAGGAGTTGGAAAATGATAAGAGGTTGTAGCCTCCTATAAGTAGGTGCTTGCGTGCTAGTAAGAGTCTTCATCAGTATGTAATGGATGTTTTAGTTATGTAATAAAAAAGAATACAGAGACAATTACAATAGTGTTTTTATCCCACTTTAGGTTTCCACCTAAAATCCTGGTGTTCTATATGTGTTTCTTATGTGTTTTGATGTTTTTGTTATTTAATTAAAATGGGAAAATTATTTATTTAATGATGCAATGGTTAAAGATAAACATCTTATGGAACATATGAAAAATTAGAAAATTGGTTGTACATTAGTTTCCTTCACTAAAGTCATGTATATATGTTGTCTTATTTAAGAACAATAGCATACATAATTTTGTACATGAAATTGAAATTTAAAAGAGTTAAAATGTTGATTCACCCCCCCCCCCCCTCCCTCTTAGTATTTTTCCTAACAAGGATAATTTACTTGAAGAGAGATTGAAAATTTTTGTGAAGAACATAACATAATGAGGCAATATTCTATAGTTTGAAGACCATAATGGAATCAAGTAGTTGAGAAAAATAATAGAAAAAATTAGAAGATGGCCAAAACAATGATGGATGAAGGAAAGTTTCCACACACTTTATAAGGAGAAGCACCAAAAGCAATCGTCTATCTGAAAAACATAACACAACTCATGCCTAATGGTCATACGACTCCCTACCAATTATGGAAAGGGAGGAAAACATAAGTGAAACACATCAAAGTATTGAGGAGAAAATGTTATATCAAGATAAATGAGAAATATCTTGAACAATTTTAATCTCAAGTTGATGAGGGTATATTACTTGGATACTCAACCAAGAATAAAGCCTTTAAATTCTTCAACAAGAGGACAAAAAGCTTGGAACCTTGCATTGATGTCGTAGTGGATGAAACACTACCACGTTCATATAAATCTAGAGAAAATGAGAACTCGGGTGAAGAAAACGATTCAAACTCCATATTCACAAGTCAAGAATAAGAAGCAGAAGAAGAAGAAGACTAAGAGGGATATGCAATGCACTCCTTGTACGTATGTGTAGAAGCAACACCTAGGAAGATAGATTATTGGTGATTGTAGGCTCAATGTTCAAACTAGGAGCAAATTCCTTGATAGTCCAAGATAAACAAATATTTTTTTGTTGTCAAAAGTTAATTCTAAAATTTTCAATCAAAAAAGTGAGTACAAGGTATGGATGAAGGAAATAAATGATGAACTGGACCAAATTGAGAAAAATAAAACTTTGGATCTTGTCCCTAGATCCAAAGAAAAAAACATTATAGGAACCTAATGGATCTTTAAGAATAAGCTAAATGAGGAAGGACAATTTATCAGAAACAAATCAATACTAGACTACAAAGGGTATGCATAGATAGAAGGGATTGAATTTAAAGATAATTTTGTGGTTGTAGTAATATTAGAAGCCATTATAATGTTTCTTTATTTTCTGATTCATAATAATATCAAGGTATATCAAATGGATATGAAACTAACCTTTCTCAGTAAATGTTAGGGTCTGACCCTAACCCATTTATTAATGTAATAAGCCAAAAAGGCCTTGTAAGAGTCATGATTAGTTAGTTGAGTAAATAAACCTCATATTAATTGTAAGTGGTTGAACGACATTATAAAAAAGGTATTGTGATAATTATTTATAATGGGTAATAGCTAATAAATAAATTTGTTAACCTGCATTATTCAAGGGACCACAAGTAGTTAGGGTTTTGGGTCATAAGAAACTATATATTGTTGAAGATGGTAAGGAAAGTCTTGTATTTTGTTATGTAATTTAGCTCTACTCTACTGCATGTTTCCCCCTCAACGAGGCAACTAAGAAATATATTTTTAGATATTAATAAAATATTTCCATTGTTATCATCTCAATGCGTTATTTTTTGCGGTATATTTGGCATATTTCACACTTCTGATATTTTCTACAAGTCAAGCATACTGCAAGTGGTATCAGAGTTCTTTCTTAGGCCAATGATACTATCCATTTTAGAAAAAAAAAATTACGCTAGAGACGTGTTCCAACATCTTTAAACTACAAAGATCTTTTGTTGCACATGTCAACCGGTAGTTGGAGAAGCTTACATGTACAAAGTATAAGAGGTGGTCAGGTATGTTAGACTCATAACCCCTGTTGTTACCCCTTCAAGTAGTATCCCATATGATAGCGCATGTACACAGACTACACTTCGATTTACATCTAGTATAACACAAGCCCTCATGGATGCCCTGAAACCAATAGTAGATAAGTCGTTGACCATCTTGCTACTACACTACAACAACAATATCACTCAGGGAGATTACTCATATGTACCTAGGGTAGATAGGTAGTATAGGGCACAATCGATCCTCTTTAATTATTTCTTTGAAATATTGAGCTATGCACTTATTGTTGGACCCTTATTGTATATCACGATCTGTAGAACCTGATACTCCTTACTGGCATAGTTCCCTCACTTCGTGCTAATTGGTCATCGCATTTTGTGGTATGCATAAGTTTGGATTTTCGTTGTAGAAATCTTGATTAGTTGGACTGCAAAATTCCTATACATTTTTTCATATCATGAAGTTATGATTTCTGCCATCGTAGTATTAATCAATTGGGACTTCCAAATTCCTACTTAATTTTTAGTATAAAGATTTTGGTATTTCAGTAGTTGCATTATTGATCAACTAGGATTAATACTCCTCTTGCAACATAAAAAAAAGAAAAAAATAATTTTGGTAGTCCCAAAATTTATCTTATAAGAGACCTAGCCCATAGGATTTAGGACGATGAGCTAATCAAACTGATAACATCTTCTAGTAAAAGTTTATTTTTCTCGTGGTCCCATTTTTTTCTAAAGTGCTCTCAAGTGGCCTACATCAACATACTCCTTGTCTTACACCCATTGCAATCATGCTAGTTTTAAGTAAAACATAGTTTTGACTTGGGTAATTGTATAGTAACTACAAGGGCTCAAGCTATGGATAACCTCCAGAAAAAGTGTAAGACACCAAAGCAAGCCTCACCATCAAAATCAAAGATGCAGTTAAAAAGGCCCTGGAACACATAATACCATACACCAAGGATAAACGAGACCATGCGGGAGGGGAACCATGTCGATGGAAACTTGGAAGAAGAATATTACCACCATTGATATGAGTAGTATTATAATTTCCACAGTGGTCACCAATATTATATCAATAAGAAACCTAAATTTAACATGCATAAATTTGACGGTTCTAACTTGATAGTGTGGGTGGCACAGATGGAACAAGATTTTCAACTCAACAATATATGGAACTATTAAACCAAAATACCTATGGGAGCTCCTTATTTATACCAAGAACATCGTTAATGGTGGAAATGGCATTGAAAATTCTACACAATATATACAACTTTGAATATGCTCCTGAAAGCCCTTTATGACCATTTTGATAGGGACTCTCACTTTTTGGGTCACCTCACAAAGCTAAAAAAAACTAGTATTATCTAAGACTAAAAAAAGAAAATTGAAAAATGTGCATCTGCACCGAGGGGCTATAGGATGCATTCTATATGGAATGTTTCATGAGTGGCTTCATGGAAGCCATCCAGGCAAATTTTAGAATGCATCATTTGGCTACTTGATTGGAAGTCCGCCACAAAGGTTTAGATGTAGAAATTATTAAAATGAAAATCTAGTCATCCTTCATTCACATTAAAGGCAAGCCACACCCATGCTAGTGGCCCAATCCAAATTGTTAAGGTACAAAAGGCGTCGGCAACTAAAATCATTGAAATGAGAAGACAAGGATTGTCTTACTATTTTGATGAAAATTATACCCCAAGCGACAAATGAAAGGAACCAAAATTATTTCAGATTGTCACCACTGAAAATAGCCCAGAAGATGAGGCTTGTCCCTCTCAAATGTATGGGGAGGATGTAGTGGAACCCAAAAATTCTATAGTAGATAGTGCAACAACAACTGATGAACCAATTATATCACTCCAAGCCTTAACAAGAATTTATTCTCCACCAATGCTTAAACTCATAAGCTTTATTAAGCATCAACTACTAGTGGTATTGTTTAACAGTAAAAGTCTGCATAATTTTGTCCATAATCGATTTTCATTGGCCATTCATTATTTTTTGGGGAAGTATCCAGTTTTTAGGTCCTTCTAACTAATGGGGGGACCATGAAATCCAAAGTATGTTTTGAGAACATAAAGCTCCTCATGGGATACTATCACCTTAGATCATACATGTTTTCCATTGAAATGGGGGGTTGTCACCAAATCATAATGAAAGCACCATACCAAGTTTGATATCCACTCGAGTTATCAACAAATGAGAATGAAAGTTCACAAAATTCCCAAGACAACTTTCAAAACCCATGAATGTCACTATGAATTTTTTGATATGCCCTATATTCTCTGCAATGCCCCATCCACTTTTCAAATTATCATGAATCACCTTCTCAAGCCATATCGTAAAAATATTGTCCTAATATTTTTTAATTATATACTCATCTACAACAAAAAATGGGAAATATATCATCAACATGTTGATCAATTATTGCAAATTTTGAAGGATATTAAATTGTTTGTCAAATTTTCCAAATGTTATTTCGAAGTGGAAGAGGTGGAATGTTTGGTACACAATGTGGGCCACGATGGAGTACAAGTGGATCCAAAAAATATTTAGGCAATGCAACCTTGGCCAAAACCTCTGATCTTGAAAGGTATATGTGGATTTGTGGGTCTCACGAGATGCTATCGCAAATGTTTTAAAAATTATGGATGTATTTCTTGACCTATGGAAAATATGCTCAAGAAAAATGCATTCCTTTGAATAGTAGTAGCTCAATAGGCCTTCTTGGATCTCAAGTAGGCCATGTGTTGATCTTGTTTTTGGCCTTCCGAGATTTTTAAAACCATGTTTGATCGAATGTAATGCTTTAGGGACCAACATCGGAGTTGTATTAAGACAGGAAGGTCAACAAATATCCTTCACAAGAAACAATTAAGTGGCAATAATTTTGGTCAATCTACCTATAAGAAGGAAATGATGGCCATATTACATGGAGTAGAAACTTGGTGACCATACTTTTTTGGAAAACACATCTATATTTGATCTCACCATCATATTTTGAAGTATTTTATAGAGTATTTCTTATCCTCTCCACAAAAAAATAAATGACATACCAAAATGTTTGGCTATGGCTATGAGATAGTCCATAATAAGGGTTAAGAAAATGTAGTAGCCAATGCTTTGTCATGAAATCCTCTTATCCTTATCCTTTCTCATACCATCTTGGATTGAGGAGCCACACAAATAATGGTTTTCCCATCCATCTCTTTACCAAATAATCCAAATATTACAAGTGGATCTGAATTCCCCAGCAAGTTACACTTGTTAGGAGTATATTATTCAATATAAGTATTGTTTATTTCTCTCCCGTAAATGCACTCTCAAACCACACATCCTAAAATAGATGCATTCCTCACCCATCACAGGACACTCGAGATTTCAAATACTTATGCTTGGACATGAAGCTCCTTATTTTGGAATGGATGAAACATGTCATTCTTACATTTCTAGTTGAATGTGAAGTATGCTAGTGAAACAAAGGGGATAAAATGAAGACACCAAGTACCTTACAAACATTTCCACTACCTCCTTATATATGTGTATTTTTATTGATAGAATTCATTTTATACATCCCTAAATCAGGAAATAAGTCAATCATCATGGTGGTAGTCCATCACATATCCAAATATGTCGATTCATTTGCCTTACCACACTTGTGTGGGAATTTTTATGTTGGAATTGATGTCAACAAGGTCAGGATCATGATCATACTTGTCATATCCATGTGTGATGGATATTTGACTTGGTGATACTATTGGTTGTCATTGATGTATTAATAGTGATATGTTTTTGTTGTAATTTATTTCAACTCTTGAGGTCATGCACTAATGTAAAAATCATGTTAATATAGATTGATAGACCGTGGTGTGTGTCGTTATGTGTTGGTACTGGTGTTTGATCCTACTAATGATAACACACTCATGTGATGGCACTGATGGATCTTGATGGTAGAATGTTGTTCATGGAGGAGTTTCCATGTGTCAGAATGTACATTCATGGACATGTCATGATGATTTTTTATGCTACTACAGGTATATGTTGCTGCTACAGTTGATCATACACATATACATGTGCTAGATATCGCTGATGACACACTAGTTGAGTTGTCAACTAGGTCCTCATTAGTTATTCATTTCTATGCCTATGCAGATGACTTGTAGTAGTGAATTGATGGATTCATGAGGTGCTACTGAGGTATAAAACCGTATTAATATTTGTTGCAACTTGTTCAGAGGTCTAATGGAGAGTGGAGGAATTGTTGGCACACTTTCAAATATTCTTTGTTGGTACTTCTAGGTCAACTTGAAAAAAATATTGGGAGGCATGTTTGATCTACTTGCAGATGTGTCAGAGGCCATGTCATACCTTTGGAGGATAGTACAGATGCTATAGAATACAATGGAACAAGTGGCAAAAGTTTTGAGTTGAAGGCATGATTCTCCCCCTCAATTTTAGCCACAGTCACATTTATATAAGCTATGGAAAAGGTTGGAAACCTATAGTCACATGGAGATAGACTCAAGAGAGTGGCTATATCCCTAGTCAAGTTAAGAAAATGTCAACGGAGTGACTGAGGGTTCTCACAATATTTCCTTCACATTATTCACATTTTTCGAAACAAAATTAACTTGGAAATTCCAAGAGGCTTCCAGAAAAAGTGAAAAAGGGTAGAAATGGTTTCAAAAGGTCCTCTCATGATGTGAATGAATTTAGTGCACTAGTAATGACCTTATTGGATTTATTTGGTCCAATTTTTGCACCTTTAATCCTAGCCCCAATCTCAATTTCTCCCTACACATTTTATATACTTTATCTTCGAGTTGAGAACTGATTGATGATGGTAGTGAGTAAGTGAGAAGGTTGTACAAAAGTAGAGTATGCTTTAGACCAAGAGGAGAATATAGATGCTTCATTTTCTGAGTGTTTTATTGCGGCATAATGAGAATATCTAAAGTATGATTCAATATAGTTCATAATTAGAGTTGTCGAATGAGTGGTTGATTTGGAGAGTTTTCTATGCTACTAGATAGTGTTTGTGATGGTGATTCTCACACTAGTTTTATGCAGGAATTGATGATGCATTTAGAACATAGCCATAGTGCATTTTGTTGTTTATTGTATTATGCAACATATTTTTTTTGTGAGGGTCTAATTTATTCATATTTTCGTGGCCACAATTTTCTATTAGAGAGAACATGTTTTGTGCATTTATTTTTAATTGATTTGATGATGAGATCTTGATACTAAGAGCATGTATGTGGAGATGATTTCTTGTTGAGCATAGTGTATTCGGATTCAATTTGAAAATAAAGGAGATCCACATATTGGGAAGTGAGAAGTGATAACGAAGCTTCGACAAAGGAACACGTTTCTCATCCAATGGTGGTTGGATATTTCAGTAGAAATTGGGAAAAGCTCATTGGTCATGGTGGCAATCACTATATCAGAGTCTATAGAGTTGGTTTCTAGTTCAGGAGTAAATCAGTGATCCAAGTGTGTTAGCTCAAGGTGTCCTAACCCAGTTTCGGAGGTTAAGTTTTTCCAACAAACCCCTATACTACTGGCCCTTTCGGCAGTGACCTGCTTGCGCAGGCCAAAGTCTCACCTGAAGTAGTATGGATGGGTGCTGGAACCAGGTTTCTGTACCCTTAGAGAGGGCAGGTAAGTCAGGAAGAGTTGTGTTCGACTTCACAAATATCATATCGCATACTAGAGAACCTAGATCTATCAGTCCCTTCGCATTCACGCATGCAATACCATGCAACAACTAACATATATAGGGTAACGAAGCAACTATCGCAGCTATTCTTGTATAAATTCCAATAAACATATTCAAATTAATTATCAATGCAACATAAGTACTTAGCACAATTACTTGTGGAGCTCAATATGGAATCATTCATATAGATCTAGATCATAGTATAAATATGTAACACAAGTACTTTCACAGCTTGAATTAAGAACATAGAGCATACATAATCAGATATCACAGATTTAATAGATTCAGAGATTTCAATAGCCTTTCGCATTCATTAATCCTCCAGATCCTTTTACAATACCCAAAACCCAACTTTTGCACATAGTAGTAGGGTATGCACATAGCAAGACTGAGGATCTCCGTGCATACAGCTAGCACAAGTCCTTTCCCAAAAAACCAGAACATATATACTAATTCACAATTTGCACCAATCTTAATCTTCGTCTCTCTACAACTTGAAAAAGCTCAACTACTTATACGATTTTATCATATGCATCCAATGGTCTACAAACTGTTGTTTGTGGACTCTTGGTCTACCCTTGACCCACTCACAATGCGTGCGGGGCTTTGACCCACCCCAAAACGCCTGCGTTAGACTAAATATAATCAATGACATACCAAAATGGACCATATTCACAACTTGTGTAGGAGACTCTATTCCAATAGTCCCCCAACACAATCTTGTGACTCATCCCGAGTCACTTGTGGTAGTGGGGTCTCCACCTATGCCTGTATGGCTACTCAGGCCATAGAGTCATTTGATCCGATATGGTTTGAGCTGGCTACCATTGATGTAGCCAGGGAGCATATCTTCAAGCAGGTTAGCAAGCCAAACCGCTCCGCCATCCGTGATCTCCTTAACTATGTAGGGACCAAGCCAATGCTGTCAAAAATTCCCAGGATGATTTGAAAACTGGCTATCGTACAACAGGAACAATTGGTCTTCCGTGAAATTATTTTGGTGAATGTGTCGGTCATGCCAGGCTTTATTGCGGGCCTTCTAGAATTTTTGATGGAAATTTACAATAAACTAATCTTCCTCCAAAGACATAAGCTGCGCTAATCACCCTTCCATGATGTCTGGTTCTGCCATGTTTGTAAATGTTGCGATACGCAGACTAGGAATAATATACTCAATGGGCATAATGACCTCTTTACCATAAACCATCATGAATGGGGTCTTTCCGGTTAATGTCTTGCAAGTTGTTCGATAGGCCCGGAGGACCGACGGGATGTGCACGTCCCAATCGCTACGATCAGCATTGTATACGTTGGTCAGCGCATGCTCCAAGAATTTATTAAAAGATTCAACCGCGGCGTTGGCCTGTGCGTGATATGGCGTGCTCTTTGCATGATCGATCTGGAATTCCTCAGTCAAAGCTCGGATTCTTTCATTAACAAAGTGTGTACCTCTATCACTCATGAGAATCTTCAGACATCCAAACCTGTTCAGGATTTGTTCAAATATGAAATGTGCAATGGTGTCCACAATACAATCCTTTACTGATTATGCTTCCTCTCACCCGGTTACATAGTTGGTGGCCGTAATAATGTAGCGGGCACCCGTCGTCTTTCCTAGAGGGGTTGATAGGCCTGATGAAGTCGATAGCCCACTTATCAAATTCTTGCAGAGCCATTTGTGGTTAAAGGGGAATTTCATCTTTATGGGATGGCCTCCTTGTTCGTTGGCACGTATTGCAGGCTTTATAGTAGTCATGGGTGTCAATATGCAGGGTTGGCCACCATAACCCAACCCTCAAGATCTTCTGCGTCGTTGCTTTCCCTGTGTATTGACCTCTTGCTACGCCATCATGAGTGTCGGTGAAGACAACATGCCTTTCATCCTCCAAAACATATTTCCACAATACTTCATCTGCCCCCATTTTATATAAGTGTCCTGCGATGATGGTAAAGTCTGTTTCCTAGGAGACTAACTCTTTTTTCTGCTATATATAGTAATTTGTAGGTGCCATCCCGGTAGTCAAGATTTGAATGATATCAACGAAGTGTGCATCTACTACCTTGATAGAAAATAGCTACGCATTAGGCAATCTGACTTCTAGGTCGGTTAGCTCGTCGCCATTCTCTATTCGGGACAAGTGCCCAACATTTAACTTGCCTGGCTTGACTATGATTTCAAAGTCATACTCCTGAAATAGCAGGAGCCATCGACATATTTCCCCCCCAACACAAGATTATTGACCATGTATTTTAAAGTCGAATGGTCTATGAAAATTTTGAAGTGACCTCCTATCAATTAGTGCCGATACTTCTCCAATGCGTAAACCATGGCCAACCCCTCCCGCTTAGTGGGGGAGTAGTTGTGTTTCGCTCTAGAGAGTTTCCTACTTGCAAAGGAAACCAGATGGATAATATCACCTTCCCCTGGCTGCATAAGGACAGCCCCGAGAGAAATTCCTGATGCATCGACATGAACATGAAATACCTTCTCCCAATCTCAAAAGATGAGAATAGGTGCGGAGACCATCTTTTCCTTTAGTAGCTCGAAGCTCTTTTGGCATTTGTCATTCCGAAAGAATGGAAAATCCTTCTTGAGCAATTTTTCCATAGGGGTAGTAATCAATGCATAGATTTGAATGAATTTGTTGTAGTAGCCTGTGTGTCCAAGTATGGAGTGCAACTGTTTCTCCATGGTTGGTACTGGAAAATTTATGAGAACTGCAACTTGGCAGGATCGACCATTAGTCGTTGCCAACAAACTATGTGGCTGAGTAAGATTCTAAAGGGTACACAGAAGATACACTTCTTGATATTCAGGGATATCAAGTGTTTTCGGCAGGCATCTAGCATCATGCATAAGTTTGAGACATGTGCTTTGACCAGGCTGAAGACAATCCAATCATCGAAATACACTTCGAGGAACTTGTGAATGAATTCTTTGAACACTGCGACAACGACCCAGGAGAAGATCGCAGGGGCATTTTTGAGTCAAAATGGCATGACAGTATACTGAAAATATCCCCACTCAATGGTGAATGTGGTTTTTTTGTGGTCCTCGGGTGCGATTCTTATCTGATGGTATCCTGAGAACCCATCCATGAAAGAGTATGCTTCCTATCCTCCCATGTTATCTAAGATTTCGTTTGAGAATGGCGTTGGGAATGGATAATGAATGCAAGCATCGTCTAACTTGTGTAGGTCCACATAGATCCAAATATCTCCCTTAGTTTTTTTCTCCTGAACCACCATTGGACTGACCCAGTCTAATTTCTCAAGAGGTTCAATGATTCCTGTAGCAAGCATTTTATCGAGTTCCTCCTTAACCTTCTGCTTATATTTGGGGTTCAACCTACAAGGTCATTTCTTTATGGGCTGCGCATCTATTTTGGGAGTGATATGCATGACCCCTAAGTCCCCCATGATCCCCTTTAGCTCGGAAAATTTTGTAGGGAACAGGCCGTGATATTCTGTAAGTAATTCAGCCACTTTACCCACTGTATTCTCATCCTAGTTGTCCCCGACCTTAGCTAATTTAGGGTTCTCTTTCGTCCTAGTGTTTACTTCGCGTATTTTGAGAGGCTTAGTGACATATACTTCCTTTAGTGGAGGTCCTTCAATGGTGCACTCCCCTTCCAACTCCAGGAAAGAGACATACCGCGGATAATCTTCACCTTCCTCACTTGCCAAACTGCAACAGTTGACAATATTCTGCATTTTCGTTTCCCATGCCGGCATTCCGAATCTTGCAGAAGAGATGGTCTTGCAAAATAAAAATGTATATATGTCTTACAGAGCTTCATCAAGTGCCTTGGAACTCGTTATCAGTCCAAATGTTTTTATAAAGTCATTTTTAAAAGTTTCCCAGTGGCGGGTGCGTTGATGCAGCTCTGCATCCAGGTACTAGGAAGTGGCGATTGGACCCAATGCGTGAATGAATAAGTGAACCCATTCTCATGTAGTTTGGTCATCCCACACCTCCATCCAAGCAACCGCGTGTTCATGTGGATCCTTTGGGCCAAGGAACAACTTGACCCGTACCTCCGCTGGGGTCTCAAATCGCAGGAGATCCCTGCCACGACAATCCTCCCATGCCGGGAATGCTTCCTTATGCGTCTCCCACCATCATGCCAGGGTTGCATGCATTACTAGGTTAAGGACCCATAACCTTCGTTCCTTGGGAACCTCGGATTCAAATGCCCGCAGAAAGTCCCTAACATTATCAGAACCATCAAAATAAGGTAGATCTCTTACCTCTGAGGAGATGCAGTGGAATTTATTCATGATCAGAAGACATCTCAACGCAAAGACATCATGTAACTGGTTTTTCCAATTCTCCATCTCCCCATCAGATTCCGAGAAAAATTCATTGTCCTTTTCCCAACAAAGTACCCCCTCCACCGTGGGGTTAATCCAGTCCTCATCTCGCGCAGTCAACTTATAGATCTGATCCACATCCTCTTCATCACGCACTGGTTCTATGTATCGCTCGCCTTCTGCCGGATCTAAAGGGAATATTACCCTTGTACCGTTATTTTTGAATACCATACTTCACTCATTTAGCTTAATGATGCCTCCCATATCGATGGTCCAATCCAAGCCTAGGAGCGCAGGGTAGGGTTCTGCATATTCTATGATTTGAATGACTTCAAAATCAACTCGGACCTTAACCCCTACGATGTCTACCATGATATTTGATAGTCTCCCCAAGGGTATGATATTTTTTTTATTGGACATGAACAGCTAGATAGTGGACCACTCCAACTTAGGTTCCCCCATGCATTGCGAAGTCTGTTTAGGTAATATATTCACATCTGACCCTAGGTCCAAAATAACCTGATCCATCTCATAATCACTGATCTGCGCAGTCAACCACATGTCCCTACCAGTTTCTTTATTATACCTATAAAGTTTTTTTAGGTCCCTTACTTCCAAAGGGAGGAAAGGTCATGTTGTGCAGCTATCTATTAACACCTGAAGATTTTCCACAGCCTTGGGTTGCGCAGCAACTTCAAATATTCCTGTATAAATGGTTTGACCTATTCATCTACCTTGACGTCCTTAGGCTGCTGCGTAGTATATGTCTCTACATTAGCAAAGTCTTTCCAAGCTGCGAAAAATGTTTCTTTCTCCTTTTTTACATCCAAACCTTCCTGTTTGCTAACTGCTAGTCAGATCAGAGGCTTGATTACAATTTTCTCCCCAGGCCCTCTGGTGGCCATACCACTACGTGTTACAACATTCACTCTTGGATATTTTTCTCTTAGCTTGGATTTAACCCTATGCACATTATACATAGATGTCAGCTACTTTTCCTACATTTTCGCTATTAATACTGGAAAGTCTTCAATCGCATCGTCCAGCTGCCTGCAATACCGACAGGATTGTCTTGTAGGGTTTGGACAGTCCCTGGCAAAGTTCCCTACCTCTCCACAATTATAAAACATGTGTTGCCCTCATCCCCGACCTGCGATTCCACCTCTTCCACCTCCACTACCCCTTGCAAGGGAGCCCCCTGTGCTCAAGAGTGATCTGGGTGAAGATGGGTCCGACTGCATCCTATAGATATTCCCCCGATCGATCATCAAATCATACATTTGGTGGTTCTATTCATATTTTCCTACTAACCTACAGAACCTACACCATTGTTGTTTTACTTCTGGGACATACACAGAATGGCAAGGATAGTGGTTCGTCTCTTGCAGCCCTGCAACGCAACAATCATCGCACCATAGTTCCAACCCACTTGGTCCTACCACTTCGCTAGGGCACATCAGACTAGGTCCCCCAGCATACATGTAGTCTATTAACAGTGGGCATTTATCCTTGGTGTGACCATTTGTCCTGCAACGTATGCACCATCTTTCTGGGCTACCCTCTATGCCTCGCTCCTTTCGCAGGTTCTGGATCTCCATGTGCATCGCCTCCAGTTGTCCTTGGATCTGCTAGATGCCTAGCTGCTCATTGTCTCTGGGCACAACTTCTAACTTCATAGCAGCCTCCAGCACTTTTTTCGGTGATTTGAAAGTTTGGTGGCCCATAGGTATGCGCAGGTGAGGTAGCACCATAACAGTGAACCACTCCATGTGTTGTCTATCGTCATACTGAAATACTCCTTCCCTGATCGCCTTCTTCAGCCGTTGATCGACCTCCCATACAGATTCAGAAGGCCCTTACTTGAAATCCTTTAGATCAACCACTATTTGAGAATAGGACTTAGGCTTCTTGAACTGTTGTTTTAAGGCGTTCTTGACCTCTTCGATGGTTGTATTTGCATGTTGTTCGATTTATCCCATGTACCAATCCAAATCTCTTCCTTTGAAGGAAAGGGACAACTGTGCCCTCTTCATCACGTCACTAGCTACGTTCTGCACAGTCCATAACGATTCTGTGACAAACCAGAACTCCTCCATGTCCTCATCTCCCACACCCCTAAAGTTATGTAATTTCATGTGTGTAGCCATCTCATCTTCTGGTTGTGGAGGTGTAGGTGAGTTCTTATCCCTACGCTGGTTTGAAAGTGGTGTGGTTGGATGACTGTGCATAGCTGCTTCTCTTACTAGGATGTAGAAATATCTACCTCCTTCTAGGTTGGTCCGATAGTATTTGTCACTTCGCATCATAATTTCGTCCAGATTAGTGGTCATTCACTCGGTGTGGCCACACAGAATACTTTTTTCGCATAGTAATATCTTAATCAGTAATGGTAAGGTCTTCAGAAAATTACCCCTAAATCCTTTGAAGAATCTCCGCTCTGCTTCAGAGTAGGAGACAAATTGATCGATGGAAAATTCCGTCATGAATCCTCCTAGCAGGCTATCGACCCAGTGGTCTATGGTGCAAGTGATGGTGTTATCAGCCTTCTCTAACTACTGGATTAATTATGGGGTCCACTGTGTAACCCGCTCATCCTTCCAACACGTCTAAAACTCAACCAACCTTGTGAGCCACTCTTGGAGCTTGATCGTAATGGTTACGAAGAAGATATCATAGATCTCTGTGAAAATATACTTATTTTTACACTTTTCGGTGGTCAACCTTTTACTGCAGTTTTCTTTCACTCTGAATTCCTGAAATTGCCATCCAAACCATTCATCAAATTATTTTCTTTCAGGTTTCCAGTATGGCCCTAGCATTACCCAATCCCTCTCTCAAAATTCTCCCGGTCCTGACAACGAAACCATTTGTTGGCTCGAGGTGTCCTGACCTAGGTTCGGAGGTTACAGTTTGCCAACAAACCCCTATACTACTAGCCCTTACGGCAGTGACCTGCTTGCGCAGGCCAAATTCTCACCTGAAGTAGTATGGGTGGGTGCTGGAAACAGGTTTCTGCACCCTAGGAGAGGGTAGGTAAGTTAGGCAGAGCTTCATTCGACTTCACAAATATCAGATCGCATACTACAAAACCCAGATCTATCAATCCCTTCACATTCACGCGTGCAATACCATGCAACGACTAACAGATATAGTGTAACGAAGCAACTATCATAGTTATTCTTGAATAAAGTCCAATAAATAGATTTAGATCAATTGTCAACACAACATAAGTACTTAGCACAGTTACTCGTGGAGCTCAATATAGAATCATGCATATAGATCTAGATCATAGTATAAACAAGTAACACAAGTACTCTCGCAACTTAAATTAAGAACACAGAGCATACATAATCAAATATCACAGATTCAATGGATTCAGAGATTTCAACAGCCTTATGCATTCATTAATCCTCCAGATCCTTTTACAATACCCAAAACCCAACCTACGCACACAACATCGGGTCTGCACATAGCGGGACTGAGGATCTTCGTGCACACAGCCAGCAGGAGTCCTTTCCCAAAAACCCATAATAGATCTACTAATTCACAATTCACACCAATCTTAATCTCCATCTCTCTACAACTCAAAAAGGCTCAACTACTTATACTATTTTAGCCTACGCATCCAATGGTTCGCAAACTGTGGTTTGTGGACTCTTAGGCTACCCTTGACCCACTTACAATGCATGCGGGGCTTTGACCCACCCTGAAACCCCTGTGTTAGACTAAATATAATCAACGACATACCAAAATGGACCATATTCACAGCTCATGTAGGAGACCCTGTTCCAACAAGGTGGCTCCTAAAAGGGTTAGTGATCAAAGAGGGCTCAGAAAAGGATCAAAAATAAAATTTATTGCATTTCCATGAAATTAGAGTCATATCAAAGAGCTCATCACATGATTTACAACGGCTCAAACAACACCTAAATTCGATTTCTTATGTGGAAGTTATGGCCCGTCAAATTTTTGGTAAAACTAGGCCCATTAGCGAAATATGGCACAAGTAGTAACTAACATTGGAGGTCCACTAAAATTCAAGGTCTGAATTAATTTGGTAGAAGCCACTAGATTTTGTGGCCACTAATGAGGAAACAATTTGGTACTTATCAGTGATGGATTCTTGTGGCTAGAATGGGCGACATTGTCGGCTCTTTAAATTTTCCAGTAAGCCTAAAAATCTGCCACCTAAATTTTAACTATTTTTATTAAAAATAATAATAATAATAATAAAATGGGGCGATGAGGTGCCAACCCCACCCCCCCCCCTCCCCAATGGAATACATTTATATATATTGTAAAATGGTGTGGGCAAGCTACCCACCATTTGTATACCATATAAATCACGGGACCAACGGGTGTCAAACCCATGCCGAACGGTGGGCTAGCTTGCCAATGATGACCCCATAACTGCCTCGAAATATAACGCATCATAACCACCAAATGCACCAAAAAAATAATACCATTCCAACCAAATTCACTTTGTAACCACCCAACCAGAGCGACATGTTTTTTAAACTTCGCCTAGGGCTTATATAAAAGTTAGCTTCATTGCATTCATCAGACTAGAGGAGAATGAAGGAGAGATGGCATAACCAGTTCGTAAAAACAAGAGTCTGAACCATATGCGCACAGTTTCTGAGGTGAGAATATTCCATGGTAATATTCCCATGGAATATTCTTATAGTGGAATCTTGAGGAATATTTAGATTTCCTTGAAGCCAAAATTTCATAGTATCATATTCATGGCAATTTTATACTCAAACAAACTAGAATTTTGGGGGAAATGTGATGGTGTTATCTGTTTCCTCATCTTAGCAGAAAATTTTTAGTTAACTAACGGGGAGGAATCTTTTGGGAATCATGAGGAAGCTAATAGATTCCCTGAGAGCCAAATTTTCATGGTGACAAAATTATGTCGAGTTTATACTCATTCTTCTCAGTTTTTCGTAAGGGATGTGATGGTGTAATCAATTTCATCATCTGAGCATTGTAATTTCATTCAACCAACAACATAGAATCTTTTTAGAATCATGAGGAATCTAAAAGATTCCCTAAGGCGAGATTTTCACATTTTCACAAGGAGTGTAGTAGTGAAGTCATATTTTGCATTTGAGCAACATAATTCCAGTCAACTAGTGAGAAGGAATATTTAGGGAATCTTTGATATTCTTGAGGGTCCATATTTTGACCGAAGTAAAAAGGGGTCGACTTCACAATCATTTGACATGATTTTTCGCCAGAAATTCAAGGGTGTAGTCCCAGTCTTCAGCAGAGGTGTGCATATTTAGGCCATCCAAAGAAGTGGAGATATAAGGTGTCTTTTTGACATGTATGTAATTTGATTTCATTGAAGAGTGATGAAATAAGCCTCCCCACTTTGATAAGGGCCCAAACACATAACCCACACTGGGTGAAGTCCATTATCACATTTTTTTTTTGCCTTTATTTCTCATGGTTGCCATTTATTTCCACTTATTTTATGTGTATGCATGTTATGGTTACATACACTTTTAAATGAATTTATGTACGCATCTATGAAGTGGAAATATTTGGATCAAGTTTGGTATCAGAGTTGGTCTTCTGCCGATGTGAATTACAAGTGTATGATAACCAGGGGAAAGTTCAAGAGAGGTGAATGAAAATTTAATTCCTTTGATCGAGAAGCAGGGCAGGAAGCACGAAGAAATAAAATTCCAGACGAATACCCTTGGATGGAGGAAGAGAAAAATTATCGCAAGGCCTTCTACACCATGGCGGAAAAAGTGGACAAATTGTATACAAAATATCATAAGACAATGAAGAAAGAGCAGAAAGAACCAGATGATCATGCCTCGATGAGTCATTAAGGAGGAAAATAGCCTCCTAAACCTCCCTCTCCATCTTCCAATGAAATCTATTTTTCTTCCTCTTCTCATCATTATATAGGTAGAAGAACTCATAAAACACCATTTGTCAAGCTCGATGTCAAGTTTGATTTTATTTTGTTTAGTGGAGAATCTAATGCATAAAATCTAGTTAGCTAGATCAGATAGGTTGAAGTGTATTTCCGCATATAAAAGATCAAAGAGGATGAAGTCAAGATCCATCTGGCATCCCTTCGATTGAGGGGCACTACTCTCGTTCGATGTGAAGTCAAGTTGTAGGACGATGGTAAGAATAGTCATAACCTTCTTTCATGTTGGTATGAGTTTGTTTCTTCTTTAAGGGGATAGTTTTACCCATTGGGTTACCGATAGAAGACCATGATGGAATGGCAATGTGTGAAACAAATTAAAGTTCAAACTGTTGAGAATTTTATAAAGGATTTTAGGAAACAAGTATTAGGATTGAATGTTCCACTAGACACTCCTAAGACATTGATGAAATATATTGGCTCTTTGCATAGTTATTTGCACCATTCATTGTTATTATTTGAACCTAAAACTATTGATGAAGCTAGTGTGAAAGTTGTACATCTTAAAAGAAGTAAAAATCATGATCAAGATTACCGTTGAAAGAGGAAATCAACAACCAATAAAAAAGAGGCAAAGCGCTCTTGTACTCATTGTGATAAATTAGGGAATCATGAGGAACAATGCTAGAAATTGTATTCGAAATTAAGGCCAAAGATGAAAAATAGAAAAGAGAAATGGAAGATAGTTTCAATTGTGCAACATGACCAAGAATCTAAATCAAAGGATGATGAGAAGATCACAACTACAATATTTTCACGTGTTGGACCAATTGACCTGGGATCATACTCAGGTGATGAATTGAAAATTTCAACTGTTGGGGTTGCAGAAGATGGACATGTCGACATGGGTTTTGATTCAGGTAATGAGACAAATATTTCAGCAGACGATGTGCCAATAATGAGGAGGGCACCAAATTTTACATGGCTCCAAGAAATCGAAGAGATCAACCAAAGAATTTACGTTGAGAATTCATAACTAAGGAGACTACTACAAGAAGCATAAAAGGAAAAACAAAGGGTACAACATCAGCTACAAGCCAAGGAGGATGCCTTGTAAAAGCTGCAACATAACAAGCTTGAGGCAAAAAGTGATTTTTTAATTTCATGTTCTTTTTATGATGATTATTTCACCGATTTTGAGAAACATACTACAGGAATTGGATCAAAATTATTGAATAAAATGGAGTGTTAGTGTGAATTCCAATCACAAGCATACGGAAAAAGCTGACTTTAGCTATGCATAGAAAAAAAACGTTAACATCAAATGTGGCTATCAATTTCCTTAGATCTGTAGTAGGTGATTACAATAAATGCTACAAAAATATAGATATATGCAGTTAAGGACATTAAACAGAAAAAATAAACAGGAGTTTCTCCATACATCCAATAGACAAGACAAGAATTTATAAAGAATTTTTTGTATTATAACACCCGGAAAGGGAACAAAGAAAGATGTTACCAGTCCCCCTCAATGGGATGGGTTTTTGTATTTCCTAAGCGCTTCAAATCCAAGATATCTCTCTCTTGATGGTGTAGAAAACCCAGACAAAATGGAACTCAGGGAGCTCAGAAGAAAAAACCAGAAAAAATATGACAATGATGGAGGATCAAAGTCAAACCAAAACTGTAGATCAAAAGGTGATCTCAAGGTAACAAAAGGTAGTGAATGAATGGAAAACCCTTCTATTTATAACAAAATATTGAGTTATACTAGATATTTGTGCATAGTTACAATATTATTAACCAAATCTAGATTCAACTTACATGGAATATTTTATTATTTTTGTTGGAGGGAAAAGGAATTTGAAATTGGAAAAATCCCTTTATTTAGAAATAATAAATAAATAAATGATTTATTTATTATTTTAGGAATGTGGTTAAGGAATAATTAAATAAATAATGATTTATTCAATTATTTATAAATCATTTAGTCAAATTTAACAAGGAATATTATTAAATAATTATTTAAATAATTATTCCTAGAAAATAATAAGGTAAATATAGATTTATCTAATTAATTTTCCTATTTTGGGTTAAATATGACCAAGAATATTAATTAAACAATGGTTTAGTTAATTATCCCTAGAGGAAAATCAAACAAATAAGGATTTATTTAATTATTCCTCATGGGGTTTTCTGTTTAGAACATAAATAACTTAATAAAATATGGGTTATTAAATTATTTCTTATAGTGAACGAAATTTTACTGTGGTAAAATTGGTCTTATATGGTGTACTTTATTCCATCTAATAGTAACAGGTTAGATGACCAAAAATTGGTGTAATATATTCCCACCCAATGTGCAAGCGTTAGGATCTAATTATATGAACAAAATACGTTGTAAGAACACAATCACTAGACACTGGAGGGGATTCAGAGACAGAGAGAAATATAAGCCAGACTGAAGCAAGACAGGATAAGACCATGAGGAGGTGAGACTTACAAGTGTGAAAAGTATCTTTTATGAATGAGTACCTATTCTCAATGAGGAGGGGGAGGCATACCTATGCCCGCTGAGATGACAAAGTATAAATAATAATGGTGCCCCCAACAAACATTGGACTGCAGTATATAGTATATGCTGGCATAAACATGGGCCAGATAAAAAACATGATAATGGATCCCACATGCATATTGTGCCTGGGACAACATCCGAGACTTATACAATAATATCTGAGTAAATGAGATATAAGTACAACCAAAGAGGCCTTGTAAAATAGGGAAGGGCTTTGAAAATTTGGATGATACATGAAAACTAAAAAGGCGTTGTAGGCGGTTGAGGCCGAAAACATCAAATATGTAGATCTGCATCCAAGTTTGTAGTAAAGAGGTCATCCATACATGTGGGGGGTGACCTAAAGGGCCACCCCCTCATGCGGTATGAAACATCTCACACACACCCGAGTATCACTCATACAATCTGCTACATCACTGAACCATCAAGTATACGAATCTCGATCATGCCAGAAGGAGCTAGAACTGAGAAAAAATCAATTCAAAAAGAAATAAAGGGTCCCTTTGACTAATCTGAGGCACCAAAAAAGACTGGAATTTGGAACCAAGGTACACCACCCTCTAGACCTGTCTTTTGGAATGAATTAGTTGATGTTGGCATAAGGAGGTTCGCCATAGGTGAGGCGATGAGTAATCCTCAACTAAGGCACGAGGGATAATAGTAGAGTGGATGATAGACTGACACCAGGGATGATGGTGGAATGGGGGATACTGAGTATAGGGTTGATGACTTCCCTTGTTAGAGCATAAAGGGCATGGATGACCTAGCAGCTACTGACTCGACTTCAGAGGGGATAGAGGACAGTATGTGTTTTCCCTCATTTTTTATCTCTTTTTGTTTATGAAACACATCTTATTTTCCATAATTTCCATATATATACCATCACATCCACCTTATTTTGACCAAAAAATTCATATACGGGTATTCAAATTATGGTTTCCAATTATTAGAAGTTTTTGTAAAAATTGAAATTTAAGTGCATTTATGGACAACATCAGAAATTCTTGTAATGGCCTCATGGTTTGCATATTTTTAGGACACTTGGGATTGACCTGCATATATTTATAGAAGGCTTGGAAACTAAGAATTATTGTACACCCGTTGGTACAATAACACCAAGCTTTAATAGGCCCGACCAATGGCAGTTAAACAGGAGCTGTCTTTATGGAGGATCCCTAGAAACTAGGTCAAAATTCCTTTTTTGTGCAATTTTCTAGATTTTGATGGATTTGATGGATAAATTCGACTTTATTAGATAATATAAGAATATTCATGAATATAGGAGTTATTTTATATGAATTTGTTAGATACTTTATCTATTTAAGCCTCAAAATTTGAAGGCATTGATATGTAGGATTTGTATGACTGAAAATTATTATTTCTAAGACTTTGGAGACATAATTGAATATTTGTTCTATTATATTTGTTGTTTTTATATGTTGGTTGATTCATTGAAGTTTTAAGTAGCTGAAAACACCTTCAGTGTGCGAGGAAAGGGTGGATGGCCCCCACACCGAGCTAAGTGCACTTCCTAGTCTATTTGTAGTTGCAATTTCTGAATTAGTTTGCTTATACTTAACTTGTTTATGTTGATTATTTATGAGTATTGATGAATCTAATTATAATTTCTATTTTTCATATGAAATAACAAACAAATGTTTAAGTTAAACATTATTTCTATCTAATTAAGATCTTCAGTTAGAATTCATCTTTTCCTATTTTTACATGCTTTTCTGAATTCATGTTTCGAACAATAGCATTATTGATAAATTAATCTATGATGAAGGACAACTAGGTCCTCTTCAGTGAAGAGCCTCTTCAATTATTTCTTCATGTATCTTAATCTATTGTTCAATTAGTAGTTTTTGATTTCTAATTCATGAGGTAATCTTGTTACATAAGGACAAACAAATATCTTAAGTTAGGAGATTCTTTTCCTTCTATTCGCACACTTGAATTTAGAAATTATTTAAGTTAGATTTATATTTATAATATGCATTTCCCTATTCATTGATAAAAACATCTTCTAAATTTATCATAACTGAAACCCATATACTTTGGGGATGCTTCTAAGTTCCACTAGCCTGGATTGATAATAAATAATTGTTTTAGTTTCCACAGTAAATTGACCCAACATTTTGGCATCATTTCCGGGGAAGCATATTTCAAAATGGTCAAATAGGAATATAAAAAGAAAAAAAATATATAAAATCACCAAAAACAACAAAAACATAGTTTTTCTTTCAAGTAATGTTTTCTTATGCCTAGATATAGAGATCAGAAAGGTGTATTTGTGAAACAAAACCCCCCAAAAGCTCATTCATCCATAGGAATAACAAGACTAGTTGTTGGAAGACCCACTATAGAAGAGTTAGAGGGAGAACATAGATTAGGACAGAGATTAAATTTAGTTGAAAGACAAATCTTGTTAACCTTTGAGGTAAAAAGAGAGAAATCGCCTAAAGAACCTACTTCCATATGGAAACAAAAAGAAAAAAGAAAACTAATTTTTGAGAAACTAGAACAACCTATCCTTGAAGAAATCAAAGTAGTGGAAGAAATAAAAAATCAACCTGATATTGAAACACTACATATCTGTGAACAAGAAATGGTTGAAGAAGGAGAAGGGTCAACTAGAATAAACATGACTCCTGAATAGAGACTAGAATATGAAAGAAATCAAAGTGAATGGTGAAGACAACGAGAGGAAGAAAGAATAATTGAGGTAGAAAGAAAGACAGAGGAATACATAAGAGCAGAAGCACTTATAAGGATAGAGGAAGTAGCAAGAAGAGAAAATAAAAATAGAAGAACACAAGAAAATGAGCAATAAATTAACAATGATCAGGAAAATACTTTTTGCTTTCCAATATTAGATGTAAGAGCAATATTAGGAGAAGAAATAAAAATGAAAAACATTCCACCTTCCATATTGCCTAATTTCTATGGAATGTCAATAGAAGATCCTGATGCATTCATGTTTGAGTTTGATATCTTGTGTAGAACTTATAGATATAATGACGACACACACAATCTTCTACTTTTTCCTGCTACTGTGAAAGAGGTAGCCTTGAAATGGTTTATGGGATTAGGAGAACATACAATTACATCTTGGGATGATACGAAGAAATTGTTTCTTAAAAATTATCACGCTTACTACAGGGCTAGAGACTCAAAAGAAGACATTTTCAGAATGACACAACAATAAGACGAAAGTTTGGAAGAATATTTGGAAAGATTTCTTTACAATTTACAAAAATCCAAACATCATTCTCTCAGTCCCGATACAATCTGTACCATTTTTCTTAAGGGTATAAGAGATGAATATTTAGACATCCTTAATGTGATGGGAAAAGGAGATATCTCCAATTTACCATTTTAAGAAATTGCTGAACCTCGTCAAAAATATTCTAGGGGAAGAGAAAAGAGTGGAGAGAGAGATATTTCATCAAAAGCTTCCAAATCTGCAGCAAGTGCAGTAACAAGAGAAGTAGGAAGCCTACTAGAAAAATTCAAAATAGATCTCTTAAGCACTATTGGAACACAAGTAGATGTCTTGAAATCTAAGAAAAATAAAGAAGAACAAGATGAAATCTTAGCAATTTTCTGTCCAAAGTGTAGGAAGAAACATCCACTCAGGTAATGTCCTTTGCAAGGTATACAAATGTGTGGACTTTGCACAGAAACTCATGCAACAAAAGAATGTCCCAAATTAAAAGAATTGCAAGGAGTATATTCTCTCTACTATATGGCACCAAGGGGACCTTGTAAACCAAGGATACCTCAACAATTCCCTCAACAAAACCCCCAAAATTTTCGATATCCTCAAAATACATGGAATACACCAATGCCATGGTAGGCTTCGTCACCACAACAATATCAAAACCATCCTACACAAGGTTGGAGAGGATATGGTTATGGAAACAAACCACCACAACATATGTATCCTCAACAATATCAACATCAGCAACCATACCCTCCACAACCATTTCCTCAATACCAACAATTCCAGCAACATCAACCAATACCATATCCACCTCAAAACCAACCAATGCTAACTCAACTGCAGCAACTTCAGCTACCCACTAACCAGCCACCTCCTAGAACAACACAATTTTCATCTCAACGAGTAGCTAATCCAAGTAACAAGGTGGATAGATGCCAATATCCTGTGGAAGAGGCAACATATTATCCTAGTTATTCAATTCTTCCCATACAAGATGTCCACTTACGTTCTGGGATGGTGTTACAGAAATATTCTCCTCTGATAATTGAAGAACAAATTGAACAAAGAGAACAAAGTCAACAATCTCAACCAGAAAAGAAAATTCAGAAAGGTAAATCTATTATCTCACAGACTCCACCATATCCAGAGAGATTGATACAACAAAATATTCCAATATCTCTTCCTGAATTTAATATTCTAGATGAATTGAAGAACACATATTTCGAAATTTCTTTTGTTGCAGGCAATTAAAGATATCCAAATATACGAAAAAAAAATAAAGGAATTATGCATTAAGAAATCTGGTAGAAGAAAAAAGGATCCACCTACAATCCAGGTAATTTTAAGTCCATCTATTCTCATGTCAACAAACACAACCATTGAAAATTATGCTGATCTAGTAATTCCTATGGTTACCATTTCGATTAACAAATTTTTGGTGCCTAACACTTTAATATATTTGGGAGAAGTTATCAATGTTATGACTATAGAGACTATGAAACATTTGAATTTGAACAACATTAGACCTACTACTACAGTTTTAGAACTTTGCAGATAGATTGAAAGTTGTACTAGAAGGTATATTGGAATATATCATTATCTCACTGGATTCATGGGTGTATCCTGTAGACCTCTTGATTTTGCAGCCAAAACAAATTTAGGAGGGCATCCCTTAATTTTAGGTAGACCATGGTTAGCCACTGCAGATGCTTACATTGGATGCAAGTTAGGAAGTATGATTATTGCACATGGAGATGAAAGAAAACATGTTACATTATATCCTCCCGCTCAATCTCCTTCTTTATTATCATGGATTGATGGAGAGGAACCAAAAGAGCTTCAATCTGTTCTTAGTCTTAATAAACCTTATAATTTTAGAGAGGAGGAATAAAATGAGGACTTATTAGATCTTTTCATCTCAATATGAATTTTCTAGTTATCTTTTAAATGAATTTTTTTCAGGAAAATTTCACTATAAAATCATTGCAAAATACATTCAAAAGGATTTTTCCTGGTAATTCAATTACAAATTCAAGCAGAAAAATCATTGAGATTAGTCCTAAGATACATTTGAATATTGGTAATAACTTACAATCATCACAAGAGGAAAAGCTAAAAACATTGTTACAAAAATATTCAAAAGCTTTTGCCTGGGATTACACAGACATGGATGGAATTCATCCAAAAACATTTATCCATCACATTTACATTTATGAACCAATTAAACCTGTAAGGTAACCACAAAGAAGGATTAACCCCATAATGAGGCAAATATTGAAAGAAGAATTACAAAAACTATTACAAGTCGGATTTATCTATTCTATTTTAGATAGTCAATGGGTTCCACCCTTAGTTGTAGTACCTAAGAAAAATAGGAAATAGAGAATTTGTGTGGATGACAGAGAAATCAATAAGGCTACATTAAAAGATCATTTTCCTTTAAGATTTATTGATCAAGTGTTAGATTCATTAGCTAGAAATAAATTCTTTTGATTTCTAGATGGATTTAGAAGATATAATCAGATAAAGATAGCATTGGAAGATCAAGATAAGACAACATTCACATGCCCATGGGGAACATATGCATATAATGTATTACCCTTTGGTTTGTGTAATGCATCTGCTACCTTTCAGAGAGCAGTTCTTGAAATATTTCTTGATTTGATCCATTAGTATGTAGAAGTTTACATGGATGATTCACTGTGTATGGTACAACATATGATGATTGTTTACAAAATATTGAAAAAGTGCTAAAAATATGCATAGAGACAAATATATCACTCAGTAATAAAAACAAAATATGATGTTAATTGAGGGGATACTGTTGGGACACCATATTTCTTCTTTGGGAATTAAGGTGGACCGAACAAAAATTCAAATCATTTTGAATTTAACAACACCCACAACACAAAAAGAAGCTCTTTAACAAAAAGAAGTTAGAAGTTTCATGGGTTATGCAGGCTACTATAGAATATTTATTGAAAAAATCAGTAAAATAGCTTTGCCATTATTTAGGTTACTTGTGAAAGATGTGGAATTACAATGGACAAATAACTATCAAAATGCATTTGAAAAATTAAAAGAAAAATTGTTAATTTCACCCATTCTTCGAGGGCGTAATCAGTCTTTTCCATTTCACATTTCAACTGATGCATCTGATACAACTATTGGAGCATCACTTGGAAAAAAAGAGAATCAGTTTAATTATGCCATATATTTCATCAGAAAAAACTTAACACCGATAGAATTAAACCACTCTGTTATAGAAAAAAAGAAATGTTAGTTGTAGTACATGCATTTAATAAATTTCGACATTATATAACCGGTTATCAAGTTTACCTCCACACGGATCATTCCGCAATAAAATATTTAATGAAAAAATAAATCACAAATGGAAGAATAACTAGATGGACGTTATTAATGCAATAATTTAATATTACTATACAAGATTGACCAAGTATAGATAATCAAGTTGCAGAATTTCTATCAAGACTACATTCACCTGGTGATCCAAATCCAACATAAGATAATTTTCCATATGAACTTCTATTTTCTATAAATTTCAAAAATCCATGGTTTGCAAATATATCTAACTATTTATCATCTTGAATCCTACCATCCCATTACACAAATAAACAAAAAATGAGAATAACTAGAGAAAGAGCTAGATATATTTGGGTCAATGGAGATCTATTTTATACTAGTGTTGATCTAATGATTAGAAAATGTGTTAGATAAGACGAGATTATTGATTAGAAAATGTGTTAGAGAAGATGAAATTATTGAAATTTTGAAAGCATGTCATGATGAACCATGTGGTGGTCATTTTCCAGATAAGCGAACAACATACAAAGTGCTGAAACTTGGCTACTATTGGCCAGCCATCTTCAAAGACTCCAAAGCCTATGTGAAGAGATGTGACAGCTGCCAAATAATTGGTAGACCAATGGCATCAGATGAAATTCCATTAAAGCCACAAGTACTGATTGAACCATTTCAACAGTGGGCTCTAGATTTTTTGGAACCAATCAACCCTCCATCCAATAGAAATAAATACATCCTGGTATGTATAGATTATGTAACTAAGTGGGTGGAGGCAAAGGCAGTAGCACGAGAAATAGAAGATCATGTTGTGTCTTTTGTATTTGAATAAATATTTGTAAGGTCTGGAGTTCTGAGGCATATAGTAATTGACGAAGGCACACAATTCATATCAAAACTTGTTTGTGATCTTACGGAGAAATACAAAATCAAACACAGAAAATCAACTTCGTATCATCCTCAAGCAAACATACAAGTCGAATCAACAAACAAATTCCTAGAAAACATTATGAAAAATACTGTACAAATGAATAGAAAGGATTGGTCAAAAAAATTCGAGAGATGCACTTTGGGCATATAGGATCACATGAAAAAACACAACTCATTTTAGTCCATATCAGTTAGTGCATGGAAAATATGTCCTATTATGCATAGAATTTAAAATACATACATTCAAGCTAGCAGCAGAATTGGGGATGGAATTGTTTGAGGCACAACAACAAAGAATTATGGAATTAAATCAACTGGATGAAATATGACAACAAGAAGTAGAGCACACATCTCTTGTGCAAGAACAAAGGATCAAATGGCATGACCGATTCATAAATAATAAAGTGTTCCAAAAAGGAGATTGGGCACTCTTGTTCGACTCCAAGTTGAAAGATTTCAAAGAAAAGTTTACGAGTCATTGGTTTGGGTCATATGATATTTAAGTAATCTTTGAAAATGTAGCTATCAAGATAAAAAAAATTGACAAAATAGCTATTTCGTTGATCATTGATGGGCATCAGCTTAAAGTTTACAATAAGCCTATAAAGAAAGAGGATTTTCTGAGAACATTTTTGATAGATTCACATCTTGAACTAATGGGACAGCATGGAAATATGCCTCCCATAATTCCAAAAGAAGAATAAGAATGAAAAATAAAAATAAAAATAAAAATATATATATAAATAATAATAAAATAGTTTGGTTGTGAAAATCCAGGAAATTGGCACAATACAAACTTGAATTCATATCAGAAAATCAACTTGTTTGGCCAATATGAATTCTCTTGGATTTCATTTTACTTTATTATGATTTTTGTGGATATACCCTCCAAGACATGTCAGACTTGAGGACAAGTATTATCATTAGCTTGGGGGAAAGTGTGTAATAAAACTATGAAAATAGTTTCAGCGGCTGAATTGAAGACAAAATATGAACTACAATTACAAAGGAACTTCGTACATCATTCAAAATATATAGAAGGGACCTGAATTATTATTGATAAAATTATTCAGAAAGGGACCTGTATCATTACAACACAAGAAATTTTCAAACATTATTGCAAATTATGCTAGAAGGGACCTGAAAATACAAAATTTCAGAATGGACCTAAGCTACATCAATATTGAAGATCATGTCAAAAGGGACCTGAAATGTCAAAATTTAACCTCCAGAAGGGACCTGAGCAACATCATTCCAAATCAAATCAGATGCAAAGAAGAAATAAAGTCTCTACATAGTCTTAGGAGCTATCGTTATAAAAAAACACAATGTCAACCATCATAAACATCAAATGGTTTGAGGGAATACAAGTACAATAAGTAAAAATTGCTCTTAAAATTTCAATTTTTTGCGAAGATATTCTAGAATTGTAAAGCTAATTTAGTACTAGTTATGCATTTTTAGAACCTACATTTTCATCACCTACATTTCATCAATTATGATTCTTAGCCCTATTTTATCCATATCTATACCATTATCATAATCACTCAATAAAATATTCCATAATCTATCCATACCATACCATACCCTATTTTTCTAAATAAAAGAATCATAAACAAAAGGCTTAACATTAAACCTTTGTTGGACCTACAATAAACAAACAAGAGGTTAGTGTCATTATAAATATTTAATTTTAAGATATGACCATTTCATTGGTCAATTTTAAAAATTAAATAAAAGAGAAAACCTAAAGTCTAAAATCATATGATAGCGCAACTATTTCAAACAACAAAAGAAAATGAAAAGAGTGCAATCATAAATTGTTATAAGCTAAGTTAATGGGGCAAGAGCGCAATCATAATGCAAACTAACCTAAAGTATGATGCTATGACAAACAATGCATGAAAATTATGTATGTATATGGACGAAACTATGATAAGACAATGGTACATACAATAGTGGAGGAATGAAGAAATCATGGCATGCACTGATGTGAATACAAGAAATGAAACGAAAATATTATGGTGCATATGCAATAGGTTATGATGCGTTTCAATGGAGGATGGAAGCAGACATAGTCATCAACAAAAAGCATGAAATAAAAACGTTAAATTTACTACATAATAAGTGAAGCAGAGGATGAAATGTACACCGGAGTCAGCATGATAGTCAAGGGTAATACATGCATGCACCGGTCAAGCGGTGGTTGATGAATAGTAAAAACAAATTCAAATGTCATATTACAACCCTGTGTAAACTATTAAGAGAACCTTCGCCATTTCTAAGAACTGAAGCAACTGATATACATTTTTTTTTTCACCATCATCGCATTTCAAAGGCTTAGTGAGAGAAGAAAGGCATGCAATCAAAACACGCATCCATTTTTGCAACTCTATGAGAAACAAATAAATAAGAGAGAAGACAAGGGAGAAGTTGTGAGGAGAATAGAAGAAATATAGTGCAACAAAGAAGGCAGGAAATATAACAGTGAGAAGAACGAAGCAATAAGGGGAATTGACTGAAATTTCAAGCCAACAAATCCAGCAAATGTGTCAAGCAACCATGCTATCAGGAGGAAAAATCCCGTGAAGAATAAGGTAAGAAGAAAACTCAGATATTGTTGTTTAAAACAATGATGATTCACATGAATAAATCTCGGGGTTTTTAAACAAACCGAGAGTTATAAAAGGAGTTCTTCTATTACAGTCTTTAAAACTTGTCATTACCTAATGTTTTGTCTTTGACACTGTTATGCAGATTAATCCCTCTTGTGGACAAGCGCGATCTCCCTAGTATCCTACGCATAGCTAGAAACAAACATCCATTTGTAAATCATTTTCTCTAGATTGTTTGATATTTAGAATTATTATAAACAAAGAAAGAGGACATGCCCCTACCTTGAAATTCAACGTCCGATGTAGTCTTTTATACATTTGCTCCAAAGAGGCTTCTTCAGTAAGTAGAACCTACAATCAAAGACAGACAAAAGAATTAAAAACACCTGCAAAATACAATAATTAAGAGCAGCTAATCTAACTTAGTGATCAAGGATTCCAAGTATTGAATTATTCAAATAAGCACAAGAACAACTCAATGAGAAAAGGACATTCATGTGTATTATCTTGAATGAAAAGAGTAACTTTACAACTTGATGCCTTGATGTCGTACAAGTTCTTCCCGGGGTCCTGAACAATCATTCCTCCTTCAGATTGACAACCCTTACTCTCTTTGAAATAGCATGAAGTTATGTACGTGAGTGTGTGATCATTCTCATACCAATAATAACTAGTGTAGAGAGTATGCTCTCTAGAGAATTTATTCAGCAATTACCTTTTGCAAGATACCATTGAGACTGAAACATGAGCTCAATTTATAGGGAAATGGAGGTAGTTTCAATTCCATGAAGAGGGGGATGGATTCCTCTCATGAAGGGATTTGAGCTCCATAGACCAAGGGATAAGCTCCATGAGTGGAGGGATAAAGCTCGAATTGATCACGCGTCTAGAAGCTTCCAGTTGGGAGAATATTCCTCTAGCTAATCTTCTACAACTTAATTTTTCCTTTATTTGAATATTTACGGGGGTTTGCAGGTTTTATAAGTAGAATGTGTGGAATCTGCCACAGGCTATAGAGAAAATATCTACGGATCCACAAGAAATAGCTAGGAAAAGCATGGAGTTAGACTTTTAAGGGTTTTAATGAGCTTTTCTCCAATTCCAAGACTTGGTTTAGGAACATTAGACTTTTTTACTTCTAAGGGAGAATAATATAGGTAGTGATGAACATATATAGACAGTGAAATTTCATGGTGACAAAATAAAGTGTAACAGATTTCCCCCTAAAGTGCGAAGTCTGAAGTAGTTCTGAAGTGTGAAGTGCTTTATCATTCTGAGGATTGGATTGTGGACACACAGGTCGAAAACTTGTAAAAAAATTCAATGCAAGCATGTATATATATATATATATCATCGCTGAGGTAGGCATTCCCATACTCAGATCAAAACTATGTAGACAAAGGATTAATTGTTAGACAAAGGATTTTCCTAACCCAATTACAAGTGTGACAAAAGTGTCATGTTCAAGAGTGGTACATTTCTTTTAAAACATGGCTGACAACTGGATTCCTTTTATCTTCACCCACCCCCCCCCCATTACTAGCAAGTACCTATTTATTTTTGACAAGCTTGAGGAGGATAACATTTTCTTGTTGTGTAAGCTCATCTTTCGGATGATCCCATCTTAGTTTTAAAATCAAACCCTAAGAAGGAGTGGTTTGTTCCTATTTGTAATCGACATGTCCTTTACTGTTAAATTTTAATGAGTCTAGTATAGGATAAACTCGACGTTTTTCAGTTTTAGGGAGTTAGAAGAAAAACATAAGTAAACTCTGTGGTTGGAATTTTTCATAAATTTAGTCTCTCAAGTATGAAAAAGGATAAAATAATGCAGGAGAGAACTCTATTGACCATGATTAGTCAACGTATACGTTTTTCATAAATAGTCCATTTTAGTCCAGAAAAGGGGTAAACTTATACTAAAGGGACGACTGTTCATTTCCTTTAACAAGTTTGAATAGTCAAGTACTTGGCAATATTTTCATATTTAGAGAGTCTGAAAAGGGCTTAACCGAGAACACCAAGGTTTCACTTTTTTCGTAATTTTCAAGAGCCCAAAAAAGTGATAAAAGTATACTCATCATCAAAATAATTCTATTTTATCAAAAACCTGTAATCTATACAAAAACTCAAAAAATTAAAAATACTTATTCCAATGAAGTAAAAATATTGAAAAATAGCCTTTTTAAAGTGAATATTAAATAAAATATAATATTTTATTTATTCAGAAACTACAAAAAGGAGTTTAACAAAATCATTTTCACCTTTTATCTTCAGAGCAACAAATTGAGAGCTTTTGGAAAAAAATTCATGCGGCTAATATCAGGAGAACTGACTGTTCAAATTATGATTCGTCAGAACCAGGTAATCCACATCACTTTACTCTTCATTTCTATCCATTTCAATTCTCTTTTTTGGATTTAATTTCATTTTTTAGGGAGAAATTATTTCAAAAATGTGCTCTCGGGGGTCTACAGGTCATGCGCGCACTACCTGCGGACCTGGATAATTTTCTAAAAGGAATTGGGCTACCACGGTTTTTTTGTGGAGCCCGTGCGAATGTTTGCACTATCTCCGCACAAAAACTCTGGAGGCGCCGTGAGCATTTTAAAATCTACAAATTTTGTCAAAAATGGTAAAGATTTTCATTCCAATGGTTTTTTAACTTTCAAATGTGTTCATTTGCAGTTTATTTCACCATGCTAGAGTGGAGAGAGCGTGAGCATGAGGCTATATACAATGAAGCCATGAATGATCCACAAACAATGTGAGTGTTAAAAAATTATGGTTTATATAAGTTCGGGGTGATTCATGGTATGAAAGCACAAGTATATCTGATGACATGGTTAGTGAACACATGGGATGTTCAAGATCAGTGCTTTATCATTGGTGACCATCGCCTCGCCATCGAGCTCGAAGATATCTATTTTCTCACTGGATTGTCTGAAGGGGAGAAAACATATCCTTTTTTGGGGCTAGATAGGGTGGCCTACCCGTTGCTAGCTACAAAAAACAGTTTTGCAGTGATGAGGCAGATCCAAAGGATAATCGCATAGATATAAAAACTATCTTGTGATTATATTTAAAAGTGATTGCATTCACAGTAACCAAGTTGTGTGGAAATGCAACTCCACATGTAGCCACTAAATCTCAAATGCAGACCACGGTGGAGTGTTTCAGAGGCACCATATTCAATTGGTGCGAAGGGGTATTGGCCAAAATGAAAGGCCAACTAACCAGAGAAAAGAACGCAAAGTTAAAAAAATTTGGTTATGGCACAATTTTTATTTCCTTTTCTTTGGACGGAATCCCACTTCTTTATGCTCATCTTATTCCAGTGGATCACGGGGAACCTCAGGAACTTCGAATGGTACGTTGGGTTGCATTAATGGCCGCCATGGTGGCGATGGAAATTCAGTGGTTTGGTTTCTTCCAGCATATTTTATGTGGCTAAAGAATCAATTCCTCACCATTAAAGACTTCCCCTATGCAGGTATAGATTTCTGAGGTGATCCTGAGATGTCTGTGCCTCTAGGGGCACAGTGGGATGAATCCGATAAGCGAACTATTTTGATGTTTTTATAAATCTAATTTTTATTTGTTTTCTATCATCCAATACTGATAACAAAAATTAAATGCAGATGTTGGTCCACGATGTCCAACTGCACTCTGTCGCTTTGATAGGAAGTAAGTAGAGCCTATATGTAAGTTTATGCAGATGTTTTATGCTTGATGCAACTTTACTTTATCTTCAATTTCAGTCAACGATCACATAAAAAATAAAGTAAAATGTTGATAGAGCATACCAGTAGATCAACCGAAGACAACCCATAAATATATATATGTGTTGGTGTGTTACGGAGATCAGTAGGATGCTTCAACTAGCAAAGTATTATTTGTCAGCCAGCCCAGTGTGTGTCACATCACCCTCATCAAATAATCCATGTCAACCAAATTCAACACAACCCACATTATCAACATTATCTAGCAAGTCAATGCATAAAAATAGTAAGTAAAAGTCAATGTAGCATGGTCAACGGTCAACCTTTGACCTCGGTTCTTGTGCCAAATAGTATGAACATCGGAAATCGAAGTTTGTGCCAAATTTCAGCTCCTTTTCACTATGAGTTTCCCAAAGTCAACACTAGTCAAACCTGCAGTGGAGCCCTAGCTGCAGCAGAAAAGTCAACGTCCTTCTCCCATGTGTGAACAAAAAATTGTCTCCAAGTAGCTCGAACCAATCAGAAGAGGAGACAGAATGTGTGAGGATGAGATGAGTGAAAATGTCCTCCAAAGTGGACTAATATATATCCATCAGTGAGGCTGTGTGACACATTTGCTAGGGGTGAAAAACCTTAAGGCCAACCTGCACATATTTTGAATAGATTAAAAATAAATTCAAAATAAATGGTCTCTCACCAGATGAAGATTATCTTTAGATCGATCTTGCACCTCTCCGAAAGAGGAACCCAATAAAAATATTGGTATCTTCATCTAAGCATCACAACATGGAGTTTAGATCTAGTTGTCCAAAATTAATACTCCCTCTCAACTAGGGAGAACTCCATCCACCTATGCAATCCAAACATCGTGTGTCATATCATCGTAACTTGCTTAGTTGGCGTCTTTATTTCAAGACAGAAGTGGGTCAGTCACAAAGGCATCATTCCTAGCTGAAAGATTTAGCCTAGAGGTCTGAAACCTCTATAGGACTCACAACCAACCCGAAGTTGTCTTATCTAACCCAAAGTCAGTAGGAGGTATGAAACCTCACTTGGAATAAAGAGAGTCATATACTAACCTGAAGTTAGTTTCATTGACCCGAAGTTAGTTGGAGGTCCGAAACCTCTCTATACTTGATCCCAGATCAAGTGGTTGGACCATGCCATCCTAGATAGAGAGTACAAAGATCTCTTATGTGTCCATCAGTTTTTGCTACTAGTCTCTAGCTTTTCCCACGTCATTGGCCAAATGAGAGGTACTTCCCATGAGTATGGAACTCAAATGGGTAGGATGAATACGAGGCACAGATAATGAGAGGTGAACCAACTCAATCATCACAACAGTGGGGTAGAATAACACAAACAAGGTTCGGAAAGCCTAGCCCTGTGGTTCCTTATAGCTCCGAGAATCTATCCCCAAAGCCCTTGAGAGCTCCAAGAGCTCATCTTCCAACAAGACCCTCAGAATAGGGTCGTTTCATGATTCCAAGATTCTCACGAAAGGTTTAAACATGACCTTCCCCAAGGGCATCGTGATAATATCCATGATCTGCTCATCAGTTCCTATATGATCGAGCCTTATGACGCCTTGTTGTACCATATCCTGAATAAAGTGGTACCATCCATCAACATGGCTCGATTGTTCATGGAACACGAGATTCTATGACAAATGAATCCCCCTCTGGTTATCAAAAAGTATAAATATGGCATCTAGCACATGCTTGAACAACTCACTGAAGAGATTTCGCAACCAAGTGACTTCACAACAGGCCATACATGTTGAAATGTATTCGGCCTCAGCGGTGCTCAAGGCTACCAACTTTTGTTTCCTACCCAAAGCAGATCTACGTGTGAAGCAACATCCATATGTGCTCTTTCGATCCACCACATTGCCAGCCCAATCAACATCAGTATATCAAGGAGTTTCATGCTCCCAGCAGTGTATCTCAGCCCATGGTCTATCCTGCCATAGAGATATTCAAGAGTTCCTTGGCACCAACATAGTGAATGTTATGATCAACCATGTGTTGACTCAAAGTGTTCATTGCACAACATACTTCCGGATGGGTGTTCACTAATAACATCAAGGCCCCTATGAGTTGACGATACTCAGTAGGATTTGTTAACATGGGCCCAACAGCACTACCACTCAAATTCTTAAAGTTGAGCTCCATCAATGTTGACACGAACTTGCAGTCCACCGTACCAAATATTTCTAGAAGCTTCACAATGTATTTCCCTTGAGAAAGGAAAATCTCACCATCTCTCTACCAGACCTCCATGCCTAGGAAGTAGTGCATCAGTCCTATATCGTTCATCTCGAAATCAGTAGAAAGCTCCCTCTTGCACTGATGAATGAGAGGGTCAGCACCTATCAAGAAGAAATCATCCACATACAGCACCAGAATGAGAGGCTTCTCTCTATCAATATTGAAGTAAAGGTTCGGATCATCATTACTACGAGTGAAGCCCAACTTCATCAAGTAGCTATCTCTCCTCTTGTACCAAGCTCTAGGTGCTTACTTCAGCCCATAGAGGGCTTTGTTCAACCTGCATACATGGGTGTCCCAATCCTGGACTTCAAACCCTAGAGGTTGCTCCACATACACCTCTTCCTTTATCACACCATGCATAAATGTGGTATTCACATCCATCTAATGAAGACTCCATCCTTGCATAGTAGCAAGGGCTATGATAGATCGAATGGTGGTATATCGGGCCACAGGTGCAAATATGTCATCATATTCTATGCCTTCCTTTTGAGAGAAGCCACGGGAAACGAATCTTTCCTCAAACTTTTCAGTACTTCCATCATATCCATGCTTGATCTTGTAGATCCATTTCGAGGTGACAACTGATTTTTCCTCCGGTCTTGGAACCACATCCCAGACATCATTCTTCATTATGGATTCATACTCTTCATGCATGACATCCTTCTGGACTTGATGCTTTATGGCTTCCTCAAAAGATCCAGGCTCAGATTGTACAATAGTAATCATGGCTGCTGGATACCCTTGGTATCTACTTGGCTTCTTTATTTCACAAAATGTCCCCCTTAGAGCCATATTTCCCTTAGCATCCTCGAGAGTGTCCCTAATCCTTGATGGTATCTTCCCCAGTGAAGGAGGTGGATTAATCGGGTACATCGGTCCTTCAACATCGGGCATCTTCTCATCCTTCGGTCCTTCTTGATTTCCAGGCCTTGCTTCATGGTCTTCCTCAGATCTCAGAAGATTGACTACTTTCCTCACGGGAACATTTTCGTTAAAGTGACATCGTGGCATATCAACACTTCCCTTTGACCAGGCACATAGACTCTATAGGCCTTTGAATTTTCATTGTAGCCCAAAAACATTCCCTTCTTCCCAGAAGCATTTAACTTGCTCCTCTTCTCTTTTGGCACATGAAAATAAACAGTGTTAGAGTCGATATCTTCATCCCTCCATCAGAGATCAAATTTCTCTTGTTGCATTTCATTTTAGGTGTCTCACTTATTTCAGTAAGCTACATTCCATTAGGAGCATGGATCATCTGAAAAAAGGGTCTTGTCACTCATATCCCTCATGTCATGTACCTGTTGGTCTGTGTCTGTTCATCAAAATCATTTACAGTCATTTTTGGTCTCCTGGTTAACAAAGAGTCATTTTAGGGTTTTAGGTTCATTAGGTCTAGGGGTTTTTCAATTAGGTCTCAAGATGCATAATAATGGCCAGCAGGCACATGAGGAAGCCTCAAATAAGGTTTCAGTGCAAAAATTTCATAGTCATAATGCTTGATAATGATTTTTCTTCAAAACTATGTTTTGAAGAAAAATCGTCTATTTCATCTTTTGTAATAAATGTAATGTAATTTTCAAAGTTTATTCAATTGTAAATTACTCCATGCGTAGCCCTGGTCACCTTTCCCAATTCCACTCCTAGCTATCTCTCACTCCCTCACTACTTTATTCCTTCATTTTTTCCCTTTCGTTACATTTCATCCACTCATTCCTTAATTCCCATGTACCTAATCAACCAACCCTAAATCCCTAATCCCACTATCCCAAACCCTAGATATCTCCCCTAAACCCTTTCATTCCCTAAAATCCTATAGCTAGCATCAAACCCTCCCCTCATCAGTCCCATTCATTCATGGAGATCCAAAACATGAAAGCAAAACGACAAGCTGCCCAAAGGAGCCAAATCGAGATGACATCCATTGAGCAATAGATTGAGGCTGGTAGAGAGACTTGGCTTGAGAGGGTCAATATTCATCTGTAGAAGCTGTTGGAGAAGGAAAACAAGGAAAATAACATGCTCAGGCACATGAAGAACCATTATTGGGCGCGAAATCATGTTTGCAAAGCGAGAATCAAGATCCTGAAAGCAAGGCTAAAGAGGGCACTAAAGCATCACAAAAGGCATGATAGACTCCAAATTTTGGCTGAAGCTTCTTTGGCCCAGCATAGCACTTGATCGTGGACATTCAGCCCAAATTTCAAGAAATTTGGGAAACTTTTTGTCAATTTTGATTTTTTTTCGCCTTAACACAAATTTTCCTGCCCGATGTGTAGCGCCACTTGGCGCACACTTATAATTGGCAGCTCCTTTTGAAGAAAAATTTGTATTTCTATATTTTTCATCAAAATTTATGCATTCCTACCCATTACCTAAATATTTTGACAAGTTTTGGGTTGCTTGAAGGCTCAAAAACACCCTAAAAATGGCCTTTCTGCCACTTTTTGGACACACAGGAAGCAGTGTTGGGAGATTTGATTTTTGAAGGGGCTAATGGCAACCAAATTCAGAAATTATACTTGGGTTGGAAATTATACAGGCAGATATTTCCAACGAGCTATCTTGCGCTCAATTTGGACTTCGGGAAGGCCCTCAAAATCAGCCTCAAAGTGGAGCTATGCATAGAGATTTTAGGCGCGGCGCATTGGGAAATTTGCTCTAATTTTCACTCAGCAATCCATATTTTCGCCTAGTTTTGGCCAATTTGAATTTTTATCTCCAAATTTGAAACTCCTGATATAACTTGATGTAATATCATGACTTTGATGTAATTTTGGCACATTTTTACTCATCCAAATACATTCATCCACCAAAAAGTGAGATGTAAGTGAATGAATCAGTTTCCTATCATATAGAGGCAAGTTGTTTCATTTCCTATTTTCTAGTTCTTAGTTTAGATATGGTTGAAACAGCTCCTATAATGGTGAGCTTGACCCTTATAGGCATGGGGATGAGTTAGGCTTGTCTATATCTTGTAGTTCTTCAGTCATTTTCAGGGTTGGACACTTGGGATTGCTTGGCACTTCATTGTACGTTTCATCTCTGCAATTTTGGCAAAGGAATAGACCAGGGTTTGTAGTACTCTTTGGGATCCATGTGGCTATGTGTTCTGATGGTTTTTTTCTCTATGTGATTGTAAGTTCATTGGTTTATGTGTATCATTTCCCTTCTCCTTTCTTCTTAAATTAAACAAATGAGTGATAAAGGTGGAATTCATTAGATTTCTTTGCTCCGCCTTAAGTTTTGTTTAATTTTCCATGTTTTCATCTGTTTGAAGAGGATTCTTGAAAGCCTCTTGCCCTCTTCATCTCCTCACCAGTTTGAACTATCCACTCATTAAATCCAAAGCATCAAAAAAATTGCCTTCCTTGCCCCATTCAGAACTCTGCAAAAACTAGGCTTCATCCCCGGACCCAAAACTGCCTGTCCCTTTGATTCCAACAAAAACCCTCAAAATCAAAATCAAAATCCTTTACTTATATACCTAGCCTAAAATCAAACTTTATTTCATGTCATATCAAGGCTTGTTGATTATCTTTGCTGAGATTGACCCGGAGAGAGCCCTCTCTTGATCTGGTAAAGCTAGCTACCAGACTGAGCGTGGTTTGATGTTACCCTGAACTCTGCCTTCCTTCAGCCTGAGGTAGATTTAGGCAATAAAAAATAGGACATCCAAAAACTTTAAAATGTGATACGTCAAGTTTCTTACCTGTGAAAACCTCTTCGGGAGTTTTGGATTCCAAGGCGAAATGTGGGCATCAGTTTTGTATGTACACATCAGTGTTCACAGATTCTCGACACAGAAACTTTGGTAGATCATGGTCACATAGCATTGCACGGGCAGCTTCCACAATGGTCCTGTTCTTTCATACAATAATGCCATTCTGCTGAGGAGTATAGAGAGTTGTGGCCTCCCTCTTAATGCCAGAATCTTTGAAAAAGTTATTGAACTCGTTCATATCATATTCAGTGCCATTATCGATCTGTCAGATAGCATCTCATGTCATTTCTCCCAGTGGACTTCCTCCAACCTCATAGAGTGTATCAACTCTAGACCCAATCGTGATAGCTTCCTTGAAGCTCTTCTTCTAGATGCACACCTTCCCATAAATGAACGCCACATTGAAACCTTTATCTTCCATGGTCGACATAGACACAAGGTTCTTCATCAAATTAGGTACATATAGTACATACTACAAGTGGAGGACTTGAACTTGAGACAAGTGGAGGGTCACAGTCCCTATCCCTTTCACGGGATATGTGGCATTATCTCTAAGGATAATTTCTAGGTTAGAATCCTTCTCAACCATATCAGAGAGTGCTTCCTTGAACCCAGTGATGTGCCTTGATGCACCATTATCTATCAACCAAACATCCATAGTGTTGGGTGGAGATGCAACAGAGAGGGAAGATACAAGAATGAATTCAATTCTTTTAGAAACAACATTTGATTCCTCATACCTAGAGTATCTCGACCTTTTGAAAGGTTGACCACCTCCACAGGAGGGAGCCTTCCTCTTTCCCTTGAACCTCTTATTCCTTTGATTGCCATTCATCTGGTTGTTGTTTTTGTCATCACCATCAGGATAATCCTTCTTAAAAGGACATTCTCTAACATAGTGACCTGGCCTATGACAAGTGTAACACTTTCCCTTCCTTCCTTAGTCCCCTGCTCTTCCTTTGTTATTTGGACCACCAAAGTTCTTCTTTCTAGAATGAGCAACATAGGTAGCATTTCCTTCATTTTCATACTCCTTCATTCTTGTCTCTTCTTGAACGCATCTCGATAGTGCTTCTTCAAAGTTAAGTATCACATTATTATTGAGAATGGTAGTGTTGAACACGTGTCATTCGGATGGGAGCCCTCCAAGTGTGGTGAGTGTCATCTCTCGATCAACTATTGTCTCCCTAATAGCTAGTAGATTGTTCCTGATCTTAGTCAGCTTCAAAAAATATGATTGAATAGACTCATCCCTACCTTTCTTTAAATTCTTGAAGAATAGGACTTGATTCGTAGTGTTGGCCTTGAACATGTTGACCAAATTATCATACATTTATTTTGATGTAGCAGCTACAATATGTAGACAACTAGAATCTTGTGAATTGAGTCCCTAATCATCATCTTTTATTTGATATCTTCCTTCTTATACTTCGTTTTGGTGGCAACAGTTGCAGTGGATGTAGGCTCTTGGATTTTACCCTGCACATAGTCCATGACATCTTGATCTTCCAACATAAGATCTAATGTCATCTTCCAAGCATGGAAGTCATCCTTCCTAGTAAATTTGTCATCAGCCTTGAAGCCATTGTAATTTGAGGAACCCATCATCTTCTTTGGTGATTGCTACAAATTAGGGCTTTGTCTTCACCTCTACTCTGATACCATGTAAATTTATTGTGTGTGTGTGTGTGTGTGTGTGTGTTATGGTGAATAGCAGGATGATTCAACCAGCAAAGTCTTATTGGTCAGCCAACTTAGTATGTGTCAAATCACCCTCATCAAATAATCCAAGTCAACCAAATTCAACATATCCCACATAGTTAACGATGTCTAGAAAGTTAACGCAGAAAAACAGCAAGTCAAAGTCAATGCAGCATGGTCAATGGTCAGACTTTGACCTCAGTTCTTGTGCTAAATAGTACAGACTAAAGAAATCAAATTTTGTGCCAAAGTTTAGCTTTATTTGATTATGCATTGACCAAATTCAACCCTGGTCAAACCTACGATGGAAGCCCTAACTGCAGCGAAAAATTCAACGTCCTTCTCCCACGTGTGAATAGAAAATTTCCTCCAAGTAGCTTGAACCAATCAGAAGAGGAGAGAGAATGCGTGAGGATGAAATGAGTGAAAATGTCCTTCAAATTTGACTAATATATATCCATCAGTGAGGGGGTGTGGCACATTTGTTGGGCGTGTAAAACCTTAAGGCCGACCTGCACATATTTTGAATAGATTAAAAATAACGTCAAAATAAATTTTTTTCTCATTGGATCAACATGATCTTTAGATCGATCTTGCACCTCTCCAAAAGAGGAACCCAATAAAAATATTGGTATCTTCATCTGAGCATCAGAACATGGAGTTTGGACCTAGTTTTCCAAAATTAACACTATAGCACCACCATAGGATTAGGCAACAGAGATCCTAAATAATATGGAACACAACCTGGAGATGTTAACCATAGATATTCCCGAGACAGGGACAAATGACATTCCTCTCCAGCTTCAAAGACATGTTACAGGTGTAGAAGCATAGTTTAGGAGATTCCTGCACAAGGTGGCGTGTGCCATAGTCTATTATCATGATCATCATCATGGATAGTGGATGATCATTGTGGATTGACATAATTTGTTTTTTTGTATCAGTATCTATTAGATCATAAGGTGTTTGAACCTATGATCATAGACGATGTAATATTTTTTGACAACAAACCTATCTATGATATTCCTACTTTCTCTTAGTATCTTGTTCAACATGTATCGAATGTTGTTTTGGTTTACTATTTTAATGTTGCAAATGTCTATTTAGAACACGATTAGATAATGCATTGGCCAATGTGTTTAAATTTATTGAAATTTGTTGATATTCGATGTAATCAAATTGTCATTCCAAGAGATAAACCTTCAAAAATAATCTCAATAACACTGGATTTTTAATTGCATATACTCTGTTTAAATGTAATACAATGAGTTCTGAATCTAACCTAATGATCAAGCTTCGAATACCAAATGAAATGGAATCATATAATAACTAAATGATTGTGCTATATTCTGCAATATTGTTTTTTTTTTACCAAGGCTTACCCCATGCATAGAAACTAACTCATCTGTGGGTGAACAGGTAACCCAAGTTGCGGAAGAAATAATACATGTACTACGACAGGCACCATTAGCAGAACCAATGTACGTTTGATCAAGAGTAATCAAGGTAAGCAGTGATAGTAGTAAAACCAAACTTAAACTAGGCACACTTATCTAATATAAGGCACACTATTTAAAAAATAACTAATATACAAGTGAGATATTCACACGACAGTCAAGCATCATATCTCTTCAGATAAAGACCATTTCTGGGCTTATCTAAAGAGACCCCGTCATAATGAGTCAATTCATAGGCCCCTTTGGCAAGCACTCGCTTGAAAATGTAAGGACCATGCCACATTGGTTCAAATTTCCCAGCACCTAGCTTACATTTATCTTGATCATATACTAAGACTATTGTTGAGCCCCAAAAATGTCCTTTCCCTTCACCAAATTTCACTTCATTTCATTTGTCCCTTATCAATTATAGGCTTAAATGGTCAATAGGATTGATTAAAGTCACTTTAGGAATGTATACAATGACTGACTTGCTATATTTTCATGGTTTTGTTGTTGTAGTAATTTTTTACTAGACTCAGCTACAGAATGCAGCCATTCTGTAGCCAGTCGCCTATTCCCCAGATATCTTCATGTTCTCACAGGTTACAGGTGTCACTACAAAGGAAAATTCATATGGTTGAATTCCACAACACTCCCACATCATTTATTGCTCTCTACGAGGTCTGAGAAAGAAGCTACATGTGTTTATTCACGTGGAAGAGATCAAAGCCAAGAAGCAGATTCCTACCAGGATAGGGACTCTACAGATGTCTCCAACAAAGTATGAGGCTTCCATAAGAGTTCTAATTTGATTTTGATTGAAAAAGACACTTTTTCCGATTTCTTCTCAAAGGTAGTTATGTATTTCTTTTATAAGAATGACTCAGAAGACCGAGAGACAGCTAGCTAGATTGATGTTTTGTTGCTAGATCTCAAAAGACCGTAATACTCTGTTTTGAAATACTTTTCCTTTAATGAAAGAAGTACCACTTTATTGCAAGATATGAGGCAATCTTGAGGATATTTGTATGCTAATCCGGTGGTAGAGGGCCCCTACTGCCCGAGAAGCTCTGTGCACATTGTTTAGATAAGTAACTTTAGCCTTGTTGCATTCCTACCTTAAGCAATTTTTTGAACTTTATGTTTTATACTCACTTGCATTGGATGCTACAGTCAGTCTTATTCTTATGAATTGTTCCAAAATATCACTAACATTGAATGAGATATAACTATAGTATTTTAGGAATTAGCTGCATTTTTCTAAACTTTACGTTTTTGTGCTCAATTACATCAATTGTTATAGCTAGTCTTGTTCTTACCAATTATTCCAAAATATCACTAACACTGAATGAGACATAGCTGTGGTGTTTTAGAGCATAGTTGCGTTTTTGAACTTTATGTTTTTATGCTCATTTACATCACATGTTACAACCAGTCTTGTTCTATGAATTTTTCCAAAATACCACTAACACCAAATGAGACAGAGCTGTAGTATTTCAGTGATTAGTTGCATTTTATTTTAGTTGTAAAACTCCGGAGGTTAATGGCACTCTAGTTCAATTCTGTTAACTGTATTTCAAGTTTGAATAATTGCATTCTAGTTTAGTTTTATCCATTGTATTTTTAGTTTTATTAGTCAGTTTTATTCTAGTTGTTAAGTTAGACTTGATGGCCTTCATTATATACAAACCACTCTTGTTCTTAATTTATACTAATACATCATCATCATAGGAAAAAGAATTGGTAATGTCATTTTGAAGTCTTGACTGTTCTGCAACTACTCATAATTTCACAAACTGCCTCTTTTTCCAAACCTATTCCAAAAGATTTCTAATTCTTGAATGAGGTTTAAAAGTGATATTTTGAGTTGTGGAATGGATTAATTTCAGTGTCATAGGTTAATTTAGAGTAGAATTATTCACTAGCTTGCAGACTATCTTTTTCCAAATGTGTTCCAACAAATTTCTAGCCATGGATGAGATTTTATTTGTGATATTGTAGATTGTTGTTTACTTAGAAGAACCTCATTTCATCCAACTTATCCCATTCTCAAATTATTCCAACATATTTCTAATGTTTGAATTGGACTAAGTTCATGTTATGAGTTATTGAGTTCATGCTATGAGATATTCTTCTTGTTAAAGTATTGCATTTTTTGTTCTCAAGTGCCATACATAGTTTAGAATAGGTTTTTCTCTGTTTTAGTGTGACCAACAACTTCTCTTTACCAACACTTAGTTCTTTTCCTCTTAGAATAAAAACACAAGATCAAAAGCATTGGAAAAACACTAAACGCAATGTGGTGAGAAACAAATACCTAGGCGCATATAGTGCACTTCACTTCAACAGTTTACTGGCCCTGGTTGACAATTTATGACATCAATTTAGGAACACTAAGTTGAGCAGACATTTTGGCGCCGTTGTCGGGGAAGTGTAACTAGGTAGCCTTGTTTCTTACCTCCCAAAAAACAATGACATGCATAGAGAAAGAGACTCAATGGGTAGATTCATAAGAAGCAGAAGCTTGATTCCTCGAACACCACTTGTTTCACCAAGACCAAGAGCCAGCACACCTCCAACTCAAACCCACATTCCATCCTTTATTGATCCTAGACTTCCACAAAACTTAAGATCAGATATTCGATTAGAAAGACCTTCTACTTTACCCACTGAACCTATCTTAGAAGAAGATTCAGGAACCCCTACAAGGGACATAAAATTTTCAACTTCCACAGAAGAATCAACTATGGCAGAAGAAGGGGGAGGAGGAGTTTTTAATGGAGAACACACACTATTTGGAGGCAGTAGAGGTATAGGTAGAGGAGAAGGAGGTAGAGGTGCAGAAGTAGAAGGAGGCAGAGGAAGAGGTAGAAGAGAAATGGGAAGCTCTTTTGGGTTTCCTATATTAGATGAAGAAACCAATGCAACTATGAAAAACATTTCACCCTCTGTCCTTCCAAAATTTTATGGACTCAAGACTGAAGACCCTGAAGCCTTCCTATTTGAATTTGAAGTCCTATGTAGAACCTATGACTACTTACAAGATGCTCAAAAACTTAAACTATTCCCTTCAACATTGAAAGGAGCAGCATTAAAATGGTTTATGATTTTGATCAACAGTTCTATTAGGACATGGGAAGACATGAAACAAGAATTTTTAGAGAGGTATTTGGATTACTGTATGCCAGTCAACCATAAGGAGGAAGTGTTTAAAATGTTACAAAAAGAGGATGAAAATTTGGAAGATTTGTTAGAGAGGTTTAACTATAACATCAAGAGAGCAAAAATGGAAAATTTAGATCAAGACACTTTGAAAGCTCTCTTATTGAAGACAATTAGGGATGAATGGTTAGATATACTTAACATGATGGGAAAAGGGGATATATCTTAGCTCACATTACCTGAAATAGTTGAATTATGTATCAACCTTTCAAGAGGGAAATCTAAAACTGTAAAAGGACCAAGAGACCCTACTCTTGCAAGGGCAAGTAAATCTTCTTTTGAGACATTAAGTAGAGAAAAAATAGGACATATGCTTGATGAATTCAAATCTGATATTTTGGGGAGTCTTAGTGAACAAATAGACACCCTTAAGTTACAAAACAAGTAGAAAACTGAATATGATGCCTTAACAATCTTTTGTCCCAGATGTAGAAAGAAGCATGCCTTGAGAGAGTGCCCTTTGGATGAAAAAGTAGTAGAGACCTGTGTAATTTGTTCAGAAAAACATGAGACCAAGAGTTGTCCTTCACTCCTCGGTCTTAAAGCAGTCTTTCAAGAAGAAAACTCTACAAATTCCACAGAATCTCTCAATTTTGTCTCTAGAAAGCCGTGGTAAGGACCTCAAACACAAGGATTCCATGATCAGATGTATAATCAACCTCCACCAAATTGGAATTCTTGGCAGCAACCTTGGCCCCAATTCCAAAATCAATCTCAAAATTGGGCGCAAGGAGCACAAAATCCCTATGGAAGATACTCTCAGTACTATCAATATCCACCATATCCACATTTCCTTCCTCAACAAAATTTTCAACAAAATCCTCAAAATCCACCACTTCCATTACCATTTCCTCAGAAAACAAATCAGTTGCCTACCCAACCCATACCAAACCCCAACAATAAAAATCCTCAGAATAAATACATGATAGAAAGCCAACAGTTTCCAACTTATTTGATTACTCCTTTAGACCTTAGTGATTTTCAACTTAGGTCTGGAAGAATACTTGAAAAGAAGAAACCTTCTGTAGTCATACAAGAGAAAAACAACTCTGAGGAAGATTCTCTACTGGTGAATAAAAGTCTTGAAGAGAACACACCTTTCCAAGACCTAAACATTGAAAAATCAAAACAAAAATAACCAATAATTTCAACTCCTATATTAGAACAGCCATCAACATCCACTTCTACACCTCCCTTTCTAGAAAGATTACAAATTGATAGAGGTGTAGAAAAACAAATTATGGTGCCTAATTATGATTTCCTAGATGAGATGAGAAATGTATGTATTAAGATCCCATTATTGCAAGCTATCAAGGAAATTCCAATCTTAGCAAAGAGAATAAAGGAGTTGAGAATGAAGAAAACAGGAAAAAGAATAAGAGAGACAAAGAAAATTCAACTGGCAGGAAAAATAGCAGATATCATGATGGGTATGACTGTTATTCCAAAGTATCTAGACTGAGGACATCCAGTTGTCAAAATACACATCAATGGAACTGAGATCCAAAACACACTTATTGATTTAGGAGCAGCAATCAATATCATGAGTAGACAAATCATGGATAAATTGAAGCTTCCTAATCTTCTTTTTACACCCACATTATTACAATTAGCAGACAGATCTGTGATCAAACCTGATGGGGTAATAGAATACATTCCAGTGTCCTTAGATTCTTGGGAGTATCCTATGGATTTTATGATCCTAGCTCCTAAGAATAATCTAGGAGGGCATCATATTATATTAGGAAGACCTTGGTTAGCTACAGCTGATGCTTTCATTAGTTGTAGATCCGGTGATATGTACATCTCTGATGGTAGTTCAACCAAGAAATTTACCTTGTATCCTCCAGAAAAAACAATTATAGAATTAGATGATACTCAATGGATAAAGGATGAAGAAGACTTACAACCTCTCTTCACAATTTCAGAAATTAGTGAAGATAGCCAAATTCTGAATACCTTAGAGAACTTTGAATCCTCTTCGGAATACAAACATGAACAATTTCAAGAAGAATCCAAAATTGAGTTTTTATCATCAAGACAGATGTCTCTTTATTCCATGGATAAATTTGGCAGCTCTACAATTAAGATATTTCCAGGCAAAACTTTAAGCATAAACAAGAACCTAGAGAAATCTCAACAAGAAGAGCTAGTCAAGATCTTACAGGGACATTCTTCTGCATATGCATGGGAGAACATTGATATGAAAGGGATAAGCCCTAAGACTTGCACTCATCACATCTACATAGAGGAAAATTCTAAACCAATCAGACAACCTCAGAGACGGATGAATCCAAATCTTAGGGAGATTGTTAAGGAAGAATTGTAGAAATTGTTAAATGTCAATTTTATCTATCCCATTTCAGATAGTCACTGGGTTTCTCCTTTGGTAATTGTGCCAAATAAAAATGGTAAATGGAGGGTATGTATTGACTACTGAGAATTAAACAAAACTCTTAAAGATCATTTTCCCCTACCTTCCATAGATCAGGTGTTAGATATATTAGCTGGCAAAAATTACTTCTCATTTTTAGATGGGTTCAGTGGTTATAACCAAATTCAAGTAGCACTTGAAGATCAAGACAAAACCACATTTACCTGTCCTTGGGGTACCTATGCTTACCGAGTATTTCCATTTGGATTATGCAATGCACCTGCAACATTTCAAAGGGTGGTACTAAGAATTTTTTCAGATCTAATACATGATTTTGTAGAGGTATATATGGATGATTTCACAGTTTATGGAAACACATTTGATGAAGCTTTGGTAAACCTGGAAATTTTTTTAAAGAGATGTAAAGAAGAAAATCTTTCACCAAGTCATGAGAAGTGTTTTATGATGTTTACTAAAGTAATTGTTTTGGGACATCACATTTTATGGGATGGGATTAGAGTTGATGAGTCAAAATTTGAAGTCATCTCTAACTTATCTATTCCAAGTTTTCAAAAATATGTTAGGAGTTTTCTCGGATTTACAGGATACTATCGAAGGTTTATAGAAAACTTCACCAAGATAGCATCTCCACTTTTCAAATTACTTACCAAGGACTATGAATTCAAGTGGAATCTTGATTTCCAGTTAGCCTTTGAAACCCTGAAAACAAAAATCTCTGAAGCACCTATTTTAAGGGGACCTAAATGGAAGTTACCTTTGCATATTTCAACAAATGCCTCAGATACATCTTTAGGAGCATTATTGGGACAAAAAGACCTATTTCCTTATGCCATCTACTATACAAATAAAAATTTGACTCCTTCAGAGTTAAATTATATTGTAACTGAAAAAGAGTTTTTAGCTGTTGTTCATGCCATAAACAAATTCAGACACTATATAACACGCTATGAAACTTTTTTTCACACAGATCACTTTGCAATTAGATATCTAATGAACAAATCAATTACTAATGGAAGACTCATTAGATGGTTATTTCTTTTACAAGAATTCAACATTACCATTGTAGATAGGCCTGGAAAACAAAACATAGTAGTTGATTTCCTATATAGACTCCAAAACATCAAAGATAACACTCTAGTTGAAGATCAATTCCCTAATGAATATCTTTTTGAAATCTCTACTCAGACTCCTTGGTTTGCTGACATTTCTAATTATTTAGTTTCAGGGAAATTTCCTTCAATAATGAATGCAAGAGAAAAAAGAAAGATCATTTATGACAGTTCAAAATATTCATGGGTTGCTAATGAGTTATACAAAACATGTCCAGATTTTATCATTAGAAGATGTGCTCGAGAAGATGAGATGCCTGAGATCCTCAAGGCGTGTCATGATGAACCTTGTGGCAGACACTTTGCTGATAAGAGGACATCTTATAAGGTCCTTCATTTAGGATACTATTGGCCATCCCTTTTTAAATATGCTAAATAGTATGTTAAAAGGTGTGACAGTTACCAAAGGGTAGGGAAACCTTCTCCTTCAAGTGAGATTCCATTGCAGCCTCAGGTACATATTGAACCTTTTGAAAAATGGGCTTTAGATTTTTTAGGACCTATTAGTCCTCCATCAAGACAAAAGAAATATATATTAGTTTGCACTGATTATGTTACCAAATGGGTAGAAGCTAAGCCATTACTTTCTGCTACTGAAGCATCTGTAGTTAATTTTCTTTTTGAGGAGATTTTTACTCGTTTTGGTGTCCCAAGGGAAATTGTTACAGATCAAGGAGCTCAATTCACTTCAAGGCTAGTGGAACAAATGATCGAGAGGTACAAAATCAGACACAGAAAATCTACTTCCTATCATCCACAAGAAAATGGTCAAGTGGAATCTACCAATAAAGTCATTGAAGGAATCATAACAAAGACTGTTCATTTACATAGAAGATATTGGGTAGACAGGCTTCCTGAAGCCTTGTGGGCCTATAGAACTACATGAAGAAGCACAATAGGTCATACTCCCTATGAACTTGTTTATGGAAAACAAGTTTTGTTTCCCATAGAGTTTCAGATTCAAACTTTTAAAATGGCAGTTTAGCTAGGACTTGATCTAACAGAGGCACAAAACCACAGATTGGAGTAGATTAATGAATTAGATGAGATCAGACAGGATGCAGTCTAGAAAACAAGTATAGTCCAATAGCAAAGGACTAGATGGCATGATAAGTACATCAAGGAAAAGAAGTTCAAAGAAGGTGACTGGGCTCTCTTGTTTGATTCAAAGTTCAAATATTTTCAAGGTAAATTCCAAATGCATTGGCTTGGGCCATATGAAATTATGAGAATTTTTGACAATGGAGCAATAAAAATCAGGACAATAGATGAAGAGAAGGTCACTTTTCTTGTAAATGGTCATAGATTGAAGCTGTATCATAAGCCACTTTCAAGAGAAGAATTTGTCAAGAGATTCCAGGAAAACAATAATGTGAAGTTAATGAAGAAGAATTTTTCTTCTTCATCAAGTTAGTTGAATTTTCTGAATTCAAATGAAAAAAAAAAAAAGTATAAACATGAAAACTAATCACTCATTAGCATGTTTATACAAAAAAGATAAAGTGAAAATCAGAATCTTTCTGACACTTTAGATTTTCAAATTTGTTCTTTTTCTGCAATTAGCTATCACAAAATCATAAGTATCACTCCATCATGTCTCCATTCATTCATATTTCATTCATTCCATTCATCCATATTTCATTCACTCCATTCATCCATACTTCATTAACTCCATTTCATGGTCCATTTCATTTCCATCTCAGATTTCTAAATTTGATCTCTTTCTGCAGATTGAGTATTACAAATCATGAGTTGCAAACCACTTTTTATGGTTCATTCCACTTCACAATTGTGATTCATTTCATTCCATTACATTTCACTTCACTCCTGAGCCATTCCACCATATTTCATGATCCATTTCATACAACATTCCATTCCATTTTTCAAAGTTCCTACAGGTACCTTCTGCAGCCAGTCAGACATTCTGCAACCATCTAGACATTCTACAGCCAGATATCCTGAAGGCAATTATCCAGCAACACTTGTTCAGCAGCAAATTGACCCTGCACACCTATGTCAACAAGAAAAATCAAAGGAATTATTAAGACTGAAGAATCAATGATTTTCAAAGGGGGAAAAAGCATATCAAAACCACAAAAATTAAAGGAAAGGCAAAGGTAAAGTTATAAAATTATTATAATGATAGAACATGAAAGTTATAGTATATTTAAGTCATGTAAGATTCAAAAAGTTGTTTTAATTATTCATTTTGATCATGCCTATTAAAACCTATCATAAAAACTTTGTACAAAATCCCCTCCACTCCGCCATATCAAATCATCATTTTAAACTTAACGGTTAAGAACTGAAGTGACCTAATCAGTCATGTCACTAGGCCGAAGTATTCAGTGATGATTTTGAATTTCTCACGAAATATTTCCGTGGTATTTACTCCCATGATGGCTCTCAAACTCATTAATTCATGTAAATCACCCTCAATACATTTCACTCATTCTATAACCTCTTCATATCATCCTTCCGTAGCTAATTCCTACTGCATAAATAGAGAAAGCACCTTTGGGGTAAAAACAACTCTTTAACAGCCATTTTCACCGTGGATAGAAGAGCCATAAATTGAAGGTTGAGAAGAGAAGCCATGGGTCTCATAGTGAGGTCCGAACCAATCGGAACCAAATACTTGGAGGGTTACCCACAAATTAGAGAAATTCTACAACAAGCCGGGTGGTTACAATTTTTGGTAAAATTCAATGGTTTTCATAAAGAGGTAACTAAAACATTTGCGCGGTCCTTTAATGGAGCAAAAGTCGAAATAGGAGAAGTTAAATTCACTATTACAGAAGCTTTCATTGCATAAGCAGTAGAATTACCCAGGCAAGGAGAACGATGGTTCAAAAATAGGGAATTTCATAATGAGGCATGGAGGCAAATTCTTAAAACACTAGGTATGGATGTTCTCATTTTTAAGAAGGGCATTCCTAGCTCAGAACTGAAGAATAAATGGCAGAATATGTTGCTCATTTTGAAAAAGTTTATAACTTGTGAAGGAAGGTTTGGTACCTTATATATTTATCATATTCAGCTAATGATGCATTTCTTAGATGAAGAAATCAATTTACCCTTTTTCCTACTTCATAGTCTGAAGAGAATGGCCTGTAATGTTCAAAAGAGGGTTCAATTCCTAGAAACCACTTTGTACCACCACGGCCTAGTTAAAATCTTGATTGAACATCATTTGAGAAAGGTGGGAGACAATTGGGATGAGTTTATAGTGAGGAATCACTTTGAAGAACCCAAGGAATCTCCATTTGAAGGCAAACTTACAAGAAGAAGCAGGAGAAGGAAAATTTCCAAAGATGTTGAAACTAAAACTGGTAAGTCCATACAAGAGGACATTGAGGAGATAATTTCTGAGAAATTGACTGAAATTAAGAAACAGCTTGAAAAGGAGAAGATGATAAAAAGGTATACCAAGGAGAGAGGTAAATGACCATCTCAACCAAGATGAAGCCACAGGCTTAGAGGTATATTGAAGAAAACAGGGGTTAGACAAACAAGAATTATAAATATTGAGGATCAAGAGACACCAACTGCTAGATCACCTGAGTACCAGTATGAGGAGGAACTTGATGAAGGAGCTCCGGAGATAGACCCAACACAACAACAAATTTATAATTATGTTGAGACATTAGAGAAGCGAGCCTCAGAAAGTAGAGACAAAACTCCTATCCCACTAGAATCTGCAATTGATATGCTAAGAAGAGATAAATATGAGTTAGAAGTACTCAATAGGAATATCAAGAATGATAATGACATTTTAAGGGAGCAGGTTAAGTTGAAAAGTGATATGAATACAACTCTCTCTCTACAAATGGAAAAATTGTACAAGGCCAGTGAGAAATTGAAGAAGAAAAACAAAAAGTTGAGCAGGGCACTTATAAATTTGAGATTCAAGTTGGTCATAAAGAAGCCTAGGAGGCCATTGACTATCAGGAAAAGCAGAAGAAGGAGCCTAGATTTCCTAGCAGAAGTCTCAAAATATATGAGTTGATTGCATGAGGACATGCAAAAACTTTGGAGTGGGGGTATGTTGAGCCCCAAAGGTGTCCTTTCCGTTCACCAAATTTCACTTCATTTCCTTTGTCCCTTATCAATTGCAGGCTTAAATTCTCAATAGGATTGATTAAAGTCACTTTAGGAATGTATACAATGACTGACTTGCTATATTTTCATGGTTTTATTGTTGTAGTAATTTTTGACTAGACTCAGCTACAGAATGTAGCCATTCTGTAGCCAGTCGCATATTCTGCAACTATCTTCATGTTCTCATAGGTTATAGGTGTAACTACAAAGAAAAATGCATATGGTTGAATTCCACAACACTCCCACATCATTTATTTCTCTCTACAAAGTTTTAGAAAGAAGCTACATGTGGTTATGCACGTGGAAGAGATCAAAGCCAAGAAGCAGATTCCTACCAGGACAGGGACTCTACAGATGTCTCCAACAAAGTATGAGGCCTCCATAAGAGTTCTAATTTGATTTTTATTGAAAAAGACACATGTTCCTATTTCTTCTCAAGGGTATTTATGTATTTATTTATAAGAATGACTCGGAAGGTCGAGAGATAGCTAGCTAGATTGATGTTTTGTTGCTAGATCTCAAAAGACCGTAATACTCTGTTTTGAAATACTTTTCCTTTAATGAAAGAAGTATTGCTTTATTGCAAGATCTGAGGAAATCTTGAGGAGATTTGTATGCTAATCCAGTGGTAGAGGGCCCCTACTGCCCGAGAAGCTCTGTGCACATTGTTTAGATAAGTAACTTTAGCCTCGTTGCATTCCTAGCTTAAGCAATTTTCTGAACTTTGTGTTTTATACTCACTTGCATTGGATGCTACAGTCAGTCTTATTCTTATGAATTGTTCCAAAATATCACTAAAATTGAATGAGATATAACTTTAGTATTTTAGGAATTAGTTGCATTTTTCTGAACTTTACGTTTTTGTGCTCAATTACATCAATTGTTACAGCTAGTCTTGTTCTTATGAATTATTCCAAAATATCACTAACACTGAATGAGATATAGCTGTGGTGTTTTAGAGTTTAGTTGCATTTTTGAACTTTATTTTTTTATGCTCATTTACATCACATGTTACAGCCAGTATTTCTCTATGAATTGTTCCAAAATACCACTAACACCGAATCAGACAGAGCTGTAGTATTTCAGTGATTAGTTTCATTTTAGTTTAGTTGTAAAACTCCAGAGGTTAATGGCACTCTAGTTCAATTATGTTCACTGTATTTCAAGTTTGAATAATTGCATTCTAGTTCAGTTTTATCCATTGTGTTTTTAGTTTTATTAGTCAGTTGTATTCTAGTTGTTAAGTTAGAATTGATGTCATTCATTATTTACAAACCACTCTTGTTCTTAATTTCTACTAATACATCATCATCATAGGAACAAGAATTGGTAATGTCATTTTGAAGTCTTGACTGTTCTGCAACTACTCATAATTTGACAAACTGCCTCTTTTTCAAAAGCTATTCCAAAAGATTTCTAATTCTTGAATGAGGTTTAACAGTGATATTTTGAGTTGTGGAATGGATTAATTTCAGTGTCATAGGTTAATTTAGAGTAGAATTCTTCACTAGGTTGCAGACTATCTTTTTCCAAATGTGTTCCAACAAATTTCTAGCCATGGATGAGATTTTCTCTGTGATATTGTAGATTTTTGTTTACTTAGAAGAACATCATTTCATCCAACTTATCTTGTTCTAAAATTATTCCAACATATTTCTAATGAATGAATTGGACTGAGTTCATGTTATGAGTTATTGAGTTCATGCTATGAGATATTCTTCTTGTTAAAGTATTGCATTTTCTGTTCTCAAGTGCCATACATAGTTTAGAATAGGTTTTTCTCTATTTTAGTGTGACCAACAACTTCTCTTTACCAACACTTAGTTCTTTTCCTCTTATAATAAAAACACAAAATCAAAAACATTGGAAAAACACTAAACACAACATGGTGAGAAACAGATACCTAGGCACATATAGTGCACTTCACTTCAACAGTTTACTAGCCCTGGTTGACAATTTATGACATCAATTTAGGAACACTAAGTTGAGCAGACAACTATGTCACATTCTCAAAAAACATGAGGTGTAACACTTCAATCATACTGAGCTTTCACACATTTCTTATGAGCTTTGGAAGCTAAAGCAGCGGTGTGCCGAGTCTCATCTAATTGTGCTAAGTACAAAAATCATTTTTCCTCTTCAGAGGTAGCTAGTAGTAGCTATATGGATAATTGGAGTGACGGAATTTCGCATTCAATGGGTAACACATCTTCTAAACCATAAACCAATTGAAAAGGAGTAAACCCTGTAGCAGTTTTTGCTAAGGTTCGGTGTGCCTATATTGCCGAAAAAGGCATGGTATGCAAATTCGATTTGTGAGTTACGATAGTTTGTTTAATCATGGTGGTTAAAACTTTATTAACAGCTTCAACCTAACCATTAGCCTGCAGATAATATGGAGTAGAGTTATCATGGCGCAGGCCAAGTTGATCGGAAAGTTAGGTCATCATTATATTTCGAAAATGACTCCCATGGTCTGTGATAATAGTTTGGGGTACACCAAAATGAGCAATCACATGATTAAATACGAAAGTAGTTGTAGTTTTTCTATCTGCTGCAAATGTAGGCATCGCCTCGGCCCATTTGGTAAAATAATCTATAGCGAGAATAATATACCCATGCCCCTCGGCCAAGTGAGGGTTACATGTAATGAAATCAATGCCCCATTTCACAAAAGGACTAACAAAAATTATTGGGTGAATAGGAGCTATATGCGCATGCATCTTTCGATCAAAAATTTGGCAGTTATGGCATTTTCAAACCGCAATAATACAATCTTTGAACAATGACGACCAAAAATAGCCAGCGCACAATATATTTTGGGTTGTGGAAAACCCAGATATATGACCACCAAACGCTGCAGAGTGGTTGTCGTTTAAAACCCTTTCAGCCTCTTCGTGAGTTATACAATGTTGAAAAATAGAATCCGTACCATGACAAAAAAGTGTCCCCAACAATGTTGTATTCTTAGATTAATACTGGATTCTCCGTCGATTTGAATGTGAAAGCTCTTGACGAAATTTTTGGGTTTGAAGATAAATGATGATATCTCTATACCATGGGTCTAATATACTGATAAGAAGTAGAGATTCATCTGCGATGGGATTCTCTTCGACAGTTTTTGTCTCAGTATTTGGAAAGTCACACATAAGTTCTGCAAAAACTAGTGATTTCTTTTATTTATATTTCTTGAATTCCAAATAAAAATCTTGTAAGATAACAATCCATTTAGAGTATTTTCCCCTGAGTAATTGTTTTGTCATAATATACATCATCGGGTTGCAATTAGATATCACAAATATCTTTCGTAACAATATGTACTCACGAAATATTTGGACAACTTGAATTGCTGCCAAGGCCAATTTCTCCACCTACGAATATTTAATTTTGGTCAGATTCAGATTCTGACTTAGATAGTAAATAACATGCTCATTGTGATATTAATCCTCTTGAACTAGAACCATTCCAATGGTGGTATCAGAGGCTACTAAATATAAAAATTGGTCTTGGTTGTAATTGGGAGGATTCAATAACACTGCATGGGTTAACACGCGTTTTAGAGCATCAAAATATCAATAAAAAATCTTATCCAAAACAAAATGAACATTCTATTTCAACAGCAAGGTAAAACCTTTTGTTAACTCAGAATAGTTTGAGATAAGTCTATGGAAAAATTTTGGTTTCCCCTGCAAACTTTGGAGTTGGTGAAGTGTGGAAGGAGGAGGTAAATTGATGATGGCCTCAACCTTCGAGGGTTCGACACGAATGCCAGATTTCAAAACAATGAATCCTAGTAATCATCCTGATTGCACACAAAAAACACATTTGTGCGGATTCAAACGAATCTTATAATGCCTACATCTCGTAAAAATTGTTCGTAAGCGAGTAGGATGATCGTCCCTGTGTAATGAGTGAGTAGGTAAATCATCCAAATAAGGTTGTACAATATGTTTGATATCATGAAAAGCGTAAGACATTTCCCTTTCAAAAGTTGCACTAGCATTTTTTTAATCCGAAAGATAGTTTGCAATAAGCAAATGTTCCCCAAGGACATATAAACATTGTTTTTGGTTGATCAGCAAGGAGTATGTTGATTTGATTATATCCGAAAAATCCATCCATAAATGAAAACATTTCATTTCTAGCACAATCATCAATGATTTGGTCGATATAGGGGTAGGATAATTGTCTTTTGGACATGCTTTATTAATATCCCTATAATCAACACATACTCATTTGGTCCCTTGTTTTTTGGTAACGGGAACTATATTAGATACCCAATCTGTTAATGGGATTGGATAAATAAATCCTGCTCATAGTATCTTTTCAACTTTAGCTTTAACAACAACAAATTTTCTCGGATATATTGGATGTAATATTTGTCTAATAGGCTTGGCATCCGGGTATGTCTTTATTTCATGAAGGACATCCTTTGGATCGATTCCTGACATCTCTTCATAAGAATAGGAAAACATGTCTTGGAATTCTTGAAAGAGGGCTTTATATGTATTAATTTCGTCAATCATAGAAAACGCACCTATATGAATGTTTTCAACAATTCCAGGTTTAACTAATATGTTAATAGGAACAGTTGTAGAAATTTTTCCCAAATTAATCTCAGAATCTGAATTTGTAATCGATATGGGATTCTGTGGTTCCTTGACATAATAAATTGTAAAAGTAGATGAAAAATCATTTTCAAACCTATCAAGTTTAGGTAAAAAAGAAGATCTATGGTGTAGATCATCCTAGGGTAATTCATCCATAGACAAAAATTCTCGAATACTTTCATCAGTATGAAACACTTCTTGCAAAAGGATCAGAAATTGATGTCAAGGCTGACCTTGATAGTGAAGAAGATTCTTCAGTGATCAAATTCATTAGATCAGGATTAGTTGAAAGTGTGTTAGAAAATGACTGTACTGCTTCATATGCCATCTCAAAAGTACTCAAAGGCATCTCGCCATTGAAATAATCCATTTATGACTCTGAAGGAACTACCCAAGTGTCATCGAATGGTATAGTGCTTGATGAAATCATATTGATGTTGGAAATGGTATGCGGTACGTTGGGTGGAGGCATAGAAAAAGTTCCCATCAAAGTGGAGTCCTTTACTAAACCTACACCAACATCTTCATATGCGTTAGTCGATTTTCCAGCATGTTGGATACTGTCTGTAGACATCGGGTCAGACCAATAATATGACAATTGATCAATTTTCTTAATCTTTCCTTTATGAGGAAACATGATTAACCGAAATACGGATGAAATGACAGTATTCATAGCATAAGACCAACTTCGACCCAAAAGAAGGTTATAATCCAGAGGGGCATCAACAAATTCCACATCAAGATTAACAATTTTTCCTTCTACTTCTATAGGTAGATCCTGGAGTATTCCAAATGGATGGAATCCTCTTCCATCAAAGGATTTAAGGATTTTTGGAGATTTATTGAGTGTCATAGAACCAATATTTTTCCAAAAATTTAACAACATTATGCACATGGATGCCCCCTCATCAATTACAGTACGAAAAACTCGTCTATTTTTTACTAACACTGGAATCTGAAAGCCATCTGATGAGGGAATCTCGGTGTAAAATTTTCTAGATTGAAGAACATGAGGTTAGAATACTAAGTATCTATAGCTCCAATAGTTGATAAAATTAATTTCCTTTGTGCTGGACATGATTGTAGCACTTCTAAGGCCAACATTGTTGAAGGGGAAATCACCAAGTCTTCAACAATGTTGTAGTTCTGAGCAACTCTCGCATGTGGATTGAAAGCTGATTTATGAAGAACACATTTAGCAGTCAGTTTAATTACTAGATCAGGATTAGGTTTCTTTATATGAAGTGGATCAGAAACCGAAGGAGATGTAGCTAGTGTTCAATTAGAATTTTCTATCTCTTTACCAATTACAGGATTTTTACTTCCATAGTCTTGCGATCACGTCGCAGCCATAACCTCAGACATGATTAAAATATCTGCCAATGACTATGAATAATATCCTATCATTTTTCTATCTTGAGTAGGAAAAGGATCCTTCAAGACAGCGGGTGTGGGTGAACCTTTGACGAATTTAAATACCTATGACCGATGCGAGCACTCTTTAGTAAAGTGATCCTCATCACAGATAAGACAATGATAATAAGGTTTTCGTTTATCATAAAATGGTTCATTCTTTTTAGTTTTCTCTTTGGGAGATGAAGTCTGTTTTTTGTATTTTTTCCTTTCATCTTATTATCGATTTTTTATTTAACTGTAGATGAATCTAGAACATGAATGTCGGTAGAAGTTTCAATGGAAGAATCTCCTTTCAGTGAATCTGGTAAATTTATGATAGGAGAAGTAGTTTTTGAGGATTTATTCTTACTCTTATCTGCACTAACTAAACCATTTACACCATCTGCAGCATGATATCCTGAAGGAGTTGCAGTTATTTGACCAAGACACGGTAAGTCAGGAATTTTTTCGTATAAAGTACCATACTGTGTCTATACAAGGTCTAAGTATTGAGTTTGAGAAATGACCTATTCCTCTGTAACAACCCCTCCCTTAGCCACATCTTCAGTGACATTTGGAAGTAATGATTTGATGAACCATTCTGCCAAGATCTGATCCGGAATAAAGAATTTCACTAAACGTCTTCTACGTCTCCATTAATGTATGTGATCTGATATGTACATAGACATAGATTGTTTTAATGAAGTCAAGAGTTCCATGCCATTATCATATTTGACTAAAAACTGAAAATGTGTTAAGAAAGTTGTCGCTAACGCGTTGAAATTTTGAATGATCCACGTCATAGTTCAATATACCATTTTGCAACTATACCTATAAGTTTTCTCTAAAACGGTCTTAATCGAATGGAATCATCAATCAAAGAGTTGGATGCACACCAGAGCTGGTAAGTCATGACATGGTTTGAAGGGTCATCTCCTGATTTACCTTCGAACTTAGGAATATCACTCGGAAACATATTTTACATTGGCAGCCAATACAGAAGATAATAGATCGGATAATTCGTTAGGCGTGACAAATCAAGTAAGTCCAAAATTGCAATGAATGGAAACCGATGATTAAGGTCCTGCTGAGAAAATTGATAACATTGTGGAACTATACCACTACCAAGAGGAGGATATCTAGGATATCCTTGAATAGCCTGTGCATTTGGAATTTGAATACCGCCCAGATAACTAAGATTGGCCATACCATATTGAGGTTGAGCTCATATCTGATACGTGTAACCAGGGTATGGTTGATGATGGTATACTGGCTTTTGTGCTACATGTCCATATTGATACTGCCCTTGATACGGTTGATAAAAAAACTGAGGTTGGCTTGTTACAATTTTACTTGTCCAAGGTTGTCTCGTAGGCATATGAATAGTAGTTTGAAATGTGGGTCCAGGTTTTTGTACAGTAACTACAGGGATTTGTTGTGATACTTGAGGGGCTGTAGAAACACGAGCTCCATAAATTCCAGGAATAAGAGTGGAAGGTTGAACATAAGTTGGTGTAGCAGTTTGAGGTGGAGTCCTAGGTGTGCTTGGACCAGGTTGCTGAACTGTAGTAGGTGTAGATACATGTGGTATACCTTGAAGCATAGGTTGGACATGTTCTTGGATTTGACTGTAACCAATTGGCTGACCAGGTTGATTATAAGTTACTTGCACATTAGGTTGAAAATTCTGTTGAATTTGTGTTGGATCCCACACCGTGTTTACTCAAGGATATGGAGGTCCCATTGAAGGTTGTGTTGTATAAGACAGACCATAACCAGGTTTATAATTTGGAACGTATTTTTGATAGTTCACTGGATAATTCCCACTAAAAGATTGACCTCCTTGAAACAATTGTTGTTATGGGTAGAACTATGGCCCTAAAGGAGGCCATTGTCCTTGGAAATATGGTTGCCCTAGCATAGGGTAATATCCTTGAAGAGGTTGAGGACCATGAATTGAGTACTGCCCTTGAGGTTGATATTTTCCTTGAGGTATGTATTGACCTTGAGGTATGTAGTGTCGTTGAGGTATGCATTGTCCTTTAGGTATGTACTGTCCTTCAACTTGCCTCCCAGGTGGTAAATTACTACCTTGAGGATGCCCCCCAGGCAGTAATTTACTAATTTGATGGTCAAGGTTGGGAATGTGTCCATACATCATATAAACGTGTTCCGCACTCAAATTTTTGGTATGTGATTCATTTGGACCAGATGATGGTATAAGTTTGTCGGGAGAAGGAGCTTCTCCTGAGAAAGTACCAAAATGTGACTGGTATCCCGTAGGAACACATGGACCACCATAAAATTATGATTTTGGTGATGCGGAAAACATGGATGGCTCACCAGACCTGTTTAATGAAGGTCTATAATTACCTCTTGGTACAACGTAAAAATGAATTCGGGGTGGCGAATAGTTTAGAACATAATTCTATAGAAAGTCTGTTAACTGAGAATACCAAGGATCCTATTTGAAAGGGCTATATTAAACCAATTTACTTCGACTAAAATCTAAATATTATTGATGTGAAGGAAGAACAACTTCTTCCTCTGTGTCAGTAATTTCTTCAATACTAATGAGGCTAGGAGGAATGTTATCAGTGATGAAAAACTTCACTCTAGGTGAATCAGGACGACTATGTTTTGTTGTAATGAACTTTGAAGCAGGCTCAGACGTAGCAGGTTTAGTTTCTGGTTCAAAAATTTTAGGCTCGGTAGTTGATAATTCACTAGTTGTGGAAGCAAGTTCAACTAGTTCAGAAATTGTAAGTTTTCTTTGAGACCTCTCTACTGTTTGAGGTTGATCTAGTTCATAATCAGGATGAATAATTACTGATGTTTCTTCATGTTCAGTTTATCCAATCCCTGATGGTTTTCCTTTATCATATTTAAGCTTTTCTAACTGGCTTGGTGTGTACTCAGGGGGTTTCCCCTGCATTCTATGGGATTGTCTAGGTAATTCAGCCACGATTAAAAGTTTTAACACACAAAATCAAAGAAAATTTCAACAAAATTTCCTAAAGTCTTTAAGGAAACAATCAAATTGACCACACGCCTACAAAATCTAAGAGAGAAATCCACACACAAACAATAGATTCCCACACTAAAAACACTAGTTGGTGATGAAATCCAACGTCGTAGAATTCTAATGTGGAAATGGCGGTTGGAACAGTTACCCCGAAAACTTGTTTAATGAAATAGTCTGGTGCAAGTCTCTCCACTTATACCATCTCGAAGTGAAGAGTACCCTCCGAAAAGTCCAAGTGAGTCTAATTGACGCTTGCTCCAGGTATAGTGGGACCTTCCCTCCACTGTCACCTTTGGAAAAAAATCCTAAAGTTTATAGCCACTAAGGTCACCAACGAGAAAAAATGTACCTAGGGGAACAGTCTACGATCCGATATACACGCAAGGGCAGAGTAACTAGCTCAATCCCCTTGAAGGCTCCTTAATATAATCCAAGGTTTACCAACAAGTGACCCCAGGCTCCTCGACAATGGTCTATCCAAAGTTTACCATTTTTAATGCGTGCACATCTGCTATCTTTTCCAATGAGATAGGTACGATTACCTCACTGGTTCTGACATGATCTGGTGCTTGACTCTTTTAAGAAGAGCTTCCCAGAACACAAATGCTACAATTGGATTTTTCCTACCGCAATATTGCTACTTGTTTGTTTGAATTGTCTTGGAATGTTAATTACAACCTATTCCAAGACACTAGCCTAAGTTATGTTGGTGGAAAAGAGCCCTAGAAAATGTAAAATATCTAGATTGATTTTATTAAAGCGTTGTTTTTAATTTGGTTGTTTCTTAAGACAGAAGGTATGGAAGTGAAACTTCAATGATGTTTTATGACCTGAATCAAAAATATGCTAAATGAATCTAAATGAAAAATGCAGCTCTTTTATTTTCAATGAATCTTATTTAAGGGAAATATTGAGAGATTTAACAATTTTCTGAAGCACCAATTCTTGCATTCATAAACAAAATCTTTGAAAAGAAGACGATTTCTTTGAGAAATCAATTTCATAAAATGATCAATGACTTGTTTGAAATGAAATCCCTTATCAATCAGATCAAAAACTACAAATCATTAAACAAACCATTTCCAAAAAGAAAACCATATCCAAAACTTCTAAAAACATAAAAATTCAAAATCAAAAGAAGAAACTCTAATTTTGAACTCTATCTAAAAAGTTTGAGGACGTTTTCTATTAGTTTGTGATCGAACCAAGAAGAATTTCTACTTCTCTTAGCAGAAATGAAAACATCCAACAATGGGTTAATGTGAAAATTAGGCCTTAGTAAGATAAAAGCTCTTCTAAATTTGCAAATGAAAATGAAATCAATTTTCATAAAAGTAAGGTTTGCAACGAGTTTAATGGATCAGAAAGAAAACAACATCACACCATTAAGCTAAGGTATACGAAAGTTTCTTATATAGAAGCAAGAAAGTAGGGCAAACAATCACTAATAAAATGCACGTCAGATAAAAAATCACACAAATGCAAAAGTTGCTGAAAATAAATTCACACAAAAGATTTTGACAGTCAAGACATATCAGGGCAAACACAGAGAATCTTGTAATCTGGCTCCTAAAAAGAGAATTCTAACTTTTTTCAAAAATATTTCATAGATCCGTGGGTTCTAATGAAGAAGAGAGTGGTACCGCATTGTTCTCAACTAAAAACTATGAAGGCTACAGCACTATTTTCAAATAAAAACCACGGAGGCCAGAAAAAATGAAAATTCAGATTTTCTTTTCAGGGACTCTCAGAAGTTATCTACCCAACCCATTTTCAGACTAATCAAAGTCAGAAAACTCCTTAAGATTCAAACTAAAAATATAAAAAGGAAAAATAAGTTCTATTCCCCAGCAGAGTCGCCATTTTGTTATGCGGATTAATCCCTCTTGCGGACAAGAGTGATCTCCCTAGTATCCTACGCACAGCTAGAAACAAACATCCATTTGTAAATTGTTTTCTCTAGATTATTTTCAATTCATAATTATTATAAACAAAGAAAGAGGACATTCCCCTAACTTGAAATTCAACATCCGATGCAGTATTTTATCCAGTCACTCCAAAGAGGCTTCTTCAGTAAGTAGAACCTAAAATCAAAGAAAAACAAAAGAATTAAAAGCACCTAAAACATATAATAATTAAGAAAAGTTAATCTAACTTAGTGATCAAGGAGTCCAAGTATTGAAGTATTCAAATAAGCACAAGAACAAATCAATGAGAAAAGGAGATCCATATGTATTATCTTGAATGAAAAGAGTAACTTTACAACCTGAGGCCTTGATGTCATAAACGTTTCTCCCGGGGTCCTAAACAATCGTTCCTCCTTCAGATTGAAAAGCCTTACTCTCTTTGAAAAAGAATGAATTTATGGACATGAGTGTGTGATCATTCTCATACCAATAATAACTAGTGTAGAGAGTATGCTCTCTTGAGAATTTCTTCAATAATTACCTCCTGCAAGCTACCCTTGAGGCTGAAGCATGAGCTCAATTTATAGCGAAATGGAGGTAGTTTCAGTTCCATGAAGAGGGGGATGGATTACCCTCATGAATAAATTTGAGCTCCATATACCAAGGAATAAGCTCCACGAGTGGAGAGATAGAGCTCCATGAGTGGAGGGATAAAGCTTGAACTAATCGTGCATCTAAAAGCTTCCAGTTGGGAGAATATTCGTCCAACTGAGCTTCTAGAACATACTTTTTCATTTACTTGATTGTTTATGGGGGTCTGCAGGTTTTATAATAAGAACATGTGAGATCTGCCGTAGGCTATGGAGAAAATATCTGCGGAGCTGTAGGAAATAGCTAGGAATAGTGCGGAGTTAGAATTTTAAGGGTTTTAATGAGATTTTTTCCAATTCTAAGACTTGGTTTAGGAACATTAGGGTTTTGGACTTCTAAGGGAGCATAATATAGGTAGTGATGAAACTATATATACAATCAAATGTCATGGTGAAAAAATAACGTGTAACACACACCACTCATAAACGCCTTGACACCACTCATAAATGCTCTGCCATTAGTCAATACTAAATCTTCTGTTGATTAAATGAGTAAATGATATTATATTGAGTGAATATTTTTGATAATATTGTCGCTTATTGAAACACAGATATGTCATCTAAAATAGAAGGAAAATCACGAGGACCATAACACAAAATCACGAGGATCATTTCAAAGTCGGGTAAACTTGAAAACGTCTTCGTGCACAGTCTTCTATTTCAAAATGAATGAAAATAGAGAATGGAGAGTTTTGGTTTGAATTGCACAGTGAATTCATTTTAAATGGTTTGTGTAGTAGATTAATTTCATTTTCACACTCAGTATAAGAATTAGAATAAGGTTTTGTGGAGAAAGATTGGTTTAAAAGGCACAATCAACATGTTTTTGTATTTTTGCATAGCATAGGGCAGAGTCTGGTGAATTTTGAAGAAAACCAGTGAACTCATTATGAGATTTTTGATGAAATAATTGAGCTATTATATTGAATAAATAGTGAGCTTATATTAGATACATAATGCTTTGCCTTACAAAAAGAATTTTGTATGGAATCAAAGGGTCACAAGGCACTGTTGTATAAGAAACAAAATCAATTTTTTACACAGTCAATTTTTTTTATTATACAAAATAGAGGTAGAGGATTGTTATTCTTTTAAAAGAGATAGAGAATCAAATAGAGAGTAGGATAATAGAAACATGATTTTTTTATTTTTTCTTAAACCTCTCTGTTTAAAATCTTGTGTCTATTTGAAGCATTAAGCTCACATTATTCCAAAGGAAAACAGAGGATTGATTTCAATTAATTGGCAAGAGCAGCAAACATAGGTAAGCCTTACTACTATGATAACATCTAGCACTTGATTTTTTGTTTAAAAAAATGAAGCTAATGAAAATATATGGGTACATCAAATGGCTTTCAGATAATATGACATCAAGAAAAGAGCCCAAAGATCTTCAAATTGAGCATTGGAGTAGGGAAATAGTTGAGAAACTTTATCAATCAGGCTTAATAGGTTTTCTTCAAAAATTCAAAGGGCACAATGAGGATATCACAAGGGAGTTTATAAACAATTACAAACAAGATGAAACTATGGTGGGTAGTTTACATATTCCTTTTAACTCCAGAATCTATTTCCGAAGCTTTAGATTTGCCATCATCAAGTGAACTATACCACAAGGGATTGCATTTCAAAGACAAGGGTTGGACCTTCTTCTTGGATAAGAACAGAAAGGGTTCTTTTGATAGCTCAAGGGAGATTCCCAGGGAGTGGTTCAATGAACCTTGGGCTGAGCTCTTTTTGATAATTCAAAAGTTTTCCACTTGTGATAATAGACATACTGTAGTACACCTATATCACATTAGGTTACTACAACATATTAAAGGAGACATCAGGATCAATTTTTCATACTTATTTTATAAAAGCTTGATGAAGATGATTGAAAGTGTAAAATCTGATACCAAACCCAAAGAAGCCCAAATTCATCACCAGGGACTCATAAAAATCCTGGTGGATTACCAGCTGAAAACTAAGGGAATGGTTTGGGAAGATTTCCTGATTGAAAATAATTTTGTAGAGAAAGTCACTAAAGACAAACTTAAACCAATGCAAGAAACAAGAAATATTGCACATTAACCTCTATATCCTAAAACTAGGTCAAATAAATAGCATGAAATAGTTATGGTAGAGAGGGAAACATCATTTTTTACAATCTCTAGGAGACAGAAAAAGAGGAATTCAGCAGAACCAGAAGTTCAAGTCATAGAGACATCTCCTTTAACTAAACAAGCCAATGAAATACTTCAGAGGTTGAAACAAGAATTTCATGAAAATTGTGTAGATAGAGATTATTTTTTTGAAAATAATGAGGTTGAAGCTACTTCAATTTCTAAAAATACCGAGGAGGAAGACCAAAACCTTAGTAGGATCAGAGAGTTAATTGATAGCCTGGAGGTAAGAAGAATCGTGGAAAGGAACCTTAAAGAAGAAAATGAAACCTATTAGACAACTAATGAAAAATTTGTTAAATAAAATGAGAATATAAGTGAAGAAATGGGAAAGTTGAAAACCAAAAACAATCTTCTTTATACACAAGCATTCAGGTGGCTTCAGGAGAAAAATCCCAGAAGGCCAAATATGAGAAACATAAGGTCAAGACCTAAATTTACAAGGAATAACAATGCAAAGATATGGATTCTCTTCTATATGCATCATAGCAGCAAGTTTCAGGATCAGGAATGGGATCAGCATTAGAGCTCAAGAGGCTAAAAAGGAAAAATCAAGCATGAGGACATGCTTGAACATCGGCTTGGGGGAGATGTTGGCCCACGTTTTTTTATCTCTTTTTATTTATGAAATACATCTTATTTGCTATACTATCCATCTATACACCATCATATCAACCTTATTTTTACCAAAAAAAAATGCATATACAAGTATTTAAATTATGTTTTTCAATTATTAGAAGTTTTTGTAAAAATTGAAATTTAAGTGCATTTTTGGACAACATCATAAATTCCCATAATGGCCTCATGGTTTGCATATTTGAAGGACACTTGGGCTCGAGCTGGATATTTATAGAATGCTTGGAAAATAAGAATAAGTGTACACCTTTTGGTACAGGCAAACTGAGCTTTAATAGGCCTGGTCAAAGATGGTCAAACAGGACCTGTCTTTATGGAGGATCCCTAGAAACTAGGTCAAAATTCTTATTCTATGGGATTTTCTAGATTTTGATGGATCTGATGGAGGAATTCAAATTGATTGGATAAGATAAGGATAGTCATGACTATAGGAGCTATTTTAGATTAATTTTGTAGATACTTTATCTATTTAAGCGTTAATCTTTGAAGACGTAGAATTTGTATGACTTAACATTATTATTTCTGAGACTTTGGAGACATAATTGAAGATATGTTCTATTATATTTTGTTTTGTTATATTCTGGTTGACTGATTGAAGTTTTAAGTAGCCGAAAACACCTTCAGTGTGTGAGGCAATGGTGGAGGGCCCCCACACCAAGCTAAGTGCACTTCCTAGTTTATTTGTAGTTGCAATTTCTGAATTAGTTTGCTTATACTTAACTTCTTTATGCTGATTAGTTATGAGTATTGATGAATTTAATGATAATTCTTATTTTAAATATGAAAGGACAAACAAATTTTTAATTTAAACATTCTTTATATATAATTAAGATCTTTAGTTAGAATTCATCTTTTCATGCTTTTACATGCTTTTCTGAATTCTTGTTTCTAAGAATAGCATTACTCATAAATGAATCTATAATGAAGGACAACTAGGTCCTCTTCAGTGAAGAGCATTTTCAATTATTGCTTAATATATCTTAATCTGTTTTCCAATTAGTAGTTTTTGATTTCTAATTCATGAGGTAATCTTGTTAGAGAAGGACAAGCAAATCTCTTAAGTTAGGAGATTCTTTTGCTTCTTATTGCACACTTGAATTTAGAAATTGTTTAAGTTAGATTTATATTTGTAATATACATTTCCCTAGCCATTGATAAGCAATCTTCTAAATTGATCATAACTGAAACCCATATAATTTGGGGATGCTTCTAAGTTCCACTACCTTGGATTGATAATAAATACTTGCGTTAGTTTACATAGTAAATTGACCGAACAGTATGACTGAAGGCCAAAATGTGTGACACGAGAGAGGTACAAAGCAATGAAGGATGGTGTTAGACTCCTGTAATTCATAGTATCACAAGGTGACCAATTATTTCTCAGGTCTTTCATATTGAAAATAGTATTCCATGGCTGTCATTTATTTTCAGGAAAAGAAGGGAAATCATGATTATCTAACACATAGAAGGAACCAATCTGCCTTTTCAATTTAGTGGAAAGGGGAAAGTGTTTCTGATAAGGATTAATGGTGAGAAAAACTTCTTTTCTACCCTCATTGATCTCATTTACCCTTTTTTCCCTTCATTTTTCCATATTCCAAAGTCCTGCACTTCATTTCTTTTAAAACTCATAGTTTAGCACTTTGAATCCCATTTAAACCCGAAAACCCACATACATAATCTTTTGGGACTGATTACTTTATAAATCCACTTATATTAAAGTCTGAAATTTTAGTGTTATATCTCCACCCACCCATCAAACATTTGTATTATATTACATTATACCATTATATATTACAATCTTCTGCCTAAAACCTTCGGTAGGACCCTGACCTCTATCGCATCGACATTTCCCAATTATTCCTTGCCAATACATTACCATCTCAAAAATACCTCGATGCGATATCAAGTGGGGCCCATCTCCCCACCACCCATTTCACATTGCAATCGGAAACTTTGATGTTTATTGCTAATTTGTCACACTGTTAAACTTTGGATGTTGCAATGCGACGTCAATAGGGCCTGCTGTCACCATCACCTCCGCCCACTGCAAGTCACACTTTGCAAATATAAACACCTACCTCCCACTCCCCATATGTAAAACTTGTGATCTGCAATGTTAAGGGTAGTCCTGCCTCCTAGCCACATCATCCTTTTCCCCCACCGCACTTCACACATCGCAAATCTTAAATTTCAACATCCACAGCTCATAACCAAGACTTCTGGTTTGTGATTGTGATGTGATTTTGGGTCCCACCTCCTTGCCACTTCACTCCCACATTTAAAATTCCCTACTCCTATGTGCCATCTCTACTCCTTAGCTCACATCTGACAGTCATTATTTTTTTTCACCCCCCCCTGCAACCTTCGAACTTTAACCATGGGTGGGGGGTCCAAAATGGGAGGTATTCATTACCACTCGCTCTACTATGTGTCATGCCCATGAATTTTCATACTCGCTTCACTGAAACCCCTTACCACTTGCCCCCCTCCAAAAAATTCTCCCTCCACTCCGATACCATTCTCGACCAACTTTTGCTGCCACTGCTCCATCGGCTCCTGCCTGGGCTATTTCTCGACATAATTTTCCTTACCAATACTACTCGAACAATGTGTTGGAATTTCTACCAATAATTAAAGGAAAAATGGGTTTTTCTGTTTCAAACTCCACTACAGCAGTCACCGACACAAAAAAGATAAAGGTCTTCTAACATAAAATGGCCATCATTACAGCCAACACACTTTTCTCAGCAACCGTTTCGCACCAAGGTAGAGCCAAGATGTCAGAGCCATCATTGCCTCTTTTAAATTAGACAAATCTGTATTCTGATCATTTCAAAATTAATAACAAACTGCTAATTTCTTGGCCAAAAGTATCTTGTCACCACCTGCATCGTTCCACTTGTCAAATTTTTACTCCATCATAGCCTCTTCGTGATCCCAAGAGGAAATTCCTTCCTTATTTTGTAATAAATAATGGACTGCTAAAGCCACTATTATGGCAGGCTCATATTATGACCACCTGCATGTTTCCACTTGTCTAGTTTGTCCTTGAATGTAATCACTACAGTAGACAGAGAAACCGACTTAAGTTTTATATAAATATTGCATGCATTAGAAGTATGGGAGAGGCCCGGAAGGGGAAAAAAGTCATTGTAATAGACTCAACTGGTTGTAAAAACTCTCGTTGGGTGAATGAAATATGATGTTGTTTTCCAGATTCTTGTGTCATGTTTGTGGTGAAGTGCACCTTTTCTCGTAATCCGTCATCTCTAGTTTTACATATTGTTGTTCTTTCTTTACTGCAGATAGAAAATTTTGTGTAGGATTTACCATGGGGTACCCTGCTTAGTCTTGAAATAGTACTTTATGTTTTCCTCTAAAACCCAGATGTAGAATTCAAAGATGGTCTTCTCTGCATTTACATTGAACCTCAATCTCCTCATCCTTTCCACTTCACAAGCTGTTAAGATCCATTCACATGGCTAGATTTCTTGGTTGCACCTGACCTGAGTTATTCAACCATTGGAATCTCTTTATACCTATTTGACTCCATTGCTCAATGGCCTTTTTCTACTGCCTCAACCATAAAATTTAAAACAAACCCCTATGCACTAATAGCTAGCCTAAAATTCCCCTATAAAAAAATACTATATCTAATAGAGAGAGCCCTCTCTTAGTCTAGGAAGGCTAGGTCCTAGATTCCAAAGCCGTTTGATGTTTTCCCTGTATTTCTATCTTCAGCCTTCAAAATTTATAGGGAGCTAACATACTGGTGACTCTCCTCAGGAACAAAATTTATCTTCCTCAGAAAGTACATCAAATTTCAGATCTGATTACTAATGGTCGACAGTGACCAGACACAAGAAGGATGCATTATTCACCTGGCGACTCCATGGTTCAAGGAACTCGACTTTTGAGGATTCATGGTAACCCCACAACATCCTAACCAGATTTTCTACTAAACAAGATTACAAGGTTTTTGGCAGACCTTTTATCTTGTAAAGTTTTAAATGCATTCAGGAATCAGTTATCATAATTTCAGCTTGATGAAGATTTTATAGAGGTTGTCTTTCTCATTTTTAAATCAAGAAAATTTATTCCTAAAGCTAAAATAGGTTTTCTGGAGGTATTTTTTGAACAATACGAAACTGTTATTGAACTTTTGAATTCTCAAATTTAGTCATATAATTTCAGAGATCCTAAAGAATTCTTGGAAAATATTCCTTCCCCTGAGAAAGAGGAAATTGTACTACCTCTTGACTTACATATTGAGGATGATGATTCTTTCATGTACCAAAATGAAGATGTGTTTTCAAGGTTTAATATTAAGGATACAACTAATCAACAAGTTGTTAAGCAGGTAAATCCTCTCTGCGGACAGAGACGATCCCTCTAGCCCTAGAGTGGGTCTAGAAACAAAGAGACATGTTAGAGTGTTGCTTCCTAATTATTGAATGAAAAAATGACATGGTAGATCGACCTACCTAGAATCCAACACTGTTTTCATTGCTGTAGTGGTAGTGGCCTCTCCCTCCTGCCTTGGCAAGTCAGAATCCTCTCACAATACGCCTATTACCCAAGACATGTAATTAATGAACAAGAACAACATACACACATGGTTTCACTTTAGAATACCAATAGTCAAAAGAGTTCTAAGTAAAGAAAGACAACATCTTAAATATAATACAAAATGGGAACCAAACAAGAGTGGATACAGAATTTGATGAGAAATAGAGAACAGCAAATCAATGCTTCGACATCATGTACCTGTTGTCTCCAATGAAGCGCCTTTAGATTCTGTCAGAATTGCATCGATGAAGGTATTAATCTAGCTTCTCTTATAAGTCATGAATCAAGCTCTCAATGTAATTTTCACTTATCTCATGGAAATATGATGCAGAGTGTTGTCCTTGATGGCAACCCACGAATGAAGATAAAGACATGCGACTGTTGACATGTGTTGTCCTTGATGGCAAACCACCTGATGAAGTTATGCTTGACTTGATGGACTTAGTAAATGATGTAAATGTGATATGATGTTTATATGATGCTGAGTGTTGTCCTTGAAAGGCAACCCACTTGATGAAGATGATGACAACTTACTTGATGAAGTTGTGCTTGATAGCATATATCCTTGATGAAGGAAATCTGATGTATCTATAGTGTTAACAAAAGGCAATGAAGAAAGGAATTCAGAATGTACTCAAAGTATGATGAAAAAGAGTATGTCTCTTGGTATACGCGGATTGGCCTAGGGGAAATCGCGTATGCACGCGGAAATGAACGTGCCAAGTCGCGTATGGGCTAAAGCGCTCAAAAAGTGCAAATCTAGGGGCCCGTGGTATTGAAGGCTCATGGTATTGGTTTGGCTCATGGTATTGAAGAAGGCGCCCGTGGTATTGAAGGCTCATGGTATTGGTGCCCGTGGTATTGGCAGGAAGGACAAAGGATAACATATATATGAGAAGAACACAAAAATCATGAGTGTGGGAGCAAGATGTCTAATCTTGAATGAAGACTTCTCTGTGAAGTATATCTGTATGGAAAGGGTAAAGGTTTGATAATAGATCTGAATCTATGATGCACCTATGAAGAAATGATGAAGCGGGATTCTAGATCTGAAATGTATCTGTATTTTCTAGATCTGTTTATGGAAGACTTAGATCTGAAATGAGGCGAACATATGTCTGAAGTAAAAGGGTAAATCTGATTTGAACATCTGATCTGATGAAGTATGCAGCTCTGTAATCATTGAAGATCTATGCACACGCTACTCGCCACACAGAGGCAGAGGACACGTTAAAATTTCTGGGGTGCACTGAAAGCGATGCGCAATAAAAACATACACTGAGGTATATCACGTTTGTGGATTGTCGTATATACGCGTAGAATAAGAAAGGGAAAGCTGGATGTGAACTAGGGTTTGCTGAAGGTGAGTATGAAATATCCGACCGTTCGTCAGGTTTCTTTATTCATCTGTATGGACATGAACTGCTATTTGATGTATGGTTAGCTTAAAAGTTTGGAAAGGGTCCAGTCTGGAAATATGATGAAACGTGGCCTGCAAGTTGTGTTCTATTAAAGTGGTTGGATCCAGTCTGAAAATATGATGAAACGTGGTCCAAGGTGGTGCTGGTTAGCTGTAGCCTTCCCTACTGTGGGGTCAGCCTTCCAGTGAGGTCAAAACTAGATCTGGGACGGAAGCTCCCTTCCGTGTGAGGTCAGAACGCAGAGATTCGTGGAGTCGTGAGTTCTTCCGTGAGGCTGGTAAACGAGTCAGGGGGTTGGAGCTCCCTTCCAGGAGAGGCCGGTAAACGAGCGCAGGTGGGTGCCTGCGTGCTGGTCAAGTCTGCGCCAGCACATATGTTGTAATATGTTTTCTCTATAATAAAATATTGAAGGCTGAGCAACTGCAGCGGTGGTTTTCTCCCGCCTTGGGTTTCCACCTAAAAATCCTGGTGTTCATGTGTGATGGTTTATTCTGTTCTTACTGCACATGTTTACTCGTTATTGAATATCTGATGGGCTAAAGCGCTCAAAAGTGCAAAACCAAGGGTAACCACCATGGTATTGACCCATGGCATTGGGTAATGATCCGCCTAATTGACCCCGTCCAGGTTGTTTTGGGCTCATGGTATTGTTTTGGCCCATGGTATTGAAAAAGGGGCTCATGGTATTGAAAAAGGATAAACATATATAAGGAGAAGAAATTCATTGTGCAAATCATATGTGTGAGAAACATGTCTGAGCTTGAATGAATACTTCTCTGTAAAGTATATCTGTATGGAAAGGGTAAAGGTTTGATGATAGATCTGAATCTATGAAGCACTTATGAAAAATGATGAAGCGGGATCTTTAGATCTGAAATGTACTTGTATTTGCTAGATCTGTTTATGGAGTGATTAGATCTGTGATAAGGCGAACATCTAGGCGAACATCTGTCTGAAGTAAAAGGGTAAATCTGAACTGAATATCTGATCTGAAGAAGTATGCTACTCTGTAATGATTGAAGATCTATACGCTACTTCGCCGCGGAGGAAGCGCGTATATACGCGGCTTCGATGAAGTAAAAGCGCGTATGCGCAATAAAATATACACTGAGGTATACGCTGGTTTGTGTGGACGGAAGCGCGTATATACGCGACATCAGTGAAGGGAAAGCGTGTATGCAAACTAGGGTTTGCTGAAGCAAGGGGTATGAAATATCTGATCTGTTCTGCTGTGTTTCTGCTATCTGATCTGTGTTGATATGTATCTGGTGATGATGTATGGTTGTGCTTAAAAGTATGGAAAGGGTTCGGTCTGGAAATATGATGAATTGTGGCCTGCAAGTTGTGTTCTATTAAAGTGGTTGGATCCAGTGTGAAAATTGATGAAACGTGGTCCAAGGTGGTGCCGAGGGTTGTAGCCTTCAGTCAGGGGGCGTAGCTCCCTTCCAGGAAAGGCTGGTAAACGAGATCGGGGGGTCGTAGCTCCCTTCCAGGAGAGGCTGGTAAACGAGTCAGGGGGTTGGAGCTCCCTTCCAGGAGAGGCTGGTAAACGAGCGCAGGTGGGTGCCTGCGTGCTGGTCAAGTCTGCGCCGGCACATATGTTGTAAGATGTTTTCTCTATAATAAAATATTGAAGGCTGAGCAACTGCAGCGGTGGTTTTCTCCCGACTTGGGTTTCCACCTAAAATCCTGGTGTTCATGTGTGATGCTTTGTGTGATGGTTATTCTGTTCTTACTGCACATGTTTACTGCTTATTGAATATCTGATAAATAAATGATGGAATGGTTTAAGTGAAGATTTAATGACTTATCTAAATCTCTGTGTATACGCTAGTTGCATAAAGGGGATCCACGTATATACGCAAGTCTGGTTCAGGAAAGTAGCGTATGCCTTTTAGAAGCAGGAAAAAGTGAAAAGTTTTGATTATGCAGTAAATACTGATTCACCCCCCCCTCTCAGTATTTTTCCCAACAATTGGTATCAGAGCGTGGTCCTTCTGCAGAAGCTTGATCGCTTGAAGGAGATCCGTAACAATGGGAAAAATGAAGAATGAAGGTCTTGAAGCTACAGTCATCTCTCTAGAAGCATCAAGTGAGAAGAGTGAGGAACCTCTACAACTTCGTAGAAAATGAAGAACTTTGGAGCAAAAATAGAGTGCAAATATAGAACGTCTCTGAGCGAGATCTTGAAGAATCTGACAAGAAGATGCGGGGATTTAGAGATGGAATCATCTCATAGCAGATCTTGAAGAATCAAATAAGAAGAATGAAGAACTTGAAGCAGAAATCATTTCCCTCAAAGCAGGTCTCGAAAAATCAAATAAGAAGAATGCTGGACTTGAAGCTGAAAACATATCTCTGAAAGAAGATCTCAAAGCATCGAAGAAGAAGAATGAAGAGCTGCAACAAACATGTGAAGAAAACGAAAATTGGTTGAAAGAAGAAATTCTAAATCTGAAGGATCAAGTAGAAGATGGAAGAAGGAAAGAAGAAAGCATGACAAAACAATGTCAAGCCCTGGAGGTTGAGGTAAACATTCTCAAAGGTAAATTAGAAGAAAAGGTTAGACTTTTGAGGTTTCAAGATAGTACTAAGATTCTGGATAATATTCTTAGTAGTCAAAGGTCTCCTTCTATCAAACTTGGTCTTGGTTTTCATGAAACTGTTAAAACAGAATCTAGTTCACAAGAGAATGCTAATGATTCAAAGGAAGGTGTCAATACGAAACTTGAAGTGTTGAAAGAAACAAAAGGTCAACCAACAATGAAGAAATCTCAAAGGAAATCATTCAATAATGTTGAATGTTTCAAATGTCATAATTATGGGCATGTTGCAGCAAATTGCAGGAGCGGATCATTTCAGTCACAATCAAACAGATTCTATTCAAAAATGTACTCTAGTTTCTTCAGGGGATATTGTTTCTCATGTAACATGTATGGACATACAGCAGCTGATTGTAAAAGGAGGAAGATTAGAAATACTCATCATGATTCTTATGTTTATTTCTCTGGCCACATGAGATGTTATGCTTGTAACAAGTATGGACATATAGAAAAAGAATGCAGGATGAACAGATCTGGGAAAGTGGACAATTTCCAGCACACTGTTGGAAAGCTCAAGCAAATTTGGAAAAAGAAGGAGGACCGATCAGAAACGTAGGGAATTCAGACCCTACTGCAGTAATCCGCTTCTGAAGCTTACTTCTCTGATTGACTGCAGGAATGATGTGAGATACATTATGAGATTTGGTAATGTATCGTCACAGGGGGAGCAATGCATGATGACTCTCATGGTTGATTTGATTACTTTGGTTATATGAATTTCTGACAGAGCATCTGGTGTAAATAAAAGACAGGTACAGGAGGTACAAGCTCAGGAAGAAGAAGGAAGATGAAAAATTCTATGCTTCACTTTCCATACGCAGGTTCGATGAACCAAAGTCGCGTATACACGCAAGTTTAATCAGACACAGTCGCGTATGCATTAAGGATAAGAGAATTCATATGATAACTGAAGATCTGGAGCAGAGGTTCAGGGGGAGCATTAGTCTGACTGCTGATGATTGCACTGTTAGCATTATTCTGGTTACATTCATGATTATAATGACATGATACTTGGTTTCCTATGTTGAAGGTTATGGTTGAGTCCTGTTTGCTTGTTGATGAAGAGTATTCGTTGAAATCTTATAATTCAGAGAGAAGGACAGATCATGCAGAGATTGTTTGCTGTTGAAGGTGTTTCAGATTGCACAAGTTAAGGAAGAGCACTGGTTTAGGGGAAGCAGCAGGTTGAATACTAATGATTGCATTGTTGGCAATATGATTGCTTATTCTCTGGTTTTTGTGATACTCATGCTCAAATGAAGATGACTTGGTACATGGCTCATTATGATGAGATTTTGAGCCCTGGTTGCTAATAAGTATCTTTTGTACTCACACATGGATGAGTTGGATGTCGTGTGATTCAGAAATAAGATTAGATCATGCATAGTTTGTTACTATGGTTGAGATCTTTTGCCTACATATGTTACTTCATGTTAAATCTTAAAGGTCATGGTGATGTAGGATGGTGGTGGACCACATGAATGACTGCTTGACACTTATGGGAAGTTGTTGTTTTGATATGATAAACTTTCTTGGAAAGATTGCATTGATGCTGCAAAGAATCTGAAGGCTTGGTTACTAATGTGCTTATGCTACAACCGTTGGATGACTTTTGAAGAAACTACTACCCTGTTCCATGCATACGCCAGTCCCGAGGAAGCATTCAAATACCTCGGAAAGAAGATTTGAACAATTGCATTTTTCTCCTGAGAGGGATCAGTTACGGTTGAATTTAGAAGATGGCTTTGGATGCGCGGGGTTCTTTGAAACAAAGTCGCGTATACACGCGGTTCTACCTGAGAAAACCGCGTATGTTTGGTTGCTAGCAATTTTTGCTTGGTTTAGCTCTCTTCAGCACAGCTGCAGTGCTGTTTGGTATCTCTGATACTGTTTGGTATCTCTGGTGGTGTTCCAGTTCTCATAATTCTGTTTCTAATGTTTTGATGAAGATGCCTTGATGATTTGTTGGTGGAAGTTTTCAGGATGCACAAACTAAGGGGGAGCCTTAGTCATTTGGAAAGATTTCTTGGTTGCACAGATTCAGGGGGAGCATTAGCGTTGCTGAGTATAATGCATTGTTGGCATTATGATGGTTCTGTTATATGATCTCTCTTGAGGTCTTCTTGGTATTGGTCATGAAAAGTCATATTTGTAGTTTGATGAAAAGGTCTTGTTGAGACTCATGTTGTAAAATTGTAATTTTCAGTCATGTAAGGACTTGTCAATTTTGTAAACCCACTTGGTTGGGTAGCTGAGTCAAATTTTGTAAACCCACTTGGTTGGGTAGCTGAATCAAATTTGTAAACCCACTTGTTTGGGTAGTTGAGTCTCATATGTAAATCCACTTGGATGGATAATTGATGTAAGTATGAGTCTTTGGTGATAGGAAGAGTCATGTACTTCATTGACAAATATGTTTGAAGATTCAGCATGAACTCAGGGGGAGCTTGGCCACTTCAGCACATATCAGATCTGCAGAATGTTTCTTCCACATGAGGAGAAAAGGGTAAGTGTGTTGGTTTTGATCCGCCCGTTTCCCTTGATGTCAAAGGGGGAGAGTGTGTTGGTTTTGATCTGCTGGTTTTGTCCGTTGCCCTTGATGTCAAAGGGGGAGAGTGACATGGTGTGTGAATGAAGATAATGATGTGCCCTTTGCCCTTGATGTCAAAGGGGGAGAGTGTCATGGTGTTTGAATGATGCCAAAAATGGAGAGAGTGACATGGAAAATAAGGAGAATGACATGGTGTCATTGTATTCTTAATATATCTATCTGTTGTGGTAACCAAACACCATCATGGTTGCCATCAAGTCCAAAGGGGGAGATTGTTGGAAATATGATGCAGGATGTTGTCCTTGATGGCAACCCACTGAATGAAGATAAAGACATGCGACTGTTGACATATCTTGTCCTTGATGGCAATCCACCTGATGAAGTTATTCTTGACTTGATGGACTTGGTAAATGATGTAAATATGATGTGATATGATGTTTGTTGACAATATGATGCTGAGTGTTGTCCTTGAAAGGCAACCCACTTGATGAAGATGATGACAACTTACTTGATGAAGTTGTGCTTGATAGCATATGTCCTTGATAAAGGAAATCTGATGTATCTATAGGGTGAACAAAAGGCAATGAAGAAAGGAATTCATAATGTACTCAAAGTATGATGAAAAAGAGTATGTCTCTTGGTATACGCGGATTGGCCTAGGGGAAATCGCGTATGCACGCGGAAAAGAACGTGCCAAGTCGCGTATGGGCTAAAGCGCTCAAAAAGTGCAAATCTAGGGGCCCGTGGTATTGAAGGCTCAGGGTATTGGTTTGGCTCATGGTATTGAAGAAGGCGCCCGTGGTATTGAAGGCTCATGGTATTGGTGCCCGTGGTATTGAAAAAGGGGCTCATGGTATTGACAAAGGGTAATCATATATAAGGAGAAGAAATTCATTGTGCAAACTATGAGTGTGGGAGCAAGATGTCTGAACTTGAATAAATACTTCTCTATGAAGTATATCTGTATGGAAAGGGTAAAGGTTTGTTGATAGATCTGAATCTATGATGCACTTATGAAGAAATGATGAAGCGGGACTTCTAGATCTGAAATGTACTTGTATTTGCTAGATCTGTTTATGGAGTGACTAGATCTGTGATGAGGCGAACATACGTACGAAGTAAAGGGTTAGATACGACGAATATACGATCGATGAAGTATCTTTGCTACGTAATGATTGAAGAACCATACGCTAGTTTGCCGCAGAGGAAGCGCGTATATACGCGGCTTCGCTGAAGAGAAAGCGCGTATGCGCAATGAAATTAGATCTGTAATATGTACAGAAGTATACACTGGTTTATGTGAATGGAAGCGCGTATATACGCGACATCAGTGAAAGGAAAGCGCGTATGCAAACTAGGGTTTGCTGAAGCAAGGAGTATGAAATGTCTGATCTGTTCTGCTGTGTTTCTGCTATCTGATCTGTGTTGATATGAATCTGTTGATGATGTATGGTTGTGCTTAAAAGTATGGAAAGGGTTCGGTCTAGAAATATGATGAATTGTGGCCTGTAAGCTGTGTTCTATTAAAGTGGTTGGATCCAGTGTGAAAATTGATGAAACGTGGTCCAAGGTGGTGCTGAAGGTTGTAGCCTTCAGTCAGGGGGTCGTAGCTCCCTTCCAGGTGAGGCTGGTAAACGAGATCGGGGGGTCGTAGCTCCCTTCCAGGTGAGGCTGGTAAACGAGATCAGGGAGTCGTAGCTCCCTTCCAGGTGAGGCTGGTAAACGAGTCAGGGGGTTGGAGCTCCCTTCCAGGAGAGGCTGGTAAACGAGCGCAGGTGGGTGCCTGCGTGCTGGTAGGAGTCTGCACCAGCACATATGTTGTAAGATGTTTTCTCTATAATAAAATATTGAAGGCTGAGCAACTGCAGCGGTGGTTTTCTCCCGACTTGGGTTTCCACCTAAAAATCCTGGTGTTCATGTGTGATGCTTTGTGTGATGGTTATTCTGTTCTTACTGCACATGTTTACTGCTTATTGAATATCTGATAAATAAATGATGGAATAGTTTAAGTGAAGATTTGATGACTTATCTAAATCTCTGTGTATACGCTAGTTTAATAAAGGGTATCCGCGTATATACGCACGTCTGGTTCAGGAAAGTAGCGTATGCCTTTTAGAAGAAGGAAAAAGTGAAAGTTTTGATTATGCAGTAAATACTGATTCACCCCCCCCTCTCAGTATTTTTCCCAACAATTGGTATCAGAGCGTGGTCCTTCTGCAGAAGCTTGATCGCTTGAAGGAGATCCGTAACAATGGGAAAAATGAAGAATGAAGGTCTTGAAGCTACAGTCATCTCTCTAGAAGCATCAAGTAAGAAGAGTGAGGAACCTCTACAACTAAATGAAAATGAAGAACTTGGAGCAAAAATATGGTCTGTCATAGAACGTCTACAAGCAGATCTTGAAGAATCAAACAAGAAGAATGCAGGATTTGGAGATGGAATCATCTCTCTACTAGCAGATCTTGAAGAATCAAATAAGAAGAATGAAGAACTTGAAACAGAAATCATTTCCCTCAAAGTAGGTCTCGAAAAATCAAATAAGAAGAATGCTGGACTTGAAGCTGAAAACATATCTCTGAAAGAAGATCTCAAAGCATCGAAGAAGAAGAATGAAGAGCTGCAACAAACATGTGAAGAAAACGAAAATTGGTTGAAAGAAGAAATTCGAAATCTGAAGGATCAAGTAGAAGATGGAAGAAGGAAAGAAGAAAGCATGACAAAGCAATGTCAAGCCCTGGAGGTTGAGGTAAACATTCTCAAAGGTAAATTAGAAGAAAAGGTTAGAATTTTGAGGTTTCAAGATAGTACTAAGATTCTGGATAATATTCTTAGTAATCAAAGGTCCCCTGCTATCAAACTTGGTCTTGGTTTTCATGAAACTGTTAAAGGAGAATCTAGTTCACAAGAGAATGCTAATGATTCAAAGGAAGGCAATGCAAAATCTGAAGTGTTGAAAGAAACAAAAGGTCAACCAACAGTCATGAATTCTCAAAGGAAATCATTCAATAATGTTCAATGCTTTAGATGTCATAATTTTGGACATATTGCAGCCAATTGTAGAAGCAGATCATTTCAGCCTCAAACAAACAGGTTCTACTTAGAAAGGTACTCTAGTTTCTTCAGGGGATATTGTTTCTCATGTAACATGTATGGACATAAAGCAGCTGATTGTAAAAGGAGGAAGATTATAAATAATCATCATGATTCTTATGTTTATTTCTCTGGTCACATGAAATGTTATGCTTGTAACAAGTATGGACATGTAGAAAAAGAATGCAGGATGAACAGATCTGGGAAAGTGGATAACTTCCAGCACACAGATAGAAAGTTCAAACAAATCTGGAAGAAGAAGGAGGACCGATCAGAAACGTAGGGAATTCAGACCCTACTGCAGTCATCCGCTTCTGAAGCTTACTTCTTTGATTGACTGCAGGAATGATGTGAGATACATTATGAGATTTAGTAATGTATCGTCACAGGGGGAGAAATGCATGATGACTCTCATGGTTGATTTGATTACTTTGGTTATATGAATTTCTGACAGAGCATCTGGTGTAAATAAAAGACAGGTACAGGAGGTACAAGCTCAGGAAGAAGAAGGAAGATGAAAAAATTCTATGCTTCACTTTCCATACGCAGGTTCGATGAACCAAAGTCGCGTATACACGCGAGTTTAATCAGACACAGTCGCGTATGCATTGAGGATAAGAGAATTCATATGATAACTGAAGATCTGGAGCAGAGTTTCAGGGGGAGCATCAGTCTGACTGCTGATGATTGCACTGTTAGCATTATTCTGGTTACATTCATGATTATAATGACATGATACTTGGTTTCCTATGTTGAAGGTTATGGTTGAGTCATTTGTTTGCTTGTTGATGAGAGAGTATTCGTTGAAATCTTATAATTCGGAGAAGGGCGAGATCATGCGAGAGATTGTTTCTTGTTGAAGGTGTTTGATTGCACAAGTTAAGGAAAACCGGGTTTAGGGGCTTGACGGGTTGAATACTAATGATTGCATTGTTGACAATATGATTGCTTATTCTCTGGTTTTTGTGATACTCATGCTCAAATGAAGATGACTTGGTACATGGCTCATTATGATGAGATTTTGAGCCCTGGTTGCTAATAAGTATCTTTTGTACTCACACATGGATGAGTTGGATGTCATGTGATTCAGAAATAAGATTAGATCATGCATAGTTTGTTACTATGGTTGAGATCTTTTGCCTACATATGTTACTTCATGTTAAATCTTAAAGGTCATGGTGATGTAGGATGGTGGTGGACCACATGAATGATTGCTTGACACTTATGGGAAGTTGTTGTTTTGATATGATAGACTTTCTTGGAAAGATTGTATTGATGCTGCAAAGAATCTGAAGGCTTGGTTACTAATGTACTTATGCTACAACCGTTGGATGACTTTTGAAGAAACTACTACCCTGTTCCATCTATCTGTAGTCCAAGGAAGCATTCAAATACCTCAGAAAGAAGCTGAACACTGTATTTTTCTCATAGAGGATCAGTTCTGGTTGAGCTGATGCTACAACCGTTGGATGACGCTTGAAGACACAACTACACTATTCTATCTATCTGTAGTCCAGGGAAGCATTCAAATGTCTCAGAAAGAAGCTGAACACTGTCTTTGCCTTACAAAGAATCAGATCTGGTTGAAATTTAGAAGATGTCTTGGGATACGCGGGTTTCCTGAAACACAGTCGCGTATGTACGCGAGTTCATGCACATAAAACCACGTATGTTTGGTTGCTGGAATTTTTTGGTTGGTTCAGCTCTCTTCAGCACAACTGCAGTGCTGTTTGGTATCTCTGATACTGTTTGGTATCTCTGGTGGTGTTCCAGTTCTCATAATTCTGTTTCTAATATTTTGATGAAGATGCCTTGATGATTTGTTGATGGAAGTTTTCAGGATGCACAAACTAAGGGGGAGCCTTAGTCTTTTGGAAAGATTGATTGGTTGCACAGATTCAGGGGGAGCATTGGCCTTGCTGAGTATAATGCATTGTTGGCATTATGTTGATTCTGAAATATGTTCTCTTTCTTGAGGAATTTCTGGTGTTGGTCTTAAAAGTTATATTTGTAGTTTGGTGTAAAGGTCTTGTTGAGACTCATGATGTAAATTGCAATATTCAGTCATGTAAGGACTTGTCAAATTTGTAAACCCACTTGGTTGGGTAGCTGAGTAAAATTTTGTAAACCCACTTGGTTGGGTAGCTGAGTTAAAATGTGTAAACCCACTTGGTTGGGTACTTGAGTCTTATATGTAAATCCACTTGGTTGGATAATTGATGTAAGTATGAGTCTTTGGTGATAGGAAGTTTATAGAGTCATGTACTTCATTGAAAAATATGTTTGAAGATTCAGCATGAACTCAGGGGGAGCTTGGTCACTTCAGTATACATCAGATCTGCAGAACGCTTCTTCTACATGAGGAGAAAAGGGGGAGAGTGTGTTGGTTTTGATCTGCTGGTTTTGTCGTTTGCCCTTGATGTCAAAGGGGGAGAGTGAAATGGTGTGTGAATGAAGATAATGATGTGCCCTTTGCCCTTGATGTCAAAGGGGGAGAGTGACATGGTGTTTGAATGATGCCAAAAATGGAGAGAGTGACATGGTAAAAATGGGGAGAATGACATGGTGTCATTGTATTCTTAATGTATCTATCTGTTGTGGTAACCAAACACCATCGTGGTTGCCATCAAGTCCAAAGGGGGAGATTGTTGGAAATATGATGCAGAGTGTTGTCCTTGATGGCAACCCAATGAATGAAGATGAAGACGTGCGACTGTTGACATGTATTGTCCTTGATGGCACTCCACCTGATGAAGTTATGCTTGACTTGATGGACTTGTTAAATGATGTAAATCTGAAGTGATATGATGATTGTTGATGATATGATGTTGAGTGTTGTCCTTGAAAGGCAACCCACTTGATGAAGATGATGACAACTTACTTGATGAAGTTGTGCTTGATAGCATATGTCCTTGATGAAGGAAATCTGATGTATCTATAGTGTGAACAAAAGGCAATGAAGAAAGGAATTCAGAATGTACTCAAAGTATGATGAAAAAGAGTATGTCTCTTGGTATGCGCGGATTGGCCTAGGGGAAATCGCGTATGCACGCAGAAAAGAACGTGCCAAGTCGCGTATGGGAAAAAGCACTCAAAATTCTGCAAATCTAGGGGCAAAATGGTATTGAAGATATGGTATTGGTTTGGCTCATGGTATTGAAGAAAAGCCTTAGTGGTATTGAAGGCTCATGGTATTGGTGCCCGTGGTATTGAAGGCTCATGGTATTGAAAAAGGGGCTCATGGTATTGACAAAGGATAAACATATATAAGGAGAAGAAATTCATTGTGCAAATCATGAATGTGAGAGCAAGATGTCTGAGCTTGAATGAATACTTCTCTATGAAGTATATCTGCATGGAAAGGGTAAAGGTTTGATGATAGATCTGAATCTATGAAGCACTTATGAAGAAATGATGAAGCGGGATCTTTAGATCTGAAATGTACTTGTATTTGCTAGATCTATTTATGGAGTGATTAGATCTGTGATGAGGCGAACATCTTGGCGAACATCTGTCTGAAGTGAAAGGGTAAATCTGAACTGAATATCTGATCTGATGAAGTATGCTGCTCTGTAATGATTGAAGATCTATACGCTACTACGCCGCGGAGGAAGCGCGTATATACGCAGCTTCAGCGAAGAGAAAGCGCGTATGCGCAATAAAATATACACTGAGGTATACGCTGGTTTGTGTGGACGGAAGCGCGTATATACGCGACATCAGTGAAGTAAAAGCGCGTATGCAAACTAGGGTTTGCTGAAGACTGTGGTAAGAAATGTCTGATCTATTCTGCTGTATTACTGCTATCTGTATTCTACAGTGCTGAGTTGTCTGTATCAGTTTGGTTGTATGTTTGAGCTTCAAAGTATGGAAAGGGTCCAGTTTGAAAATATGATGAAAGGTGGCCTGCAAGTGTTTTTCTATTGAAGTTGTTGGATCCAGTGTGAAAATTGATGAAACGTGGTCCAAGGTGGTGCTGAGGGTTGTAGCCTTCAGTCAGGGGGTTGTAGCTCCCTTCCAGGTGAGGCTGGTAAACGAGAGCAGGGGGTCGTAGCTCTCTTCCAGGAGAGGCTGGTAAACGAGTCAGGGGGTTGGAGCTCCCTTCCAGGAGAGGCTGGTAAACGAGCGCAGGTGGGTGCCTGCGTGCTGGTAGGAGTCTGCACTAGCACATATGTTGTAAGATGTTTTCTCTATAATAAAATATTGAAGGCCGAGCAATTGCAGCGGTGGTTTTCTCCCGACTTGGGTTTTAAATTTTAAAATCCTCGGTGTTCAAGTGATGTCAGGTGATGGCTTATTTTGTTTCATCGCACACAAGCGACTGTTTATTGAACATCTGATGAATGAATGATGGAATAATATAAGTGAAGATTTAATGACAGATCTAGATCTCTGTGTATACGCTAGTTTCATAAAAGGGATCCGCGTATATACGCTAGTTTACTGAAGGAAAGTAGCGTATGGGTTTTAAGGAATGAAAAAGTAAAAATATTTGATTATGCAGTAAATACTGATTCACCCCCCCCTCTCAGTATTTTTCCCAACAATTGGTATCATAGCGTGGTCCTTCTGCAGAAGCTTGATCGCTTGAAGGAGATCCGTAACAATGGGAAAGAGGAAGAATGAAGGTCTAGAAGCTACAGTCATCTCTCTAGAAGCATCAAGTAAGAAGAGTGAGGAACCTCCACAACTAAATGAAAATGAAGAACTTGGAGCACAAATATGGTCTGTCATAGAACGTCTACAAGCAGATCTTGAAGAATCAAACAAGAAGAATGCAGAATTTGGAGATGGAATCATCTCTCTACTAGCAGATCTTGAAGAATCAAATAAGAAGAATGAAGAACTTGAAGCAGAGATCATTTCCCTCAAAGTAGGTCTCGAAAAATCAAATAAGAAGAATGCTGGACTTGAAGCTGAAAACATATCTCTGAAAGAAGATCTCAAAGCATCGAAGAAGAAGAATGAAGAGCTGCAAAAATCTTGTGAAGAAAACGAAAATTGGTTGAAAGAAGAAATTCTAAATCTGAAGGATCAAGTAGAAGATGGAAGAAGGAAAGAAGAAAGCATGACAAAGCAATGTCAAGACCTGGAGGTTGAGGTAAACATTCTCAAAGGTAAATTAGAAGAAAAGGTTAGACTTTTGAGGTTTCAAGATAGTACTAAGATTCTGGATAATATTCTTAGTAGTCAAAGGTCTCCTTCTATCAAACTTGGTCTTGGTTTTCATGAAACTATTAAAGGAGAATCTAGTTCACAAGAGAATGCTAATGATTCAAAGGAAGGTGTCAATACGAAACTTGAAGTGTTGAAAGAAACAAAAGGTCAACCAACAATGAAGAAATCTCAAAGGAAATCATTCAATAATGTTGAATGTTTCAAATGTCATAATTATGGGCATGTTGCAGCAAATTGCAGGAGCAGATCATTTCAGCCTCAAACAAACAGATTCCACTCAGAAAGGTACTCTGGTTTATTCAAGGGATATTGTTTTTCATGTAACAAGTATGGACATAAAGCAGCTGATTGTAAAAGGAGGAAGAATAGAAATACTTATTATGATTCTTATGTTTATTTCTCTGGCCACATGAGATGTTATGCTTGTAACAAGTATGGACATGTAGAAAAAGAATGCAGGATGAACAGATCTGGGAAAGTGGACAATTTTCAGCACACAGTTGGAAAGCTCAAGCAAATTTGGAAAAAGAAGGAGGACCGACCAGAAACGTAGGGAATTCAGACCCTACTGCAGTCATCCGCTTCTGGAAGCTTACTTCTCTGATTGACTGCAGGAATGATGTGAGATACATTATGAGATTTAGTAATGTATCGTCACAGGGGGAGCAATGCATGATGACTCTCATGGTTGATTTGATTATTCTGGTTATGTTTACTTCTGACAACACATCTGATGTGGAAAGGACAGGTACAGGAGGTACAAGATCAGGAAGAAGAAGGAAGATGAAAAATTTCTATGCTTCACTTTCCATACGCAGGTTCGATGAACCAAAGTCGCGTATACATGCGAGTTTAATCAGACACAGTCGCGTATGCATTGATGATAAAAGAATTTATCTGATAACTGAAGATCTGGAGTAGAGGTCCAGGGGGAGCATCAGTCTGACTGCTGATGATTGCACTGTTAGCATTATTCTGGTTATACTCATAATAATGAAATGATGCATGGGTTCTTGTGTTGAACATTATGGATGAAGCCTGGTTGCTTTATGATGAAGAGCACTCATTGTTGAGATGAAAGTCTTACAATTCAGAGATGAGGACAGATCATGCAGAGATTGTTGCTGATGACGTGCTATTGAAAGGTGCTTCAGATTGCAAGCTAAGGAAGAGCATTGGTTTAGGGGGAGCAGCAGGTTGAATACTAATGATTGTATTGTTGGCAATATGATTGCTTATTCTCTGGTTTTTGTGATACTCATGCTCAAATGAAGATGACCTGGTACATGGTTCATTATGATGAGTTTTTGAGCCCTGGTTGCTGATAAGTATCTTTTGTACTCCCACATGGATGAGTTGGATGTCATTAGATTCAGAAATAAATCATGCAGAATGTGTAACTATGGTTGAGAGATCTTTTGCCTACATATGTTACTTCATGTTAAATCTTGAAGATCATGGTGATGTTGGACCACATGGATGATTGCTTGACACCTATGTGAAGATGTTGTTCTGATATGAGAATCTTTCTTGGAAAGATTGTATTAATGCTGCAAAGAATCTAAAGGCTTGGTTACTATTGTGCTGATGCTACAACCGTTGGATGACGCTTGAAGACACAACTACACTATTCTATCTATCTGTAGTCCAGGGAAGCATTCAAATGTCTCAGAAAGAAGCTGAACACTATCTTTGCTTTACAAAGAATCAGATCTGGATGAAATTTAGAAGATGTCTTCGGATACGCGGGTTTCCTGAAACACAGTCGCGTATGTACGCGAGTTCATGCACATAAAACCGCGTATGTTTGGTTGCTGGAATTTTTTGGTTGGTTCAGCTCTCTTCAGCACAGCTGCAGTGCTGTTTGGTATCTCTGATACTGTTTGGTATCTCTGGTGGTGTTCCAGTTCTCATAATTCTGTTTCTAATATTTTGATGAAGATGCCTTGATGATTTGTTGATGGAAGTTTTCAAGATGCACAAACTAAGGGGGAGCCTTAGTCTTTTGAAAAGATTGATTGGTTGCACGGATTCAGGGGGAGCATTGGCCTTGCTGAGTATAATGCATTGTTGGCATTATGTTGATTCTGAAATATGTTCTCTTTCTTGAGGAATTTCTGGTGTTGGTCTTAAAAGTTATATTTGTAGTTTGGTGTAAAGGTCTTGTTGAGACTCATGATGTAAATTGCAATATTCAGTCATGTAAGGACTTGTCAAATTTGTAAACCCACTTGGTTGGGTAGCTGAGTCAAATTTTGTAAACCCACTTGGTTGGGTAGCTGAGTTGAAATGTGTAAACCCACTTGGTTGGGTACTTGAGTCTCATATGTAAATCCACTTGGTTGGATAATTGATGTAAGTATGAGTCTTTGGTGATAGGAAGTTCATAGAGTCATGTACTTCATTGACAAATATGTTTGAAGATTCAGCATGAACTCAGGGGGAGCTTGGCCACTTCAGCACATATCAGATCTGCAGAATGTTTCTTCCACATGAGGAGAAAAGGGGGAGTGTGTTGGTTTTGATCGTGTTGGTTTTGATCTGCTGGTTTTGTCCTTTGCCCTTGATGTCAAAGGGGGAGAGTGACATGGTGTTTGAATGAAGATAATGATGTGCCCTTTGCCCTTGATGTCAAAGGGGGAGAGTAACATGGTGTTTCAATGATGCCAAAAATGGAGAGAGTGACATGGCAAATAGGGAGAATGACATGGTGTCATTGTATTCTTAATGTATCTATCTGTTGTGGTAACCAAACACCATCATGGTTGCCATCAAGTCCAAAGGGGGAGATTGTTGGAAATATGATGCAGAGTGTTGTCCTTGATGGCAACCCACCGAATGAAGATGAAGACATGCGACTGTTGACATGTGTTGTCCTTGATGGCAAACCACCTGATGAAGTTATGCTTGACTTGATGGACTTAGTAAATGATGTAAATCTGATATGATATAATGTTTGTTGACAATATGATGCTGAATGTTGTCCTTGAAAGGCAACCCACCTGATGAAGATGATGACAACTTAATGAAGTTGTGCTTGAGAGAATATGTTCTTGATGAAGGAAATCTGATGTATCTACAGTGAGTACAGAAGGCAATGAAGAAAAGAATTCAGAATGTACTCAAAGTATGATGAAAAAGAGTATGTCTCTTGGTATACGCGGATTGGCCTAGGGGAAATCGCGTATGCACGCGGAAAATAACGTGCCAAGTCGCGTATGGGCTAAAGCGCTCAAAAAGTGCAAATCTAGGGGCCCGTGGTATTGAAGGCTCATGGTATTGGTTTGGCTCATGGTATTGAAGAAGGCGCCCGTGGTATTGCATATTTGGGAGAGTGACATGGTATCTATCTGCTGTGATAACCAAACACCATCGTGGTTGCCATCAAGTCCAAAGGGGGAGATTGTTGGAAATATGATGCAGAGTGTTGTCCTTGATGGCAACCCACTGAATGAAGATGAAGACATGTGACAGTTGACATGTGTTGTCATTGATGGCAATACACCTGATGAAGTTATGCTTGACTTGATGGTCTTGGTAATCGATGTAAATCTGATGTGATATGATGCTAGTTAGCAAGATGATGCTAAGTGTTGTCATTGAATGACAACTCACTTGATGAAGTTGTGATTGATAGAATATGTTCTTGATGAAGTAAATTTGATGTATCAACAGTGTGTACAGAAGGCAATGAAGAAAAGAAGTCAGCAAGTGCTAAATCTATGTTGAAAAAGAGTATGTCTCTTGGTATACGCGGATTGGCCTAGGGGAAGTCGCGTATACACGCGGAAAATAACGTTTCAAGTCGCGTATGGGCAAAAGCGCTCAAAAGTGCAAACCCAAGGGTAACCACCATGGTATTAATCCATTGTACTGGGTAATGATCCGCCTAATTGACCCCGTCCAAGTAGTTTTGGGCTTATGGTATTGTTTTGGTCCATGGTATTGAAAAAGGGGCTCATGGTATTGACAAAGGGTAATCATATAAAAGGAGAAGAAATTCATTGTGCAAAAAGGGAGAGTGGGTGCAAGATGTCTGAGCTTGAATGAATACTTCTCTCTGAAGTAGATCTGAATGAAAGGGTTACACTTGAAGATAAATCTGATTGGATGATGCACCAATGATGAAGAAAGGGATCTAGATCTGAAATGTATCTACTAGATCTGCTTATGGAAGGCTTAGATCTATGATGAGGCGAACATCTAGGCGAACATCTGTTTGAAGTGAAAGGGTAAATCTGAACCGAATATCTGATCTGAAGAAGTATCCTGCTCTGTAATAATTGAAGATCTATACGCTACTTCAACGCGGAGGAAGCGCGTATATACGCAGCTTCAGCGAAGAGAAAGCGCGTATGCGCAATAAAATATACGCTGGTTTGTATGGACGGAAGCGCGTATACACGCGACATCAGTGAAGGGAAAGCGCGTATGCAAACTAGGGCTTGCTGAAGCAAGGGGTATGAAATTTCTGATCTGTTCTGCTGTGTTTCTGCTATCTGATCTGTGTTGATATGTATCTGTTGATGATGTATGTTCGTGCTTAAAAATATGGAAAGGGTTCCGTCCGGAAATATGATGAATTGCGGTCTGCAAGTTGTGTTCTATTGAAGTGGTTGGATCCAGTGTGAAAATTGATGAAACGTGGTCCAAGGTGGTGCTGAAGGTTGTAGCCTTCAGTCAGGGGGTTGTAGCTCCCTTCCAGGTGAGGCTGGTAAACGAGTCCGTGGGTAGTAGCTCCTCTGTGTGAGGCTGCAAACGAGATCGTGTGTAGCTCCTTCCGAGGAGAGGCCGGGTAAACGAGTCGTGGGGTCGTAGCTCCCTTCCGGGAGAGGCTGGTAAACGAGCGCAGGTGGGTGCCTGCGTGCTGGTAGGAGGCTGCGCCAGCACATATGTTGTAAGATGTTTTCTCTATAATAAAATATTGAAGGCTGAGACAACGACAGCGGTGGTTTTCTCCCGACTTGGGTTTCCACCTAAAATCCCGGTGTTCATGTGTGTTGCTTATGTGTGATGATTTATTCTGTTTCATCGCACCACATCGCTTATTGAATATCCGAAGAATACATGATGGAATGATTTAAGTGAAGATTTAATGACATATCTAAATCTCTGTGTATACGCTAGTTTCATAAAGGCGATCCGCGTATATACGCTGGTTTACTGAAGTAAAGTAGCGTATGGGTTTTTTAAGGAATGAAAAGTAAAAGGATTTGATTAAGTGCAAAGAAATACCTATCCCACCCCCCCCTCTCGCATTTTCCAAACATATTTACTATATTGTTGATGAATATGCCAGAAATAAAATCTTCTCTTGTATGGATGGATTTTCTTGTTATAATCAAATCAACATACTCCCATCATATCAACATAAAACTAATTTCATTTTCCCTTGGGGAAATTTTGCTTACTGAAAGCTTCCATTTGGACTAAAAAATGTTGGTGTAATTTTTTAGAGAGCCATGTCTTACGCATTTCATGATATTAAACATATTGTACAACCATATCTTGATGATTTACCTGCACATTCTATGAAATTTCAAGGTCATATTATACATTTAAGAGTTATATTTCTTTGGTATAAGCGTTACAATATTGGTTTTAATCCACATAAATGTGTTTTTTGTGTGGAATCTGATCATCTACTAAGATTTATTATTTCTAAGAAAGGGATCTGAGTCAATTCATTGAGGATAGAGGCTATTTTGAATTTCCCTCCTCCTCATCTAAGCCAACTCCAAAGTTTGCAAGGGAAAAAAACTTTTTACGTCATTTCGTTCCTAACTATGTTGAGCTTACCAAGGGTTTCACTTGACTGTTGAAAAGGGGTTCCTTTCATAGGGGATGACATCACCCAAAAATCCTTTGATGGTTTGAAGGATGTGTTGACTCACACATCATTATTACATCCCCATAATTATCATCGAGATTATCATATGGTACTTATCCAGGAAGATGATTAAAATGATGAAGATGTGATATACTATCTTAGTAGTAATCTTACCACTTTTGAAATCAAGTATTCACATGTGGAAAAGTTGGCCTTGGCATCTGTTCAATTTTTTCCAAAGATTTTGTTAATAAATTTTGTTACGTAAAACCACCATGATTTTTGACTATAACCCCATGCAAGATATTCTCACTCGAAAATTACTTGGGGGAAAATATCTAAAATGGATTGTAATTCTTCAAGAATTTTATTTGGAATTCATTATATCCAAATCTAAGAAATCACTTGTTTTTTCCAAAATAATATGTGACCTTCCCTACACTGATACAGAAACAGTGACACAAGAATATATTCCAGATGAATTTGTGTTTCTTATTGGTTCCTTAGATCCATGGTAAGGGGAGATAATAATTTATCTCTATAATAATAAAAAATTGGCATGAATTATCTCATATTTAATGACGTCGTATTTGGTACCAATCCCAAAAATATCATATTTTTGGTGATAACTTTTATTGTCTTGGTGTTTATCTAGTTTTTCGATGATGTTTAATACACTAATTAGCTAAAAAGGTTTTGAATGACTACTGCTTTGGAACATGTGGTTGCCCATATTTAGGGTATGCCACTACCCAGAAGATCGTGTGCGTTGGATATTTTTGGCATTATCTCTTCAAAGATTGCATTGTTGCAATCCAAAAATTTAATTTTTGTGAGATATACAATCGTAAAATGTGTGCACCTCTTGCTCCTCTCCATCCTGTAGTTATTTTTGGTCCCTTACTAAAATGGGGCATTGATTTCATGATATGTAACCCTCACTCGTTTGGGGGGCATGGGTATTGTTAGGGTCCTATAGTCTAGGAATCAATATGCATTTCTTACTATTTCATTTTGGGGGTTTGTTTCTCAATTTTAGCCTATGTGTCACTATGTGTCATAGTCTACAGAGTTTCTTATGTAAAAAGGTCAAAATGGTCAAATTCTTGTAAGTACATGGGTCATGAGGGGGTATTTAAGCCCTAATTCGAATTTGTGAGAGTTTAAAGTTCATGAAGGATTCCTAATCGCAAAATTGCACTCATGAGGGAAAATGAGTCATTATGAGGGTTTAAGGGGTCATTTCATGGAGTTTTCATCCATAATAATCCATCATAAGTCACATTTGGGGGTCATGTAATTAAGTTATAGTTTGTTAAAAATAGTTATGGATCTGTTAGTGGTGTACCTCATCATCATTGCAAGATTCTTTCCATGTCACCTCACTCCCTCCGCTCAAAAATCTCCATGATGACATGAAAGAAGGTATGGGGACGCATAAAATTTGAATTTATTCAAGTTTCCTTAATTATAAGCAAAAAAAAACCGTAATATGATCTTTGAGGAGTTTTCAAAAGTTGCAGAGGTCGAAAGGAGGCGTTTAAAGCTCAAAATATGGAGGGTTACTTGGAGTTGTTGCGCAAAGTGACTGTTTTAGTCACCATTTTCAAAAGTTGTTTCGTACCAAATGGAATGAAATTTTGGAAAATAAAAATAGGTTTTTATCAAAACCGGACCAAAGAACAAAATACTCTCTCAGTTTTTGCACATGTTTTATGGTTTAGGAGATATGACACGCTCTTAGAGGTCTATTTTTCAAAAAAATAAAATTTTGTATTTTCCTCCTGTTTCAGCCATTGTTTTTTGGGGTGCTTTTCTAACAGATGGAAGTGAATTTTTTAAAATTAAATGAAATTTTTGTAGAGAGTGGGCCAAAGAAAATAAACCTCTCTCATTTAGTGCATAGGTGTCACGATTTCATAGTTACAGGTGTCACTTGGGAACCTATTTTCACAATTTCTTGCTGACAGATATTTGAAATTTTTGAAATTCAATTTGTAAAGTCAAAGTTTTGGATGGTTTGAAGTATGTTGGGTAATTTAAGGTGAATGTAAAATTTTCTACGTCATTATAAGGACATTATGAACACATATTCATACTTGGTTTTGTCCTAGAACGATCTGCAACCATGTCAAGCTTGAAGACCTATTGCACTATGTTGCGCAAGTATATTAGTCAATGTTATTTTGAGAAATTTCGAATTTTAGATCTTCTAGAAGTCATTTTAGTTGGAACGAGTGTCAATAAGTTCAAAATCATGTTGATAATTTTAAAATCATGTAGTTAGAGTTTTTAACCAAAGATGCATTGTTTGATTTGATGTTTCTAAATTGTAATATCAATTTCTATTTTTTCTACATAGTGTTATCACTTCACCTGATCTCCAAGGCTGAGAAGAGACCAACAAAGGAAACTACAGACCAAGCTCTCACTAAGTAGCTAGCCCTAATACTAAAGAGAGGGCTCTCTCCAAGGGATCACAACCAAGAGATCTGGATCAATTATGTTTTAGGCTAGGTATAGTATCATAGGGGTTTTGATTGGTTGATTTGGGTGCTGGATGAGCGAATTAGGTCAAGAGGCAACTAGGTCAGGGAAAATAAGATCAGGATTGTAGGAATTTGATGGGGCATGGTAGGTAGGTACTCTAACACTTTAGGGTTTTTAAGTGAGATGGATAAGACTGGTGAGGTGCTAAAAAGAGCATGACAGTACATGAATTCCCTTTAAACTGGAGAAATGAAACAAATTATCGTGATTCTCCCAAAAAAAAGAATAAAATATGTATTCTGCTTATCAAAATTGAGAATCAAACATATCATAGAACTGGAATGAACATGGAAATTAAAAAAAAATCATACATATGAAACAAAATAAGAAACTATGTCAAAATATAGTACCACATGAATCCCACCAAAATAGTTGCAACTCATCCAATATATTCCTACCAAAATATGAATATGCTAGTGTCTCTGATCAATATAACAACATTCAACCTTCTATAATGAGTAAAGAGGTGAAAGATATAGGAAAGAAATAAATTCTCTCAACCTCAGAGTTCGAATCCACAAAAGGCTGAACTGAAAACCCAAATACTAGGGACGTCAAGCAAACTCTCCCTTAGTTTTGATGAACTGGTTCATTCATCCATGAAAACACTTTTACCTAATGTATTTAACCTCTAGTAACTCAAAAATATATTAATTAAATTTACATCCATCATTTACATCAGTAAAATTCACATTTTTCATGGTCAAACTCATAAAACTAGGAAAAAATCAGACAACTGCCAGGAGCGCAGCGCCAGTGTCAAGAGCATAGCTCCAGTATCACGAACGCAACACCAACTTCAAGCCAACTTTTGAGGGGGTTTCCGATGTCCAAATTGAGCTCATGATGGCACAGTGGAAAACCTATCCTGCATAGTTTCTAAAAATGTGATTGGTTTCCAAAAATGATGAATTTGGGCCCTCCAAAAAGTCAATATACTAAGACTAGTTAGGAGCGCATCACCTGCCTGAAAATGAGGGCAGAAGTGTCATTTTTGAGGTGTTTTTGGCCATTTCTCCTTGCCAGATTGTCCAAATTGGGTGTGAAAAGTTTCAAAATTGCATGTTTACTTCTATTCCAATTTTGGTCTTCTTTTTTCATTTTGAGGCCCCTAGAATAAGCACAGTGCCTAGGGCGTTATGCTCCTATCAGTCAAACTGTGCTGAAGATTGTCAGAACTTTGCACAAAAACCCAAAATAGAAAATTTTTCTCAAAAAAAATTCAAAATTGGTATGTGGAATGTTGATGAAGTATGCTAAGAAATTAGAGAGGCCTCAACAAGGATGTCAAATTTCCTCTTCTCCTCTTAGGTGATTAGGGTTTCTAGCTTTAACTTCACCTTTTGGAGTTTTCACCTTGCTATTTGATTCGTTTGGAAATAATTCTTAGCCATGCGTCTCTGGATAACATTGTCTTTCTTTGCTTTCTCCAAGAGCTTCTCAAGATGATTGTTGACTCTTTCAAGCCAAGGTTTCCTGTTCGCATTGATCAATATGGAAAAATTCTCATTAAGGGTGAGCTCTTCTACTAGTTCAACTTCTTTTTGTCTCTCTAGCTCTAATGCTTTCTTCAAGCCTTTGATTCTTGGCCTCTTCCTTGACACTTGTTATTCTTGTTCATCTGGATCACGATATTTTGAATATGCTTGATCATGTAAGCTCTTAACCTTTGTCTCTTCTCTTTTGTCCTTGAGAAGTTATACCTCCATGCTCATTTTTTTGGTCTTGAGTTGTCATGGTCATCTAGGTCATCTAAGTCCACCAAGTTAAACTCTCTTTCTTGCTCATGATTAAGGTCTTCCTCTTCTTCCATGTTTCAGTTGTATTTTGGGAAAAACCCTTGGGAATAATGGGAATGGAAATGAATTAGGATAGTTTGGTTAGGGATTTGGGATGGATAAGGGAAAATTTAGGGAAGTAGGGAAGGGATTTAGGGAGTTGTGGGAAGTGATGGGAGGGAAAAAGGCTTAGGGAGATAGACTAGGGAATTCAATTACAGGGATTTTGTTTAAGTAGCTAGGAAATGCCACCTAGATTTAGGGTTTTGGGAGTAGAGCTAGGGAAAATGGATTGTAGGAGTTTAAGGGCAAGGTAAGTGTCTAGGGAGTGTGAGGAAGGGATATAGGATCCAAGGGAATTTAATTCAACTTGGTAGGGGGAGAATTAGGGTTTCTTTACCCAATTTTGGAGTGGCATATGAGGGATATTTAACACCATGAATTTTTAATTATAAACTTAAAAATAGGTTGGAGGAGTTCAAAATTACATGGAAATAACTTAAGAGGAGTTGATTTGATGAAGAAACCACTTGCAAGAGGTTTGGAGAGATGTGAGCGAAATTTGGGAGGAGCGCAACACCTATGCTATGAGCGTAGCACCACCTTCAAGCCTACTTTTGGATGATTTACCGAAGTCCAAATTGGGTGCATGATATCTCGTTGGAAATATATTTCAGTCTACTACCTAATGGACCTATCAAGCAATGAAAATGATCATGTATAGCCCCTAAAAAATCAATTCTTCCAAGACTGGTAAAAAAGTGAAAATGGGGGTGCAAAAAGCACAAGTGCTCTTGTAGGCCACTTTTGGAGGCCTTCTTGAACTCAAAATTGAGCTCATGATATCTAATTGGAAATATCTCTATGTATAGTTATCATTTCATTCATCAAGCAAGTCATTTGGACAGTCTAGATAGGAGAAAATTTGACTTTCCCAAGGTTGCTCCAGAATTGCAACAACTCTCTTGTAGCAACTATATTTTTGATATTTCTCCCAAACCATAACAACCATGTAAAAAATCAAGGAGTTTCTTCTTTGCTGTTATATGATTAACAGAAACCTCTTTCAGTTTTGCGAAATTCGTCTCCATTTGGTTAGAAAAATACTTTGAAGAAAAACTGGCCCTATGTACGCTTCTAACCAAATGGAGATGAATTTCACAAAAATGAAAGAGGTTTCTATTAATCATATAACAGAGAATAAAAATCTCCTTTAGTTTTTACACAAGTGTTATGGTTCGGGAGAAATGTCAAAAATAATAATAATGACAACTCTTGGTGATGGTACACTCAGCAAAGTGGTGAAATGAGCGAGAAAGTGATGAATTTTTTGAAAAGAGTGAGGTCTGACCTAGCACTACCTCCAGTGACCAAATTTTTGCATGATGACCTAATGGAATGACAAAAATTTTAGAATGGGACCATAATATGATGTGAAAAGAGATATTTTTATCAATGGTGGTAGGATGCAAAAACTGACACTAACATTGGCTCCAGTTGGGGATGGTAGCTCGTTGTAGGTGCCAAGAACGTCGTAGACCAAGTAGCCTAACCATTGGGCATGGAGTCAAAAGATAAAAACCAAATTGAATAATGAAAACATGACTCAATAAACTGAATCAAGACTTGATTGAATTTATTTTGAAAATTGACTCAAAACTGACTGAAATAAAAAAGTTACTAAAATTATTGATGGCAGCATATCACCAAGACTTGAGGGCTTCAAATAATAATGAAAACCACCTACCCGCTGAAGAAATTTGTACAATAATGTGAAGTGATCCTTCCAGTGTAACCAATCTAGTAGATGGCTACTTACTCGAATCACATTTAAAAAAAAAAAAAAAAAAAAAAAAAAAAAAAAAAAAAAAAATAAAAATAAAAATAAAAATAAAAATAAAAAAACAAAAAAAAAAAAAAAAAAAAAAAAAAAAAAAAAAAAAAAAACCCACTGAACATGTTCTTCTGGTCCATGAAAACAAGAAAATACATCTTCCCTGCTAACTATAGCAAATCAGTAAAAGGATCTTCAAAAATCTGAAATGTTACCTTATCTTGAGATTCAACAAAAACACACGCACACTCTTCATTCTGATCTGAAAGAACACTTGGTTGTTGATCCATTGGAAACTAGACAACTCCAGGTGTCCATTGAACATGCGCTTTTGGTCGATGAAAACAAGAAAATACATCTTCCCTGCTAAATGTAGCAAATCAGTAAAAGGATCTTCAAAAATCTGAAATGTTACCTTGTCTTGAGATTCAACAAAAACACAAGTACACTCTTCGTTCTAATATGAAAAAACACTTGGTTGTTGATCCATTGGAAGGCATAGGGAAGTATGACTTTATGCTATCTGAGCGTTGGCTATAAATTCCTCAAGCATGGGAAACTCTGACTCTATCTCTTGCACGCTATCTCTCTTAGGCTCATACTCCTCAAATTCATAATCTAAATCATCCTTGAACAGAAAAAATTCTTCAAGATTTTCAAACATGACAACCCTATCCTCTTCATGAATGACAACAGTCTCTGTTAATTTATCTGCTCGCATGAAATCATCATAAAAAATTGGCTTACTCACAACAAATTCCTATATAGTTTCATCAGTCTTGTTACTGTCATCATTTAAGCTCAAATTTTCATTTTCAATAATGGAAGAAGTTTCACTAACACATTCTTGACTATGTGAACACTGAAAACCTGCATTAGCTTTATTTGTAACATGACTTTTCAGGAGCTAATCTATCTCATCTTCAGACATAGGACTCAACTTGAGTTTTATAATAGTTAACATTGGCTTGATGATTTTCATTTTCAAGATCAGGAATAGGAATTTCTCTTTCTTGGTCCTAGTATTTTTCATCCAAGGAAGCTACTGATTCTTGTTGGGAGGAAAAATCATATAGGGCTTCTATGATCTCATCATCTAGACACTCTTCGTTCCCTTACAAATTTTCAAGCAACTCAATGAAATTTTCAGAAATCTCACAACAACTATCAATCATTGAAAAGGAAGAATTAGAGCTCTGATAATGTTGAAAGAAAAATGAATTAAAGTCCTTTAGAGAATATAAACTAGCAGATGGTAGACTCTCATACCATGATCTCACTTGTTCCTCCAAGGTAGCCATAAACATCTTCATCAGACAATCTTCAGGAAACTCAATCTTTAGTCTGCGAATATAAAAATGAAATTTGACCAAATGCAAACTAGCATCTTCACCATCCTGACCCTTAAACTTTGACAGTCCTGATTGCCAATATATACAAGGAATTCAGTTTAGAAAACTAGGAATATGGCTCGATTCATAGGAGCATACCTTCGAGTAATTGAATCCATTTTGACAACAATGAAGTCACCAAGAAGTATATTAAAATTCCCGGTTCTTGAAAAGTGGAGTTGTCATGAAAATTCTGAACCTTTGGATTCTTCGACACTGGAGTTTCTAGGTGAATGATGCGTAACATTCTTGTGTCTGATCGTTGGTCACCATTAACAATGAGATTTGATCCTTGTCGTTCTTTCCCAGGGAAGATGTGTCACTTCATTCCCCAGTATGGTCGTCAAGATGTTATCACTCCACCGGATCTCCGAGGCTAAGAAGAGACCAACAAAGGTAACTATAGACCAATCTCTCGTCAAGTAGCTAGCCCTCTTAGGCAGGAGAGGGATATTTCCAAGGGATCATAGCCAGGAGGGATGGATCAATTAGGTTTTAGGCTAGGTATATCAGCACAAGGGTTTTCATTGGTTGATTTGGGTGCTGGATGAGTGAATTAGGTCAAAGAGGTAACTATTTCAGGGAAAATAAGATCAGAATTGTAGGCATCTGATGGGGAAAGGTAGGTAGGTACTCTAACACTTTAGGGTTTTTAGGTGAGATAGATCAGATTGGTGAGGGCTAAAAAGAGAATGACACTACATGAATTCCTTTTAAACTGAAGAAATGAAACAAATTATGGTGATTCTCCAAAAACAGAGCATAAAAGATGTATTATGCTTATCAAAATTGAGAATAAAACATATCATAGAACTGGAATGAACATGGAAAGTACAAAATATTCATACATATGCTACAGAAGAAGAAACCAAAATACAGTACCACATGAATCCCACCAAAAATATATGTGTTACACAACAATTTGTCACCGTCCCCGCAATCCCCATCCCGCACATTGGAGGGCTCATTACGTGACCTTGTGGGTAGAGTTAAGACTTGAAAATACTTTCATTGCATCCCCTGCGAAGATGAGCTTTAATTTCCTTGAAGACATATCTTTGCAAAAACCCTAAAATAGCTCTTTTTTCCATTGGCGCTGTTCCATAGTTCGACTCGCGCCAAGAGGGAAATCCTCCAAAGAGAGGCGCGCCAATTGGCGCTCCGTCATAGAGCCATACCCACGCCAACCATATTAAGAGGTGTTTTTTTAAAAATAAAAGGTGGAAGTTTCATCCTAACAAATTATCGGGCTGATTTCTATCTTGAGTCGGGAGGTTTGGCTACGAATTTCCATGGAGAGGAAGTGGTTTGCCACCTCTCATGGAAGCTTCCTTGATGATAGGGCCAATCCCATAATTATAGGGATCCCAACTCCCCCTTCCTCCTTCTATAAAAGCTTGCTCATTTCCATTTGCAAGCTAGTTCCAAAGGGTGGCAGACTTTCTAAGTTCCCAAGAGCTTTCATGCTTGCAAAAAGCCTTCTTGATTCCCTAAGGCTAAATCCAAGCAAGGAGACTATTGACCAGTATCCGGAAGAGAGAGGCTTGTCCCATCCCCGACGAGCTTTTATTGAGACATGTTGTGTTTCGACGACCCGCTAAAGGAGAGTGTTGCGTCGAAGCTATGGTTGTATTCTTCTTTTGACTCTTTAATGATAAGTGACTACTCGGTTATGGTTCCACTCTTGTTCTTCATCATGTTCATGAGTTATATCCTCTTCGACCGATATATAGTTGTATGCATCGGATTTTTATGCTTGCATTTGTGTTGTTTCTTGCATGTGCGGGGTGTCCGATCACGTGAGATCGTGAGGGCCGTGATCTTCCAGGGCAAAGGAACGAGAGCACCACCTCTTCTACAAACAACAGGCGTCGGATTCCGTGTAAGCCTTCCTCGCAAGCTCGCTTATTTACAATTAGGAACCCGCATCGTAGCGTGTTTGAATGTTGCTAGACCCGATCGCGGGCTAGTAGGGATCGCCTTTGTCCGCGGAGGGGATTTACCTCCTCAACAATTTGGCGACTCCGACTGGGAATCGGCCTCGTTGTTTGATTTGTAAATAGAAGGATTACTGAAGCACATCCAGATAGCCTTCGAAACGCTTTGCTCGCATGTAGCGAGTAGATCACTGCCGTTTCTTCGATCGATCTCCGGTTTGGTTTACTGAATCGAACAACTTGGAGTTTTGTCTTCTCTTTCCGGTTAACTTCTTGGTCTTGCTTGCTTGGTCAACTCTTTGGACTGGATTTTTCTTGTTTGTTTGGCTTTGTTTTAGCCTTGTTTTCACTTGTACGTGTGCGAGATTGCCTGTTTTCATTTTTTCCATAGTAAACTTGGGTCGGCGCGCTTTTTGGCGTAACATTCACGCCCATTGGCGCAGTTGCCCTGTGTACTCCGCATGCCATTGCCTTTCTCGGCGCTAATTTCAAGCTCACGATCACGCCAATCCTCGTGAGCTATTAGGGTTCTGTCGTGTTTCAAGCTTTCTACGAGGCCGACTTGTGATTTTGATCTTGTTTTTTCTACGTGTTTGAGTGCACCGGAGCCTGGTTTGGCGGTTGGAGCCTCCTTCCTTTGGTTGTTTGCCTATTTCTTTCGATTTTGCATATGAGCCCTAGGGCATCTAGGTGCCTTTGTGAGTCGAGCCTCCCTTGGGAGTTTTTGGTTTCCGTTTGTTCGGTCGGGCACGTGGGATTGCTTCCTTGCATTCGTTTGACATTTGTCTATCATATTGTTGCGTTTTTTTTAAGTGACTCGATTTCGTTTTCATTCGAATTTCGCCTTGCTTCATTTTGGGCCTGAGATCACACGGCTCATTGGTGTCTTCGGGACTTTTTCTTGGTTTTGAGAGACTTTTTGTAAGTGAAATTTGTTTGTTTTTCTCTCTTAATATCATTTCTCGAATTGCTTCTTATTTTTTTTCGGTTTGTTTTAGTGCATTTAGCTATCAAACATTGAAAATAAAAAAAATCTCTTTTGCTTATTGGTTGATTAGTGAAAATTCAAATCTTTTCGATTTTACTAGCATTTAGTGAATTTGAAGAAAAGTTTTTAGTTTCGGTAATTGCATTAGAGATATCATTGATTGTCTTCGATCATTTTGTTTGTGTAAAAACTCTCAACTCTTCGTAGCTAGTTTTCATCGAACGAAATGATGAACGCGTGGCATGTAGTTTTGCATTTAAGAGATCCGTGAGACAACACATTCGTTAGGGCCTAAAAACTGAAACGTAATTGAAGATCAACTCTTAAAATCTACTCAATTTACACTAAGGCGGCATTGAAATCTAACGAAACACATTTAGAGGTCTAGGCTAGAGGCGTGTTACGGCATCTTTAAACCTAGTAGTCAGTCGTTTCGCCTTTTGGCTTTAGACAACACTAGTACGGACTTGTGCTCCCCGTACCGTCGCGTATATAAAGGGAGACCCCACTAGGTTTCAATCCTTTATCCGTAGGAAGCCGAGTCGTCCCGCCCTATACCCGTGATACACCGAACACAACATTCGGGAGATTTCCGCACGTACGGAAAGTCCTTGGTTGATTTCTCTTTCATTATTGAAACCAAGGTGTATATTGCGGTTCACGGTTATTTGGTACACCCTTTGCTTAGTATTCCCCGAGCAGGTCATTTGATCTTTTCTCGACTCCCTAAATTTGAAAGGATCACCAAGCGCTTGTCCTTTCACGCTTGTGTCAAATTTGAAAGAGATAGAGTCACCCTTTTTCCCGTTTCTCAACTCTTAAAACATGAAACGGTGAAGTTTCTTATTTTTTCAATGTGGTAAAAAATTAATCACCCACGATTACATGCCCTCGTTAGATTTTGCTTGTTGACCGTTTGATCATGTGTCTTGAATCTTTTTCAACCCGTGTGTGTGTTTGATCTTTTCTCTTGTCGTTTTTGTCACAGTGGCGAACCCCTCGGTTTCGTCTCATCGGTAGTCCTTACACGGACGATTCATCAAAGGTTTCCCAATCCTCCGTCGAACCACAGCAGCTCCCATTTTTTTTCCGAGTTTCCCGACGGGGGACCGGTTCTTTCCCGAGCAACCCTTTGGGGGACCCAGCTGAGTTCGATTGGCCCTTTTCGGACCTCGTTGTCCGAATTGAGATTAGGAGCTGATTTCCTTTCTCTTACATCGGGTTTGCCTTTTATAGTCGCTCGTTTTTCCTCCTAGTCCTCGCCATCTATTACGAGATCTAGCGGGCGAGTGCTCAACCATGAGTGATTCCGTGAGGAAATTCCCAACGTCCGGTGAAGACTATCAGCTTCTTCCCACGAAGATTGTTTTTCGGAGACAACTCGAATCACCGTTATGTCAACGCGCGTCCCTCACTACCACCAGGGGTACATGTCTTTGGGTCGAACATTTCCGTCGCTGCCTCTATGGGAGTGTCGCCTCCTTTCTCCGAGGCCATCGCTCCTTCACCCGGGGGTGTCTCCTCGAACGCCCGTTACTTCGTTCTCGTTCGGCCCACCGTTTGTGTGGCCGCCCGCACCCGTTGTCACGGCACCTCTGCGCTAGGGCTATGTCATCTCCCCGAAGACGTTTATCTAGCAATTGCTATACCGGAGAATATCTCTGCGGAGGAGTATCGGTTGTTCCCGCAACAGCCCGAACCCCCGAGGTTGGACCATCCTCCCAAGATCCCAACCGATCTTACTTTTTCGCACTATGCACAGTGATGGTACGCCCGTGTATGTGTTTCCGGGTTAGTATGATGAGCACGGGGGACATTTTGCGTCTACCTCGCTCCCGAGGCTTACCTCCATGCTCAAGGTTTACCTTATAACCGGGCTTATAACCCGCAAGGGCAACCTTTCCAAGGCCAACCTTCGGCCAACTCCGGCTATCCTTATGACCCACAGGGCAGCCCATGCAAGGCTATCCCGCGGAGCCGGCAAGGGCCGTCATACGGTCTCGCAAGGACGACGATTATAGCCCTTCCGGTCAACCTCATACGCACCTTAGCCGGGTACCAATCGGGACCGGTCTATGGTCCTGGGGGCAGATCCAACCTCTCTCAACCAATGCAACCGCAGATGCCCCGTTGTTTCTAACGTTGCATATCACCGGGACCATCCTATGGTTCTCGCTTCAAATCAAACCGATAGCACAAAGAACACGGTCCTATTCCTCCACTAGGCCAACCGCCCATCCGGCATAACACCCGGTGTTCCGCCTCCCGAGCCAACCGACCCATCCCAAGACAACCTGGGCTCCTTTGCGGCCCAGGTCAACTCCGCACAACCCGGCGTCGCCCTGTTTATCCGGGTCAACTTGTTCATTCAGGGGCAGCCCTCTTAGTCGGGTCAACTGTTCACTCGGGTGGCAGCCCGCTCTATTCCATTAACCCCCGCCCAAAGCATATTCGATTTATTCGACGCCGCAGCCCAAATCAATACCGCGCCCTAGTTATCGAGGCTCGCAGTGTTCCACCTATCGACAGACCGACTCATCCTCGTGGCGGTTATTATCCTCATGGTCAATCTCAACCGAATTATAACCACCCCCGGAGGTTCTCGCATTATCCTCCTCCACCCGCTACACCTATACTCGACGCCCAAATCCAAATGCCGCTTATACGGTGGCCGAATCTTAACCAGGGGTCCACACTCGGTTATCAAGCCCCACACACCGGTTACCGACATCCAAATCGGGCCCGGTTATACGACCTACGCCCCCTACGTTCGAATCCTATGGGACGTAACCCATGGGGGGCAAGGATATTCACAACCATTGTGGAGTACGGTACCGGGACCTCATCCCGGGCCCGGCATGACTGGTCAATCCACCATTACCATTCCCTGGCCACCTTGGAGTTGTCGGATGTTTCAAAATTGACCAATGATCCGATTTTACATAATCCGTATTGGCCTCTGGTTCCTACCAAGATACCAGGTGATTGCCCCAAGTTTGAGGGAAAAGCTAGAGAGGACCCCCAAGCGCATGTGATGACGTATCATCTTTGGTGTTCGTCTAACTCTTGGGTCGACGATTTGATTCGTCTACGCCTCTTCCAGTGCACTTTGACTGGGGTTGCTTCTAAGTGGTACATCAAGTTATCCCGTGGTATCTTCCAAGATTTCAATTCTTAAGCCATGGCTTTTCTCACGCACTTTCAGTTACCGGTTCATTATGAAGCCAGGACGCACCTCCTGACTCTCTCGACAGGTGATAAATCCACTCACATTTCGATCACATTCATGAGTGGCGGCGTCGATCGTAGACCGATCAAGTTTCATATACTCCGATCGATACTAACTCACCGGTTCACCACCTCCTTCGTGAATAAAATCGCTCAAGATATTGCGATGGGAGCATGTGTGACTGGAGGAATAAGCCATCGCGCGTGCCCAATATCCGGATCTTGTATATTCTCAGTCTGGCATGCTTTATGACATCTTTCCTGATGCCCCACAATCCGGAACCTCTAAGGCTCCACCTACCCCCGTAGTGGATGGTGTCATTGGTTCTGTATCTCAGAATTCGAAGAATTCTTCGAATGGGAAGCAAAAGTCTAATTCTTCCAACAATACTCTTGCTGCTCTTGCCCCATCAGATTCTGGCAAAACCGCGGAGGTGAATGCCGTTCAGGCCAATCCTACGGAGAAAGCCTCCAAAGGGAAAAAGAAGGGCAAAGGTAAATCCAAATCCGATGCCCCGGGGCCAGAATCCAAATCTCGTACTGAGGATGGTTCTTAGTGTAAACCAAAGTACCCCTGCCTCATTTTCGAAGGAGACCATTATACTAAGGATTTTCCACGACGATCCGAAGTTAGTCAACTTCTCAAGGGCTCAAAAGGGACTTCGACAGTTCTTAAAGAGCCATTCCCATCTCAGACAGGGACCTGCATGGTTGAACAAGCCGTCACCATCCGCACCATTTGGGTCCCAAGTTTTCATGATGAAGGTTGCTCGCACCTATTTCCGTCGCTACGCATTCGAAGGACTACAACGAATCGCGGTAGGCACTCAGGGAAGGCGATTCGTGGATGGACCACCTCCCCCCACCGTCGTTCGTTGGAAATCAAGAAGCCTACTCTCGAACCCGTTGTGAAGCCACCTTCTAAAGGTGTTCTTCGAAGATCTTCTTATAATCCGAATGCTCGTGCCGCTCAACACTACAACATTGTTGAGGATTTGGCACTGATGCACCCTTCCGCTATGTCCGCACTAGAAGTTCTTCAAAGTTGTCCTTCGCAACGTAAGGCTTTATTGTCTCGCGATCGGTGGCATTGATCCCACCGATTCGAGTCTTCTCACCTTCGATTTAGAGAATTTCTCCCCCCGACTTCCACATCGGATAGCTCTTGTTATTCAAGTTGGGATTAATGGTCTTAACATCCATAGGGCCGTTGTGGATGAAGGTGCTTCTACCTGCGTCATGTCATCCGCTGTCGGAAGGCCATTGGCTCTTCGACCCTTGCGTCATCTCCCAATTCCTCTAGAGGCATTTGATGGTCGGGAATCCAAACCCCCGGGTGTTCTCGAGAATTTAGCGATCACTTTACGGTGGAAGACTCGTCAACATGGAAGTAGAAGTAGTCGACGCCAAGCTCAACTACAATATACTTCTTCGTCATGCACTAGACCCATGCCATGCTATGCGTGCCATCCACCATCTTTTGACTTCTTAAGTTCCCTCACGAGGGAAAAATCGTCACGGTGGATCAGCTTGTCCTTCTTCACCTCTACTTCCGAGAACAATGTACCATACGTGGATCAAATTCCGAATCCCCCCTGACAGTGTAGGACCCGGTCTCTTCAAAGACATCGTCCTCATGGGTATCTTTCCCCGCACCACCACCACACACCGCCTCAAGTTAACATGATTTCCGGTGTCCGATGACCCCCCGGGCTTATTCCTACGCCCGAGCGGTGTTTGAGTTTGGAGAATCAATGCCATTGACTCCAGTGAGAGATCAGCCCATCGTGAAATTGTTGCCGCATCCGATCCTCCACCTCCTCAAAGCATGCTCCTTGAGCATGGCTCTAGATGTTTATTCTCAATCCCCCTCGGCTTGGTCAGGCCGATTCGCCCGATCCTCTCAAAGAGACTTTTCCTTCCGATGAAGCCATCATTGAAACTATGTCTCTCGAGGAGCGCCTTGGGGCGATGGACATCATCGCTCCTCTTTTATGCCTAGCTTGGGGGCAATGTCTCGATTTTCTCGGAGTGTTATGCATCTCGAGTTTCTACTCCTCCTCTCCAAATGCCCATCTTGACGCACGAGGTTTTTTTCGTAGGGAAACCCGAGTAATATCACTCAAACCATCCTCGATCAACATCTCCGTCAAACCAGGGATCGTTGAGAATATTCACATGGGAGTGACTTGTTCTCCCGATGAGATTCAAGTCTATACTCGATCTTTTTTAAAGAATTTAGAGATGTGTTCGCTCGGTCCTACGAGGAAATGCCGGGGATTGATCCCGTATCGTAGTGCATGAGATTCCAACCTACCCAGTGCGAAGCCCGTGCGCCAACACTTACGCCCCATGCATCCCTCGAAAAGCCGTTGCAATTAAGGCGTGTTGAAAAAAATTCTCGAACGCGGGCTTTATTTATCCCATCCCCTCATGATGCACGGGTTTCTAACATTGTTCATGTTGATAAAAAGCAGGGAACTATTAGGGTCTCGTGGTTGATTACCACGACATCAATCGCGCTCGTCCAAAAGATAATTATCCCACTCCGTCTCATAGATCGATTATCGACTGAATGTGCCGGAAGTGAGATTTATTCCTTGATGGACTGTTTCTCGGGGTATAATCAGATCAATATTGCACCCGAGGATCAACATAAGACTACATTCATCTATCCGTGGGGTACTTTGCGTATAAAAAGCTCCCGTTCGGCTTGAAAAAATGCCGGAGCCACTTTTCGGCGTGCGATGCCTTATGCTTTTCCATGACATTCGTCATATCGTTCGACCTTATCTCCGGACGACTTGCCGCTCATTCGACCTAGGCGAGAGGATCACCCCGAACACCTCCGCTAGATTTTCCTCCGCCGTAGGCGCCACAATATTAGGCTCAATCCTCATAAGTGCGTCTTCTGCGTGGATTCGCCATATTTTGGGATTCATAGTATCCAAATACATAATTCACCTTGACCCTTCAAAATTCGAGGCTATCATCAACCTCCCATCACCCTCCTCGTTATATCAGCTACGTAGCTCACAGAAAAGTGAACTTCCTTCGACGCTTTATCCCGAACTACGCGGAGGTGGCTAAAGGATTCACATGACTATTAAAGTAGAATGTTCCTTCCATTGGGACGAAATTGCTCGGTAATCCTTTGAGAAGCTAAAGACGTTATTGGTTAATGCTCCTTTGCTTCGTCCGCTCGATTACCGCCGCGATTTCACTTTATATCTCGCCGCCACGTTTAGCACCATTGCTATGGTTCTAGTGCGTGATGATGATGATGGTAATGAACATGTCGTTTATTATCTATCACGAAACCTTCTCGATACAAAAACGCGTTATGCTCATGTCGAGAAGTTGGCGTTAGCCGCAGATACACGTTGTGCGATGCGTTTTTGCCATTACATCCTGTTGTGTACGATAACGATGGTTTCGGATTGCAACCCCATGACATATATTCTCTCTAGACAATTGTTGGGGGGGAAAAATACTTCAAATGGATTGTTATCCTACAGAGAGTTTGACTTAGAGTTCACTACCGCTAAGTCAAAGAAATCACCGGTTTTCGCGGATCCCATATGCTCGCTCTCCCGATGTACTCCACTCCTTCACTTTTTCGAGGATCATATCCCGGACGAAACTATTTTCCTCATCGCACTTGTGACCCTTGGTATGGTGACATAATCGTGTATCTTCGTATCGCCACATTTTTGGTCCGAGTTGACTAAAGATGCCCGATGTCGAATTCGGCATCAATCTCAACCCTACCGCATCGTAGGAGATACCTTATACCGTGTTGGAGTAGATTCGGTGCTTCAGTCGATGCCTAACCTTGGAAGAGGCCGAAAGGGTTCTAAATGACCGCCACAGTGGCGCTCGTGGTGGACATATGTCCTGGGATATGCTACCGCCTCGAAGATTCTGCGAGTAGGTTATTTCCGGCGACGTCAATATTCAAAGACTCGTATCGTTGCGATCCGTAAAATGTCACGCGTGCCGAGTGTTTTTCAGCGCAAGATACGCGCGCTCGCCTCTCCCTTTGCATCCTATTATTACCGTCGACCCTTTTGCAAAATGGGGCGTGATTTTATGACGTGTAACCCTCACTCGAGTCGGGGGCATGCGTATATCATTGTTCTTTGCTGCGACTACTTCACCAAGTGGGCCGAAGCGATGCCTACACTAGCTCACGACAATAAGACAAATTCGTCCAATTCATATTCAACCATATCATTGCATGTTTCGGGGTCCTACAAGCCATCGTTGACCGACCACGTGTACTCATTTCCGAGATTATATGATGGTTGAGCTGACTTCAAAGTTGGGCTTACGTCACGATAGCTCAACGCCGTATTACCCTCGAGCAAACGGCCGAGTTGAAGCAAAGGAACAAGGTTCTCGGTCACTATGATTCAACGAATAGTTGGTATCCACAAATCCAATTGGCACCTCCAACTGTTCTCGACTCTATGGGCATACCTGGGACATCTCGCAAAGAGTGCAACTAGATTCACACCATTTCAATTGGTGTATGGTCCGGGAAGCAACTCTTCAGCTTGAATGCGAGATTCCTTCATTGAAATTAGTCGTGGAACTTCTACCCGACACACTCCACGAGGAAGAGCGTCTTTTGTATCACTGAACGGTTAGATGAAAACCGCCGCTTAGTCTGCTTTAGTTATTGAAGCACAAAAGAAGCGGGTCAAAGCTCACTTCGATCAATCCGTTTCTCCTCATTCCTTTGTTGAAGGAGACCTCGTCCTCCCCGTACGATCAAGCACATGACAAGCTTGGGGCCGGTAAGTTCCAACCTATGTGTGCATGGGCCCTACATAGTAAAAACGCGTTTTGGAGAACGAGGCTTATGAGCTTATAGATTATGAAGGAGTCCCACCGGCGTAGCCTTAAATGGGTCGTACCTCAAAAAAAATACTATGCCTCGAAGTGATTTTTTGGTGTGGTGTGTGTACACAAGTGTGTGTTTTTTCATTTGTGTGCATGTGTGGTGTGGTTTTCAATGTAAACATCTTTCCGTCGATCGTGTCTTCCTGATTGTGCGATGTCCATTCATCCGTTTGTTGGTTTCGCGGATGGTGCCTCTCAGCGATACCGTGAATCTGTCTTCAGCACTGGTAATCTACGATCCCGCTTCGGTGAGTTGGTCAACCCGCAAGGTGTGTGTCTCAGGACGTACTACAAATAACATCGTGGAATATAGTGTTGTATTAGAATTATTAACCGAGGTCAGAAACCTTGGTATCCGTGAATTACTTGTGTATCTAGACTCGCAACTTGTAGTATTACAAACTCGAACTGGTCATTATTCGGTACGTAAACCCATCCATTTTACGCTACTGTATCTACGTATTCGTTTCATCGGAAAGAAATTTTGACTATATTACATACCAACATATTCCTAGTGCATATGAATGCGTTAACTAATGCAGATAGCTAATTTGGTTTTAGATAGACATTTGAGCAATTTGTAAATCATCATCACATGAAAAAGAAAGATCCATCTAGAAATATATATGTATATATATATCGAAATGTTTACATAGTGTGCATCACATTAAATCAAAAAAATATATATGTTCGTCTTAATACATCCGGAGACGACATGTCTCTCAAAAAAATATGCATGATAAAAGTCCTAGGAGTCTAATCCGCATGGTGCTCATGATAACAAGTAATCGCATGCACTAAGCATCTCGGAATCTGTGGAGGCGATCGGGTACTCCCACCGTGTGTCTCTCGGTACGCCATCGGTACATCCGCTCGACGGGCGTAGTGCTGGGATCCTCGGGCGATGCCCTCGAGATTCCGGATTAACTCCCCCCCCTCTCGCACCCTCCGCCCGAGTGTCGGGGTGCGGGAAGAGTCCTCCAGTGCGATAGGAGACATACCGGTCGGGTCTCTCTAGACCCACATCCGCATACATATAAAATATGTCACGAAGAACATGTATTAACAAAAAAATCATAAAATATAAAATCAAAAGAGAAGGGGTCATACCCAACTCCTCGTCCCAATCATCTCCCTCCGGCAATGGGAGATCCGGATCACCAGAGGAAATCGGTACCGCATATGGCCGCCTCTTCCACTACGATCAGCCGACGCCGCAACCACCCAAAAAACTCCGGCCTCCAGGACATCCGTTGGCCCCCCTCCGACTCGGGCATCGGTGTTGCCCAGCCGAGCCATTCTCTGGCTCTCGTGGAATAGGCTCGACTACTATGGCCCCTTGGCCTCTGGAAGATTGGTAATCATTTCGTAATGAACGATACTGAAATAGAACCATAGCCAAACTGTTTTCGACTTGGCTTGTTTGCATTTGGTCGCTTCCTCTTTATGTTTATCGTCACCGCTGCGTGGCCCGCGCCGAACAATAGAGGAGTCATACACTACGAGGCCAACAAAATTTGGGCCTTTGGGGCCTCGTGCGGTGCTCGCGACCCCGTAGCCCGCGTGATGGTATGCAGCACTACTCTCGGTGCGGATCGTGAATGGTATGGATGTCCACCTTTCCACGTCTCGGATCCCGATTGTGCCCCTCGGCACACACGTGCCATCACTTGCTCCATTTTCTCGCCGGATGGTCTACTCACCTGTCGCATGGGCACCGGACCTTCAGCGCGATAAACTCGGTTATGAAGTACACGTCGCAACCTCCAGCCTCTAACACTTGGTCTCGCAGCTTGAATACTTGTTCATCCGCGTCCCACATATTGATCAGGTATTGTAGGAGCTCGAGTCGAGCTCTAGTAAACAAGGTGTTAGGGCAACTTATTTAGCACACGCTTCTCGAGGGCGTTCATGAAAACTTCATTTTCCATGGCTTGTTCATCCTCTTCACCATGCTCCCTTTCTTTCCACTCAATCACCATTTGCTCGATTCATCGCATCAACATGGTCAAAACCCTTAATTAGATCTCTCGATGAGCTTCAAATTTCATTCAATTTGATTAAAATATCGAATTTTTAGGTGAAAAATGAGGTTCGCCACTAAGCGCGCGTTTGCTTCGAATAGATGCGCCAGCACTACGCGAGCCCTTTGCATGTAAAATCCCATTGGCGCGTGTCCGTGCTCGATACCCGCGCCCAATGAGCGAAGCCTTAAAAATTTAAAAAGTGGCCTCGAAGTCTAATGCATGGTGGAAAACTATTAAAAAATGGATTGAAATGGAGTACAAAGAAGCGCCTCTTACTCTGGAATTGACGTAACTATGAATGGTAGCCGGATCGCCGTAATCACTCGTTAGAATTTTTTCACACAAAAGCTGACCACCCTACTACTCTTCGGTGAGGTAAATAGTAAAAAGTAATTCTATTTTTACCATTTGACATATTTATAACTTTTTTGAACTCAACATAGGTTTTGAAAGTTATTTTTTCTGAATATTTTAATGTATTTGTGTCGAAAATGGGTTTTTAGGCTTGCCTTTTTCGTGCAGACAACGGGTCTTTTTACGCAACTAAAATCTGAAACGAGTTGTATTTTATACTTTTTCGGACTCGGTATATACACGAAAAAGTCACTTTGGAGTCATCTTTCAGCTCTTTTTTTGACTCTCTAAACATGAAAAAGATTGTCGAGGCCCTTGTCGTTTCGATCTCGTTAAAGTGGACACGAATCGACATCTACCTAGTATACGTTTACTCCCTTTTTCGGGTCGGGATAGATTATTTACGAAAAAAGGAATACCCTAGCCTATCGCAAATAGGAGGTTTTCTCGGACATTATTTTCTACCTTTTCGGGTCCCGGGGAACTATCTACTTAAAAAGGGACTCATTTCGGAGTTTACTTTTTTCTCGTCTTTTCAAACTCTCTAAATATGAAAAGACGCCGAGTTCTTCTTTTGTCGACTCGTTAAACCCCGATGACATCGGATTCGGTCGAAATGACGTTATTAGAGTCACTCCTTCCTAGGGCTCGTTAAATGTACTAGGATGGATTCGCCCGAAGGGCAGACTTATATTACAAGCATATGTTATCCCATTTAACCTTGTTATCAAAAAATAATTGGGGTACTCGCTAGAAATGGTGGGGGAAAATGGAACCGGTATCATTGTCGTGTCGGCGTATGTCGCTCTTGAACATGGCACTTATCTACATTCGTGTCGTTGGGGACATCTCATCTCATTCTTCACTTTGCCTCCGTGGGTTTGGATAATCCCCTTTTGACCTCTCATCCGCTCATTGCCTCGTCACCATGACCTCGATCCGTTGATGTCGAATACGCCAAGTCCACCGTCGTGTCGTTTACATGTTCAAGAGAAGTTGACGTCCCGCAAGTATCAACCTTCCTCTCGATTCTCATATGATCCCGATTCACAAGAACATTATGTTCCTCCGTCTCATGTCGATGATGTGGGAAACATTATGGCCCACCTTCGATCAAGGTCACTTCCCGTCAACTTCGCGCGCATTTTTCCAGAAGATGGTCTAGAGACTCTTTCATGGTACCTTGGAGCCTGCATGCCTCAATGGTAGGTTCGTCGCATTCGACGTGAGGTTTTCATCACTGGCCACCGATCGAGTGATTCTACGAGTGTTTGACACCAGCTCATTGATTCACACGCCGTAGATTGTACCTATAGTACCTTGAGGGCCATCGTCATTATTGGTGGTTCCTCTCGCATCCGTCAATGACTTTCATCATTGGCTGGTAATCGGATGATGTTCTTGCATGTTCGACCGCAGCTCACATATTTGCATGCTTGAACTTGTACTTTGTTCGGGTCGAGATGGAGTGCAAGACCCCGGATTGTGTCTCATTGTAATCCGGTGCTACGATATTGTGGATTATTATGATTATTTACATGACTCATCGGTTGGATGGTCGCGACCATACCCGAGTCTATTTATCGATCTTCATTGGATTGTTGTGTCCATGCCTTGGATCTAGATTATTGTACACTCTGTTATGGATGGTCGCGCCCATACCACGCATATATATCATGTATTTGAGACATTAGTTGTACTTCGCTCCGCAGGTTTTCCAATGGTGGTGTCTTCGGTCGGCATGTTCTCATAAAGCATTTCACCCCTCTCTCTCTCTTTCGGGCCTCATGCTTTAGGGGGCATCTCGTACACGTAAATTTGTCACCGTCCCCGCAATCCCCATCCCACACATTGGAGGGCTCATTCTCAGTGACTCGTAGGGCAGAGTTAAGACTTGAAAATACTTTCATTGCATCCCTCCGAAGATGAGCTTTAATTTCCTTGAAGACATCTCCTCGCAAAAAACCCTAAAAATAGCTCTTTTTCCATTGGCGCGGTTCCATAGTTCGGCCCCTCGCGCCAAGAGGGAAATCCTCCAAAGAGGGCGCGCCAATTGGCGCTCTTTCACAGAGTCGTACTCGCGCCAACCATATTAAGAGGTGTTTAAAAAAAATAAAAGGCGGATGTTTCATCCTAACAAATTATCGGGCTGATTTCTATCTTGAGTTGGGAGGTTTGGCTACGATTTCCATGGAGAGGAAGTGGTTTGCCACCTCTCATGGAAGCTTCCTTGATGATAGGGCCAATCCCATAATTATAGGGATCCCAACTCCCCTTCCTCCTTCTATAAAAGCTTGCCCATTTCCATTTGCAAGCTAGTTCCAAAGGGTGTGCATTTCTAAGTTCCCAAGAGCTTTCATGCCGCAAAAGCATTCTTGATTCCCTAAGGCTAAATCCAAGCAAGGAGACTATTGCCAAGTATCGGGGAGAGAGGCTTGTCCCATCCCCGACAGAGCTTTATCGAGACATGTTGTGTCGACGACCCACTAAAGGAGAGTGTTGTGTCGAAGCTATGGTTGTATTCTTCTTTTGACTCTTTAATGATAAGCGACTATCGATTATGGTTCCACTCTTGTTCTTCATCATGTTCATGAGTTATATCCTCTTCGACCGATATATATTTGTATGCACCTGGATTTTTATGCTTGCGTTTGTGTTGTTTATTGCATGTGCGAGTGTCCGATCACCCGGAGATCGTGAGGGCCGTGATCTTCTAGGAGCAAAGTAACGGGAGCACCACCTCTTCTACAAACAACAACGTCGGATTCCGGGTAAGCCTTCCTCGCAAGTCGGTTTATTTACAATTAGGAACCCGCACTCGTAGCGTGTTTGATTGTTGCTAGACCCGATCTGGGCTAGTAGGGATCGCCTCTTTCCGCGAGGGGGATTTACCTCCTCAACAAGATGTAACTCATCCAATATATTCCTGCCAAAATCAATACAACATCATCCAAACTTCTCTAATGAGTAAAGAGGTGAAAGATGTAGACAAGAAACAACTTCTCCCAACCTTAGGGGTCAAATCCCTAAATTGAGGAGTTGATCCACAAAAGTCTTAACTGAAAACCCAAAGACTAGGGAGGTCAAACAAACTCTCCCCTATTTTGGGTGAAACTGATTCATTCATCCATGAAAACAATTTTACCTAATATATATACCCTCTAGGAACTAAAAAATATCTTAATTACATTTACATCCATCATTTACATCAGCAAAATTCACATTTTCCATGGTCAAACTTAGAAAACTAGGAAAAAATTAGAAAAATCACACAATTGTCAAGAGTGCAACGACAGTGTCAAGAGTGCAACGCCAACTTCAAGACAACTTTTGAGGGAGTTTCTGATGTCCCAATTGAGCTCAGTATATCTCATTGGAAATCATGTCCTATCTAGTTTCCAAAAATGTGCTTGGTTTCCAAAAATGATGAATTTTGGCCCTCCAAAAGGTCAATATCCCAAGACTCGTTAGGAGTGCAATGCTTGCCTGAAAATGAGGGAAGAAATGTCATTTTGAGGTGTTTTTGGCCATTTATCCTTGCTAGATTGTCCAAATTGGGTGTGAAAAGTGTCAAAATTACATTTTTTTTGCCTTTTAAATCCAATAATGGTCTTCATTTTTCATTTTGAGGCCCCTATAAGAAGCACAGTGCCTAGGGCGCTGCGCTCCTGATAGTCAAACTGTGTTGAATATTGTGAGAAGTTTGCACAAAAGTCCAAAATAGAAAAAATTACTCAAAAACTCTTCAAAATTGGTATGTGGAATACTGATGAAATATCCTAAGCAATCAGAGAGGCCTTAGCAAGGATGTCAAGTTTCCTCTTCTCCTCTTGGGTGATTAGGGTTTCTAGCTTTACCTTCACCTGTTGGAGTTTTGACCTTGCTATTTGATTCCTTCGGTAATAATTCTTAGCCATGAATCTCTGGATATCATTGTCTTTCTCTGCTTTCTCCAGGATCTTCTCAAGATGATTGTTGACTATTTCAAGCCAATTTTCCGTATTCTCATTGATCAATATGGAAAACTTCTCATTAAGGGCGAGCTCCTCTGCTAGTTCAGATTCTTTCTGTCTCTCTAGCTCTAATTCTTTCTTCAGGCCGTTGGTTCTTGGCCTCTTCCTTGACACTTTTTCTTCTTGTTCATATGGATCACCATATTTCTCATATGCTTCATCAAGTAAAGTCTTAGCCTTTGTATCTTCTCTTTTGGCCTTAAGAAGTTCTATCTCCATGATCATATGTTTGGTCTTGAGTTTTCATGGTCATCTAGGTCATCCAAGTCCATCAAGTCAATCTCTCTCTCTTGCTCATGATGAAGGTCTTCCTCTTCTTCCATGTTTCAGTTGTATTTTGGGGAAAACCTTTGGGAAGAAGGGGAAGGGAAAGGGAGTAGGATAGCGTGGTTAGGGAGTTGGGATGGCTAAGGGAAAATTTAGGGTAGAAGGGAAGGGAGTTAGGGAGTTGTGGGAAGTGATTGGAGGGAAAAAGGCTTAGGGAGATAGACTAGGGAATTCAATTACAGGGATTTTGTTTAGGTAGCTAGTAAATTCCACCTAGATTTAGGGTTTTGGGAATAGAGCTAGGGAAAAGGGATTGTAGGAGTTTAAGGGAAAGGGAAGCGTCTAGGGAGTGTGAGGAAGGGATATAGGATCCAAGGGAAGTTAATTCGACTTGTTAGGAGGAAAATTAGGGTTTCTTTACGCAATTTTGGAGTGGCATATGAGGGATATTTAACACCATGAATTCTTAATTATAAACTTAAAAATAGGTTGGAGGAGGTCAAAATTACATGGAAATAACTTAAGAGGAGTTGATTTTATGAAGAAACCACTTGCAAGAGGTTTGTATTATTGTGGGCTAAATTTTGTAGGAGCGCAGTGCCTATGCTAGGAGCACAACACCAAGCCCCGGAGCGCAACGCCAGAATTCCAAGAGCGCAGTTCCACCTTCAAACCTACTTTTGGATGACTTCCTGAATTCAAAATTTGGCGCATGATAGCTTGTTGGAAATATATTTTGGTCTACTACACAATGGACCTATCAAGAACTAAAAATGATCAAGTATAGCCCCTCAAAAATAAATTCTCCTAAGACTGGTCAAAAAGTACAGAATGGGGGTATAAAAAGCGCAATGTTCTTTTGCATACCACTTTTGGAGTCCTTCTTGAACTCCAAATTGAGCTCATGATAGCTCATTGGAAATCTCTCTCTATCTAGTTATCATTTGATGCATCAAGAAAGTTATTTGGACACTCTAGATAGGAGAAACTTTGAGTTTCCCAAGGTCACTCTAAAAGTGCAACAAATCTCTTTTAGAAACTATATTTTTGACATTTATCCCAAACCATAACACCTCCGTAAAAACTGAAGGATGTCTTGCTTCCTTGTTCGATGATTAACAAAAACCTCTTTTAGTTTTGTGAAATTCATCTCCGTTTGGTCAGAAACATACTTTGAAGAAAAAATAGCCTTATGTGTGGCAAATGATTTGTCCCTTGGAATGAATTTTTGAAAAATGATGGAGAAATGATGTTTATGAGTTGAAATGGCCTCATACTTGATGAACTTTCATGAATTGGCTTGGGACCCATATTTCCTCTAATTGTTGGTGCAGGCTGGTGCAATTTTGTTTTTGATGACCTTGAAAATCCTAATACCTAATGGAGACTCTGACTGAATGAAACCATGATGAAAATGACTAAAATAATAATGAAAACTCTTGGTGATGGTGCACTTAGCAAAGTGGTGAAATGAGCCAGCAAGTGATGAAATTTTTGAAAAGAGTGAGGTCTGGCCTAGGACTACCTCCAATGACCAAATTTTTGCATGATGACGTAATGGAATGACAAAAATTTTAGAATGGGACCCTAATATGATGTGAAAAGAGATATTTTGACCACTGGTGGCAAGATGCAAAAACTAACACTAACACATAGCAAGGGAATATGTAATGAATCTAGATTATTCTACTGTTGTGAAGTGAATTCGACCACCTAGAGTGGTAATTTCGAATTCCTCAATGTATATAATAATGTAAAGACGTGAAAAATGGTTTTTGGTTGGAGTTTTAGAGGTTAGGCTTTACTTTTCTGAAAATTGTACATATTTTCCTGAATGAATAGAAGGCAGGAGCTAGTTTGAGCAGGGATACATGTGTCTGATTTTATTAGCATGTTTTTTGCCTCTATGATGTGATATATACTTCTTTAGATATTCTTATATCTCATAAATCCATACTGTTAATTTCCTCGTGTTCAGTTTGATGAAATTTTTCAGAATTCAAATGATTTTTCTCTTATTAAACTAGTTGAACATTGTATGTGTTTTTTCCTCTATGATAAATTGAATTCGTCCTTGATAGATGCTCAGTTTATCAGTCTACCTCTTTCATCCTACCACTACAATGCTTTTGAATGATTACTAATATATATGAATATCTTGCCTCTGTGAGGATTGCCACCATAATCCTTATTCATTCATATCTTCAATAGTGCCTTGATCCTAATTAACGCTGTCCTCTACACCCACCACAAACAGATTAAGCTTTGAACCATCCTATGAGCATTATAACTAGTCTAAAATTCAGATCTTATCAATCATTCAAATTGATTAATAGCTTAACTTAGTGAGAGAGCCCTCTCCAAGGCTAGGGGGGATGGATCTTAGCCTAAAAGAGGTTTGTGGTTACCTGTTTGATTTCTCTCCTTAACCTAGAGAAATTTACGAAGTGATAACATAGTGGCGTCATTGTCGGGGAGCGAAAGGTCACATTTTCCTTTGGTGTGAACGACAAGGATCAATTATAATTGTTGATGATGAACAAAAATCAGACACAAGAAGGTTGAACCATTCACCTGGTGACTTCAAACAAGAAGAACCCAGATTTTCAAGTTCCAATAGTTTTCAAGATGAATTCTCAATCTAGAAGGTATTCTCCCATGAATCGAGACCATATTTAAGGCTTCCCAAATCACATGCCTTGTGTAGATTGGAAACGTTATCTACCAAAATTCAAATATGAGGACAAAGATGATGTTGCTCTCCATCTGGTTAAATTTCACATACATGTACACAAGTTGAGGGTTCAATTTCCTAAAGATTGTCTGATGAAGATGTTCATGGCTACTCTAGAAGGAAAAGAACGGTCTTAGTATGAAGGTTTGCCACCTGGTATCTTGTATTCTCTTAAATATTTTCATTTAGTATATTTTGAGAAATACAAAGAGGTTCATCCTTCTTTGTCTTTGGTTGAGAATTGTTGTAATCATTTTGAGCATTTCATTCAAAATATGGAAAATTATTATGGTGATGAAGATTTCATGGATGAAGAAATCCTGGAAGCTTTGTACGAAAACCATTTTCATCACCAAGAAGAAATGGTAACTTCTTTCTTGCCTGAAAATGAAACAGATCAACATCCTGATGAAAAAAGTTATGATTTTTCTTCTGAGTTTGAAGAAAATTTGCAGCAGTCTTGTCAAATGTTAAGTCACCAAGAGGAAGAACGAGATAGACAATAAAATTTTTCATTAGCCCATTTATTTGCTGGGTCTTTATTCCAAGAACAATCTTATCAAATTATGAGTTTTGAAATTACATGTATAGAAACTCAAAACAATGAGCTCACTTTAAATGAGGATGAATTTTTCATTCATGAGAGAAGTGAGCTAAATAATGACAGTTGTACTCCATAGTTGCAAAACTAATGAAGAAGAGCAGGTTGTTTTAGACCCCGTGCATGTGGACATTTTTGTTGTTGATAATGTGGCTGCCTCAATTTAATATTTTCATGAACACGTTATTTTTTCCCTGATGCAAATGATAAGCATGATAAACAAGTGGTTTTATTTCATTTTCATGAATATCTTGCATTGGACAATGTAGAACAGTTAACGACTGAAAATGAAGGGAGTGCTTATCTTTTTGTTGACTTTCAAGAAAGGGTAATGTTTCATATTTTTGAGTACCCCTTTGCCAATTTTTTACAGTCATCAAGGAATATTAATTTTCTTGTATTTATGTATCATGAGCAGATATTCAGTGGAAAGTTTTAGTTGCCATTTTTTGAATTTTTTTTTATGTCCAGTGGAGCTGAATACAAGCATAAGTCAAGCATTCATTTTCTTGATTGTTACATTGGAGGGATAATTTCATATGACTGTATATATATCTTCAGAAGGTGTGCACAAATATCATCAGAATTTGAAGCCCGAGGAGAAGGCCCTAAGACTCTGGTGATGTGTTCTCAAATTTATTATTTCCTTTAAATTTTTCAGCTTTGTAATCACTGATTCAGTTGAGTTTTATTCTTTTTTGTGTTTGACTCCATAGCCCAATGGTTAGGCTACTAGTTTGCAGTGTTCTTGGCACCTCACAAGGAGGTTTCCATCCCCATTGGAGTCAATGTAGGGGCCTATATCCTAGGAAGAAATTTGCATATATTAATATTTCATTTTGGGGGTTTGTTTGTCAATTTTAGCCTATGAGTCACAATCTGTCATACTCTAGGGAGTTTCCTATGTAAAAAGGTCAAAATGGTCAAATGCTTGTAAGTATATGGGTCATGAGGGGGTATTTAAGCCCTGATTCGAATTTGTGAGAGTTTAAAGTTCATGAAAGGGTCATAATCACAAAATTTCACTCATGAGGGAAAAGGAGTCATTATGAGGGTTTAAGGGGTTATTTCATGAAGTTTCCATCCATCATAGTCCATCAAAAGTGACATTTGGGGGTTATGTTAGTCAGGTATAGTTTTTTAAAAATAGTTATGGATATTTTATTGGTGCTTCATAATCATTGCAATATTATCTCCATGTCACCTCACTCCCTCCACTCAAAAATATCCATCATGACATGAAAGAAGGCATGAGGAGGCATAAAATTTGAATTTCTTCAATTTCCCTCATTTTCAGTCCAACACGACTATAATCCTATATTTGAGGAGTTTTTAGAAGTTGCATAGGTCGAAAGGAGGTGTTTAAAGCTCAAAATATGGAGGGCCACTTGGACTTGTTGTGCAACTACTGCGCAAAGTGACTATTTCAATCACCATTTTAAAAAGTGGTTTATGACCAAACAGAGCTAAATTTTGGAAAACCCAAAGATTTTTTTGTCAATCATGGAAAAAATAAAAAAAGAATCTCTCATTTTGTGCACAAGTCTTATGTTTTAAGATATATTCAACGCTCTTGAGGTCTATTTTTCAAAAAAATAAAATTCTATATTTTCCTCCTGTTTTAGCCATTGTTTTTGGTGCGTATTTATAATAGATGGAAGTGAATTTTTCAAAACGAAAAGAGTTTTTTGTTTATAATGGGACAAATAAAAAAACTCTCTCTCATTTTGGCCATGGGTGTCATGGTTTGAGAATTACAGGTGTCACTTGGAGACCCATTTTCACAATTTTTTGCTGACAAAATTCTAAAATTTTTGAAATTCAATTTGTAAACTGGAAGTTTTGGAAGGTTTGAAGTATGTTGGGTAATGTAAGGTGAATTTAAATCGTTCTACACCATGATTAGTAAATTTCAATCACATATTCATACTTATTTTGTTCCAGAATGATCTACAACCATGTCAATCTTGAAGACCTATTGCACTCTATTGTGCAAGTATATCAGTCAATGTTATTTTGTGAAATTTCGAATTTTAGATCTTCTAGAAGTAATTTTATTTGGGATAAGTGTCAATAAGTTCAAAATCATGTTGATAAGTTTAAAATCATGTAGTTAGATTTTTTAACCAAATATGCATTGTTTCAGTTGATGTTTCTAAATTATAATAGTAGTTTCTATTATTTCTACATAGTAAGGGAAGATGCATTGCATCTAGACTATTATACTTTTGTGAAGTCAATTCGACCACCTAGAGTGGTAATTTCGAATTACTCATTGTATATAATGATGTAAAGACGCGAAAAATGGTTTTTGGTTGGAGTTTTAGAGGCTAGGCTTTACTTTTATGAAAGTTGTACATCTTTTCCTGAATGAATAGAAGAAGGCATGATCCAGTTTGAGCATGGATACATGTGTATGATTTTATTGGTATGTTTTTTTCCTCTATGATGTGATATATAATTATTTATATCTTCTTATATCTCATAAATCCATACTTTTAATTTCCTCATGTTCAGTTTGATGAAATTTTTTAGAATTCAAATGAGTTTTCTTTGATTAAGCTAGCTGAAAATTATACTTTTTTTTTCCTCTATGATAAATTGAATTCATCCTTGATATATTCTCAGTTTATCATTCTACCTCATTCATCCTACCACTACAACAATTTTGAACGATTACTAATAGATATGACTATATTTTCCCCGTGAGTATTGCCACCATATCCCTTATTCATTTATATCTTCAATAATGCCTTGATCCCAATTAACCTTGTCCTCTACACCCACCACAAACAAATTAAGATTTGAACCATCCTATGAGCATTATAACTAGTATAAACTTCATATCTTGTCAATCATTCAAATTGATTGATAATTGAACTTAGTGAGAGAGCCCTCTCCAAGGCTAGGGGGGTTGGACCTTAGCCTAAAATTATAGGTTTGTGGTTACCTCTGGAATTTATCTCCTCATCTTAGAGAAATTTATAGAGTGATAACAGACATATTATCATTGTAGTCGATTTTTTTACCAAATTGAATGATTCCTGTTGATTTTCTAGAATTGGAAAGTGTTCCAAGTCTCATATTTTGGGAAGAGGCTTGGACATCAGTATTCCAAATAACCCATAAACCGTTTGTGTAAATTCCACTCGGATCATGCTTTATTAAAATAATTAATTATTTTAAAGTGATCCCCAAGTCTAAACTTTGGGAAATTGAATAATTAAAGGGTATTAATAAAGCATAGTGTGAACCTTCTAGAAAAAGAAGATCAAGTCATCTTTTAATCTTAGTAATTGATTAGAGATCTAATATGGGTTGTTGATTCATCAATGGGAAGACTATAAGAAAAGGCTTGAGGGTCATTTGGAAAGTAAGCTAGGCACATTCTCAGTACCCGAAGGAAATCGATTCTGAAGTAAGAGAATTTGATTTCAGAGGGATAGGTTGTAGAGGCGGGGTTGCAGGCACAAAAGGAGGAAGGGGAAGTTAGGATAGCAAGAATAAGGTAGAAGGAGGACGTAGGGGGAGAAATGATGAGCATCAGCACTGGCCCTCCACACAGAGTGACGTAGTCTGATGCAACGACTACGCAGAAGGCCACACAGAGTGACACAGAGGGAGGAAGGGTACCTACAGTGTGTCAGAAATTATTTCGAAGTGTTCATAAAAATTATATCAGGTGTATGATAGACATCTGCTCGTCATATTTTCTGTAAAATATTTTGAAAATGCTGAAGAATAATATAAACTCTCATCTATTGCACCGGTTTTCCCACATTCGGTTTTTCCGTGGAAAATTGTCCAAAAATAACTGTGTTCATGTGATTGTTTCTATTGTGTTATATGTGTTATATGTGTTCTTATGATTTTGATTAAGTTAATGTTGCAGCTGTGTTTTTTTCAGAATTTATTAAAGCATATGTAAATAAATTATCATAAATAAGTAGGCGAAATAAATCAATCACTGCAGTACTATTTCAGATTGAAAATTTCACATGGTATCAGAGCAAAAGACAAAATATAGAAGAGGAGATTCTGCAATGGAACTAAGATCCGACATCAATGCAACAACTCGGAAGGGTTCACGTAGTCCTATAGAATGCATGGAGAAATAGAGGGATCGTGACATTTCATTTATGGCATCCAAACTAGAAGAGGATTTTGCTTGTGTGTCAAGCATGACCTCTCCATGGGTTTGGTATATTGACAATGGAGCATCTGCTTACATGACGGGAGTTCTAGAATGCTTCTCGAGCTACTAAGAAGAGCAGATGAATTTTTAGATCACGATGGGAAACAAGGCCAAGTGTACACCCTTTGGAAGAGGTACCATAATATTTCAAACAGAAGCTGGAAACAAGCTTCGAGCCACCAACTTACTGCATGTACTGGGATTGGGGATGAACTTGATCTTGGTGTCTCAAATTCATAACAAGGGTTACAATGTATACTTTATTGGAAAAAAGGTTTATGTCAAACACCCTAGTTGGAAAAGGAAGGCGCAAATTGGAGTAAGGAGCCATAAATTGTATAAGTTACAGCTTGAGTCTCCAATGGCACTAATAGGGAGTATGGATGAAAGGGACTTGAATGAGTTATGGCACAAAAAAATGTGGCATCTATATCATGGAGCCTTGAAGATCCTCAAGAATACTTTCATGGGAGCTCCAAAACTTATCACAAGGAAAGACGATGTCTGCAGGGGGTGCGTACTAGGGAAGTATTCCAAGACAACATTTCCAAGAAGAAGTAGTAGGGCCAAGAGTGTGTTGGATTTGATACACTTAGATATCTGTGGACCAATGGCCACAAATTCTCTTAGTGGTGCAAAGTATTTTGTAACCTTTATTGATGACCATTCCCAGAAGACATAGATATACTTTCTCAAGACCAAATATGATGTCTTTGAGTGATTCAAACAAATCAAGGCTTTGGTATAAAATTTAACTGAAAATCGGATCAAGAAATTGCGATCAGATAATGTTGGATAATATATTGATAAAAAATTCACAAGTTTTTGCACAAAGGAAGGCATCAAGAGAGAATGGAAATATCCATACAATCCAGAGCATAATGGAGTTGCATAAAAGAAGAATAGGACCATTGTGGAAGCTACGAGGGTGATTTTGTATGATCAAGACATGCCCAAATTTATGTGGGCAGAAGCTTGCAATAAAACAGTGTATGTGAAGAACGGGGTGCCTCGTAAAGCATTGGAAAAAGTGACTCCTGAGAGTGTATTCACTGGCAGCAAGCCTGAGGTGAGCCACTTCAGGATATTTGTCAGTATAGCGTATTGCCACGTACCCGATGAAAAGAGGAAGAAATTAGATCAGACTGTAGAGATGGGTTACCTTGTGGGGTATAGCGAAAATGCGAAGGCATATCGCATCTAATAGGAAGATCGTAGGAAGGTGGGATGTGAAATTCATAGAGGATAGAGCCTTCAAGATATCCCGAGAAATGGCTATAGATACATAGTCTGAGGAGGAGCCACTAGTACAACCACAACAGCCTACATAGGATGGCTCTAGTGCCTCTCTGTGGCACAATGATTATGAGGAAAGTTCTTCCAAAGAAGAGCAAGCAGGAGAGAAGGTAAATCCACTCACCACCAGTGGAAGAAAGATCATAGAACTCCAACAAATTTTGAATGATGCAGAGGAATTTATTGGAGCCACTAGATATGAGAAGAGGGTACGCAGGCAACCAGAAAAGTACCTAGCACTAGTAGCACAGGTTGGAGAATCCTCTAGTTTTCGAGAGGCAGCTCAAAATTAGGTGTGGGTAGATGATACGGTGGATGAGTACAACTCCATCATGAAAAATGATATGTGAGAAGTAGTCCCTAGACTTCAGAACAAATCGGTTGTAGTGTTACAGGTCAATTTTGGCATCACTCCCGAAACTCAGATCAATATAAATTAGGGTCTATCATACTCTAAATCAGTTGCTACTTGCCTTAAACAAGTCATCCCATTTTTGGTTTTTATCCATGAAAGTTTCACTGCTTGAAGTCGAGTTGAAATGATCCATTAAAACAACAACACACCCCTAGATTGCAGTAATTTCTTTACAGAGCACTTACTCTCATGCAATTCAGCGTTGCAGAGCACCTAGGCCCACTTAATAGTGCGTTGGTTGACTAGGAGCGAATTTTTCAAAGGATTCTGGGAATCTTCCCACTTTCTAGTGGCTTCTAGAAGTTGTTCTAGCTATCATGCTATTTGATAACCTCGAATATGAACACCATGGATCCATTAAATCACTTATCCTCCTATCCCATTGAACAAGGAAACTTCCTCATCCATTTATGGAAAATCCATTCAATGACCAATTAATTCCAAACTACCCAAATTTCTTATAAATTGAGCATTGAACATAGCACAAAAAGGGGAGAAAGAGTTTGAATTTGTAGAGTCATGCTAGTAAGATTATAACACTTTGAGGTATTGTTTGCAAGTAATTTTATGCTGCTGGAGTGATGTTGCTGATGTGATGAGGATATGACTAAAGCTGGATCGAGTTGACATTGAATCGATCCAACTGGTTGTAATTTCTCCTTCTATCTTAGAATAAAGAGATTTTTTCCTTTCATAATACATATGTTCATGATTTTATATATGTATTTTCAAATGAAATCGATTCAGTTTGATTAAGATGAATAGATCATATGCCTTTATGTCGATTTTTGTATTTTGTTACCAATTGTAGGTACCAACAAAAAATTTAGTTCTATTGAGAGCATGAGAAGTGACAAAAGGGAGACAAAGAATAACGAAGGATCACAAGTATGTGTTCTTATCTTATTTGTTTATCTTAAGGAAAAGGTCAAGTGTCTTTCATCTGTTGTTTTAAGTGCATCCACCACACTTAGGGAAACTTATCTATCCATATGTTTGATTTTCGTAAAAAAATTGGCAACCATACTAGGGAAATATTGATCGTCCTTGGTGGTTTTATCCTTGTTTGTCAACCTCTAGTAGAATTTACTTGCTTCATTACAATCATTTGAATATGTTTTGGTAAAAGAAGTGTGTTTACTTGCCTATTTTTGAGATTCCTCTGGCACAAACACACTGTTGGTCTTGACACAATGCCCTGCAAAGCATTGTTGGCTTAGAGGCAGTGCTCTACAATGCACTGTCTCCCACTTAGGGGTGCGTTGCTCCTGTGACCAACCAAAATTCATCATATTTTTGTCTTTTACCATCAATTTCAGTGTCTTGTTTGTTGAGTTTTCAAGTGTCTGGTTGCCTCTAGAGTCCAAATTTCTTCTACTATTATTTCTCACCTTGGATGTCTGTTTGTTCAATGTTTATTCTTGTTTTCTTTATCATTGTTGAAACAACTCCAAAGTTTAAAGTTTACATTTGATCAGTTCTTTACTTTAGAAAGAGGAATTTTCGTACTAGTCTTCATTTCTCTAGAAAGAATTGATTGATTGTTTGTGCATCTTTGTTTCTTTTTTGTTCATTCACACTTAAAAGAAATCGAAAAGAAAAACATGAATTTGCATATAGGGTTTGTGAGTGCTGCATATGAATAGTTGGGGAATTTTCATTTATATGTTCCCATTGATGATTGCTTACGATCTGATTGCTCTATCCCTTGTAGCTAAGGTTTTCATTGTCGAAATTGAATTGAAACAAATGTTTATCATCTTTGTTTCATTCTAGGATTTTCAAATACTTCATGCGGTGTACCTGAAAGGCAAATTTAGAAGCAGGATCAACTTAAATTTTATCTCAATTAACCTAAGGGAACATTATCACTTAACGATAACACTTAGAGGTCTAGGCTAGAGACGTGTTCTGGCGTTGTAAAACATAGCAGTTGTCGTTAATTGTCCGTGATACATTCTTAGTGTGATACCCCATCCCATGTACATAAGTATATCAAAGCTCGTCCACGTACCTTGAGTATATCGGGCGATGTTCTAGTATGAAAAGTATAAGGGGATGCTCTCAATGTGTGGTTTCGCATTAGATAATGCTAATACGAATTGGGCCTCCGCGTACCATTGAGTATATTTTGGAGGATAACATTAGGTTTCTTACCATCCATAGGTAATTGAGTTGGTCGCCTTGTACACTGTGATACACCGAACACAACATTCAAGGAGATTTCCTGCACATACATAAGTCCTTAGTTTACTAGGGCGGTATATTGAAGTTCACAGTTGCTTGGTAATCCTTTTGCCTAGAATTATCCTCTTTTTGTTTATTTATTTTTTGTAATAAATTCAATCAGAAATCGTGGAAGAAGATCAACCCTTTCGTCGTCGTTCACTTAGAACAGTGAATAAACCACCTTTACCACCAGAAGCTACACCTAGTCAGCGAAGGCGAGCTCATCCTACCTATTCTGGTACCTCTGGAACCTTTGGTGCTATATCTTCATCTAATTTACCAGAGTCGTCTAATATTTTGAGTACCGAGTCTCGAGTCGTTTCTACTGATCCTGATTTATCTGCTACCATCGAGACAAAACCCTCACAGTTACCTGAGGACACTGAAGTTCAATCCAGTGAAATGGTAAATCTAGAACTTGAAGTTGTTCAACCGAAAGTCGATACAAAAATTGTCGTTATTTTACCAGAACATCTTGATCCTGAAGTTGAACGACAAGAATTTGTTCTTGTGCCGGAAGAGGATCAACTGGCTCATCCTCAGTCATCCGTAACTATTCAGTCTTCCTGTTTACCACATATTTTACCGCCGAAAATATATCTCGGGCCTGACGATGAAGTACTTCCACTTGGTTTGATTTCAATTGAGGAATAACCTCAGGAAGAGACAACCCCTAAAATTCCAACTCATTTTTGTTCAGGGCTTCATCTTTATCCGTCTTTTCCTCATTTGAGCCACACTGCTCCTGTTGATCCTGCTCAATCTCAAGTTCCTGTAGATTATTTAGAGTATTTACTGGTTTATTTAACCATGGCTGAGACATCATCCCGAACTATACCATCTATTACAATTGCAACAAAATCTACTGTTGCTGCCTCTTCGATGTAGAATTTATACGATACATGAGTCTCATCTTTATGATGGTTCGTTCGTCCCACAAGGTTACCAAGATTTAAATGGAACCTACCGTAGTGCCTTCTCTAGTCCATGGACTTCACCCATGTCATCATCTATAATTTTATTTGGTTCCTATATTACGAGTACTGAACGACCTGATCCTTTATTAACATCATAAGCTCAATATCAGACTGGTCCATCCAATTACCGTCCATCTTATTCAGTTTCTACTAGAATCCCATCATATCAAGGTCAATATTTTCAATATCCTTATACTCCATATGCTGGGGGGAAACATATGTTTACCCCATATGGAAGTAATCCTTCGTTTTTAGGTCAATATTATGCTGGAATACCTGTTTCTCAATGGAAACCTACCTTGCATGTTCAATCGCAAATGATTGTGCACCAATTTCAAACAGTTCAACCTATTCCATCTGTACCTACCACGTCTGTTATTACTTCCTTGGTCGTGGCTCAACCTTCTTAGGCGGGTCCTTCAACCCTTAACCATCAAGTTTCGGGTCTACAGACTTTGTCTCCCCAAGTTGGTTTACAACAAACGTTTGTATCAGGAATTTCACAACCATAGGCTAGTTTACCCTTGTCACGGGTTTCTACTGGTCCCATCAATTCACAACCTGGTCCAACTTATCCTGGTGGGAAAAAACCATATTATAAAATCCCATGGCAGCCACAACAACCATTTTGAAAATATAAAACCTATCTTAGACTTAGACAACAAGCCTATGTTGGGTTTGGTCAACATCAAGCTTATCCAGGTCCTGGTAAATAGGCCTATCAAGGGTTTTATCAAAAAACTTACCCATATCAGGGTCATCAATAGTATATTCCTTATACTGATGCACGATGGCCTATTGCCCAGGAAATTCCATCTTACCCTGGTTACGCTCAACCTGATCTAAATTGACAATTGTTGTTTGTTGCAACACTACAGTTACCTAATTTAAACTGGCTCACTAATGATCCCATTCATTATTTACCTTGGTGTCTAGTGATTCCTCATAAATTACCGTATGATATTCCAAAATTCAATGGAAACTCTGGGGAAGATCTGTCTATGCACGTTATGACTTATCATTTATGGTGTTCCTCAAACTCCTTGAATGATGATTATGTTATACTTCGTCTTTTCCAGAGAACGCTCACTGGTCCAGCTGCAAAGTGGTATATTGAATTATCAAGAGCTTCTTTCAATAACTTCACAACTTTAGCCACTACTTTTCTAACCCACTTCTAGTTACCCATCATATATGAAACTGGAACGAAAATTTTGACCAAATTTAAACAGACAACTGCTACTCACATATCAGATCACATTCATGAGTGGCATCGTCGTCGTCGAATGCTTAAAACCTTTGTTCTGGATAATATTTTAGCTGAGTGGTTTATAAAGTCCTTGTTGCCATATATCATCGAGGATGTGGCCAAAGGCAGTGTTGTCATTGAAGAGCAATTAATTTCTCGTGCCCTGTATCTGGATTTGATATGTACTCAGTTTGGCACACTCTATGAAAATATTATGAATGCACCACGACCAAATTTTACTGTTCCTCCTACTCCATTTGGTAAGGACTTGCATGCTGGTGACGGTATGATTGGTTATGCTAGCACTCAACCAGCAAGTTGACCATTTGTTTCCACATTTTCTGTTTCAAATAAAACCCCTGTTGCATCTAATCCTACATCTTCTTCCAAAATACATGTCATGTCATCTGACAAGGGAAAAAGTGACAAGCAACTCGAAAGTAAGAAGAAAAGGAAATATAATAAAAAACAAAATACACCACAGCAGGAAAAATCATCTGATACACTTGGTAATTCTCGGAAACCTTGTTACCCTTGTTTGATATGTAATGAGGAGAATTTTACGCGAGATTTTCCTCACTGCTCAGAAGTCTCGAAACTTCTTAAGACTTCTCCCACATCTGTAGTGTTGAAAAACCCTTTTCCTAACCCGGAAACACATATGGTTGCTACGGATCCCACTTCTAGTTCACAAGTGCTTATGTTATCTTCCACTAAGCCCAAAACTTATGTTTTGGTGTCCATGCAAAGTAATGATTACAGTAGTCTTCTATCTTCATCAAATGGTCAAGCTACAGAACAACCTACTACTTCGACTTTGACTTTGTCTGATTCAACTCCACTGCCTATTATTCCTGAGTTAACAATAAAGCCGCCAAAGGGAGTCATTCATAAATCGACATTCAACCCCTCGAGCTCGTGAAACTTAAAATTATAACATAGTCAAAGATTTGGCTCAGTCACCTTATGCTATGTCAATGCTTGAGGTTCTTCATAATTGTCCCTCCCAAAGGAATGTTTTTTTTTCGGAAATGGGTGGAATCAACTCGATGGAATCTAATCTTGTAGTCTTTAACCATGCAGGCTATGTGCCACAATTGCCAGCACAATTAGCATTTTGTATTCAAGTAAAAGTCCTGAATCACCTCATTCATCGAACTATTATTGATGAAGGTGCATATACTTGTATCATGTCTATGATTTTCTAGAAGTAACTTGGCTCGCCACCTTTATCACAATCACCTAAAACATTGAAATATTTTGACATTTGTACATATAAACCTTGTGGAATTCTTAGTAACCTGCAAGTTGAAATAGGGGGGAAAACTGTTACTATTGAAGTTGAGGTCATTGACGGACCCCTTGAATACGATATCTTACTTGAAAGACCATGGTTTTATGTTATGGTTGTGGTTGTATCTACTTATTTTCACATGGTCGCCTTCCCCCATAAGGGCGACATCACAGTCATTGATCAACTCGCCTTATTCACCTCTGGTTCCCAGACAACTGGAAGTGTTCTGTTTGTTCACGAACCCCCGCCATATCTTCAAAACATTGGTGTATGACTCTTTAAGGATTCTTCCCTAATGGACACCTTTTCGTTACCGTCGCTTGCAACATTGGCGGAAATTGCAAAAATAGAAACCTGCAATATGATATCTTCCACTTCATCTGATTTATGGAAGGTTTCCAATGATTCTGAAATAGATAGGCTGGGTGAAAATTTGAATACAAAGAACAATTTTATCTCTTTTTCAAGCTCTGATAAACATCAAAAAATGAACCCCCCTAGAGTCCTCTTTTAGCTCTTTTCAGACTCCCAAAAAATGAAAATATTGTCGATCGCTTGTCCTTTCGAGCTTGTAAAAGGAATTGAAATGACATCTACTTAGTATAAGTTTAACCCTTTTTCGGAATGGGATAGATTATTTACAAAAAATGAATGCCCTAATCGAACATGGCTAGGAGGTTCTCTTAGGTGTTATTTTACGCTTTTTCATATCTGAGGGACAAATTTACGAAAAAGAACTTGTGGAGTTTTCTTTTCATCACTTTTTCAAACTCTCTAAACATTAAAAAGGAACGAGTTTTCACTGTCGTTAGACTCGTTAAAACATCAAATAACAACGAAATTTTCCATCATGACAAGCTCGAGTTTCAATTTCACTAGACTCGTTAAAACATCACATAGCGATAGATTCACCCGAACAGTGGAATTATATATCAAGCATATGTTATCCTACTCAATCTTGTTAACAAATAAAGAGGTATTAATCAATAATGACAGGGGGAAAATTGGAAAGGGTTAAATCACTTTATGGTAGCAAGTCACTCTTGACCATGACACTCATTCACTTCATCTCTGTGGTTGTTTTGTTGGGTTACCTTCTTTATGGTCTATCATACCATCCATCACTTTGGTTTTGGTTCAATGCTGCCAACTCATTTAGTGTCGTCGATATGTTCAAGAGAAGTCACTCAATAATTATTCATCCTTTGCAATACTCATACACCTTCATTTCATGACCGCCATCCCTGAACATTGATTCATCAGTTACATTATGTCTCTTAAATCACTATTCATGTTTCATTTAATTGATGAGGGATACATCAAGGACCTCCTACTACGAGTTGCTTCCTGTTGACATCAGCTCATCATCCAAGAAGTTGACTTCGAAACACCATTTCACTACCTTGAAGCTTGCATGCATCAATGGAAAGTTTCTTGCTTTCGATGACAAGTTGACATACTCACTGGCCTTCGACCGAAATACTTTGTATGGTATTCGATATCAAATCATCTGTTCACAGAATTCAGATTGTACTATAGTACCTCGAGAGCCATTATCATCATCAGTGGTTTCTCTCGTGTCTTTTAACGGCTTACATCATTGGCTGGTAATTAGACAGTGTCTTCCCATGTTCAACTTCAGATCACATATTTGCATGGTTAGACTCGTACTTGAATGATCAGGTGAATGAGATAGAAGACCCTAGATCTAGTTTCATCCATTTGGGCTGCAATTTGAGTAGTACCACATCATTCATACGATGGCTTTACACAGATGGTCATCCTATCATGGGTCTATATCTGTAAATGACTTTATGATGTTATGATATTTTATGTGCTGAGTATGGGTATGTCTCCCTCAAAAATTCATGTCCAAAATGAAATATATCATGATGTAATGTATTGTAATTGATGCAGGTCATCGTCCACTTCAGATCCTACTCATCACATCGTAAAGCATATCAATAGATATTGTCATTTTTGACTTCATGCTTTAGGGGGCAGCTGTTACAGGTCAATTTTGGCATCACTCCCGAAACTTAGTTCAGTATAAATTAGGGTCTATCATACTCCAAATCAGTTGCTACTTGCCTTAAACAAGTAATCCCATTTTTGGTTTTTATCCATGAAATTTTCACTACTTGAAGTCCAGTTGAAATGCTCCATTGAGCCAACAACACACCCATTGCCTGCAGTAAATTATTTTTAGAGGACTTACTCTCATGCAATGTAGCATTGTAGAGCACCTAGGCCTACTTAACAATGTGTTGGTTGACTCAGAGTGAATTGTTCAAAGGATTCCGAGAATCTTCCCAATTTCTAGGGGCTTCTAGAAGTTGTTCCAGTTATCATGCTATTTGATAACCTCGAATATGAACACCATGGAGCCATTAAATCACTTATCCTCATATCCCATTGAAAAAGGAAACTTCCTCATCCATTTATGGAAAAGCCATTCAATGACCAATTAATGCCAAACTACCCTTATTTTTTATAAATTAAGCATTGATCATAGTGCAAAAAGGGGAACAAGAGTTTGAATTTGTAGAGTCATGTTGGTAAGATTAAAGCTCTTTGAGGTATTTTTTGCAAGTAATGTTATGTTGTTGGAGTGATGTTGCTGATGTGATAAGGATTGGACTGAAGTTGGAGCGAGTTGACATCGAATTGATCCAAATGGTTGTAACTTCTCCTTCTATCTTATAATAAAGAGATTTGTTCCTTTCCTAATACATGTGTTCATGCTTTTATATATGTATTTTAAAATGAAATTGATTCAGTTTGATTAAGATGAATAGATCATATGCCTTTATGTCATTTTCTATCTTCTGTTAACAATTGAAGGTACCAATAAAATGATTTTAGTTCGATTGAGAGCGACATATGTGAAAAAAGGGAGATGAATAATAGCGAAGGATCACAAGTAGGCGTTCTTCTCTTATCTGTTTATCTTAAGGAAAATTTCAAGTGTCTTTCATCTGTTGTTATAAGTGTGTCCACCACACTTAGGGAAACTTATCTATCTGCATGTTTGATTTCCATAAAACATGTAGGATCAAGGTGGACCTACAAGATCAAGTATGTTGTAGATGGCAACATAGAGAAGTTTAAAGCTAGGTTTTTGGCTAAGGGGTATGCACAGAAGGAAGGGATTGATTATGAAGAAACATTCACCTCTATAGCTCAATACACTTCAATCAGATCGATCATCTCTCTTGCAGCACATGGGATGGGAAATTCACCAGATGGATGTTAAGATAACGTTCTTGAATGGGGTGTTAGAAGAGGAAGTGTACATAGAACAACAAGAGGGATTTGAGACGCATGAGGAGAAGACTCATGTATGCTGGCTTAAGAAAGCCTTGTACGGACTGAATCAAGCCCCTAGATCTTCGTATGGGAAAATTGATAACTACCTGAAAAATATGGGACTTTTCAAGGGTGACGCAGATCCCAAACTCTACTATATAAGAGTATGGGATGAGCCGCTAATTCTGGTATTATATGTAGATGATTTTTTCTTGACTAGATCATCTAAGGTTATCAAATATTGCAAGGATAATCTGGCTACCAAATTTGACATGAAGGATTTGGGGCAGATGTACCATTTTCTTGGTTTGGAGGTTTGGCAACAGAAGGGAGAAATCTTCCTTGGGCAAGGAAAATATACTACAAAGATCCTGAGAGGTTTCATATGGAGGACTATAGACCCATGGCTACACCAATGAATAAAAATTGGAAGAATATCGTCACATCCGAGGATGATGAGGCTGACCCTACCTTGTATAGGAAATTCATAGGATCACTGATGTAATTGTTCAACACTAGACCAAACTCCTGTTATGCAGTGAATACCCTCAGTCAGTTCATGGTAGAACTAAGGAGGGCTCACTGGGCATTAGCCAAACATGTTCTCAGGTAATTTAAGGAGAAAATAGAGTATGGGTTGAAGTACACTAAGGGAAATGAAATCCAGCTGAGTGGGTTCATTGATGCAGATTGGGCTTTAAGCCCAGTGGATCAGAAAAGTGCCAGTGGGTACTGTTTCAGTCTTGGATCAGGAATCACTTCTTGGTGCAGTAGGAAACAAAATTCCATGGCACTGAGCTCAGCCGAGGCTGAATGGCAGCCAACACATATTCATGTGAGGCCATATGGCTTCATAAGTTGCTCATGAAATTTCTCAAGAAGAGTATGGAAGTAAACATAATTTTGTGTGATAATCAGAGTTGCATCAAGATCTCTGAGAATGTTGTGTTTCATGACCGGTCAAATCAAATTGAAATTAGGTGCCAATTCATCAGAGACTATGTCCAAAGAGGAGTTGTAAAATTTAAGTACATTCCTATAGGAGAATAGGTGGCTGATATCCTCACAAAAGCTCTGGGTAAGATTAAGTTTACTTACTTCAGGGAAAAATGGGGATGGTCGAGAACCCATTACAGTAGAGTAATGGGCGGAATTTATGTTCAGAGGGACCTGCAGTATGGATGAGGCAGTGGTAGAGATGGTTTCACAGGAAACAGTATAGAGGGAAACATCGCAGAGATGAGGGGTAGCATTCAAGACATCAACATCACAACAGATGCTTTAGTTCAGAGAAGATACAGTCGGTACCTTGCTTGAACACTTTCCTTGCTAAGAGGGAGTGTTGGTTTTGTAGCATTGGAAAGTGTTCCAAGTCTCATATTTTGGGAATAGGCTTGGACATCATTATTCCAAAGAACCCAGAAGCCGTTTGTAGAAATTCCACTAGGATCATGGTTTATTTAAATAATTTATTATTTTAAAGTGATCCCTAAGTCTAAAATTAGGGAAATTGAATAATTAAAGGGTATTAATAAAGAAGAGTGTGAATATTCTAGAAAATGAAGATCAAGTCATCTTTCAATCTAGGTCATTGATTAGATATCTAATCTGGGATGTTTATTCATCAACGAGAAGGCTATAAGAGAAGACTTGAGGGTTATTTGGAAAGTAAGTTGGGCACACTCTCAGTACCCGAAGGAAATTGATTATGAATTAAGAGAATTCGATTTCAGAGGATGAGGTTGTAGAGGTGTGGTTTGCAGACATAGGAGGAAGGGGAAGCCAACAGAGAAAGAAGAAGGTAGAAGGAGGACACAGAGGGAAGCGCTGAGGAGCGGCACTGGCCCTCTGCACAAAGTGACATAGTCCAACGCAATGACTGTGCAGAAGGCCATGAAGAGTGATGTAGATGGAGGAAGGGTGTCTCTAGTGTGTCAGAAATTCTTCCGAAGTGTTCGAAAAAATTATCACAGGTGTATGTACAACATTTGATCGTCATATTTTCAGTAAAATATTTTGTCACTACTGCAGAATAATATAAACCCTCATCTATTGCACTGGGTTTCCCACATTGGTTTTTTCTGGGGAAAATTGTCCAAAAATAATTATGTTCATGTGATTGTTTCTATTGTTTTATAAGTGTTATATTTTTTCTTCTGCTTTTGATTAAGTGAATGTTGCAGTTGTGTTTATTTCAAAATTTACTAAAGCATCTATAAATAATTTATCATAAATAAGTAGGAAAAATAAATCAATCACTGCATTAGTATTTCATATTTAAAATTTCACAATGTCTACATCCAGTAACGACGGAAAAACCACAACCTTATTCATATTCAACCATGTAATCGCTAGATTCAATGTCCATCAAGCCATTTTCACTGACTATGGCACCCATTTTCGAAACTTTGTGATATCAGAGCTCACTTCCAAGTTGGGTGTACGCCATGATAACTAAATTCCTTATTATTCGTAGGCCAGTGTCCAAGTAGAATTCATGAACAATGTTTTGACTATTGTGCTTCAACGGATGATAGGGACTTATAAAACGAATTGGATTTTTTTTTTTGGCATTAATGGCATACCGTACCTCAACAAAAATAGCTATCGACTTTACACCTTTTCAACTTGTATACAATTTGGAAGTTATGTTACCAATTGAATGTGAAATTCCATCCTTGAAAAGTCTAGATATCGAATTACTTCCTGCTACCTCTACCAAGAAAGAACATTTTCTATATTTAGCACTTTTAGATGAGACTCGTCGAGATGCCACTTTGGCTAATGAGGCCCATAAGAAATGTATTAAGAAACACTTTGACAAAAATATTAATCCTCGAGTTTTTACTAAAGGTGACTTGGTCTTGTTATATGATCAAGAGCATGAAAAATTAGGAGTAGGTAAATTTGAGCCTATGTGGCATGGCCCTTACACCATACAACATATACATAAAAAGGAACCTATGAGCTATTGGATTACAATGTAATCCATTTTTTTGAACCCAGAAATGGGCTTTATCTCAAAAATTACGATGCTTAGGTTTTCTACATAAGTAATGTGTACATTGTTGTACCATAGTTTTTTGGTTTGTTGTAAATTTTCTTTTTGTGAATGATTTATATCATTGTTTCTTATCTCGTGTTAGTATTGGAATTTATACGAATTTTTTTTGCAATTGATACATGGTTTTCATATGTTGACATTCCTTTTACCTTATGTTGAATTTTTTGATGGTATTATCCATACTACTCATAATGTTTCTTCTGTTGCATGGGAAGTCTATACACCTAGAAATGAGTTAGCGAGACTACATGGGATATGTCTAGGTCGTAAAAATAATAACATTGCGAAATATAGTGTAATAATTGAACTATTATATGATTCCATTACTTTTGGGATTCGTTGTTTGTTTGTTAGAATAGATTCTCAACTCCTAGTACTACAACTCAGTAGTGTGTATTATGTCATAAGTCCTTCAATCTTAAGAATGTTTTTAAGAGTTCATCTCTTGGAAAGAGAATTTTATTATTTAGAATATAAATACATTCCAAAAAATATAAATGCATTAAATTATGCATTAGAAAACTATGTATTAAATATACATTTTCACAATTTGTAAAAAACCATAACATGCATACAATGTACAAAGCTATATAGCTCAGATAAAAATAGTCTTCATAAATAGTTTTGAAAAGAAGTTTTACACAAAAAAAGTATTCAAGGCACATGGGGCTTCCAATATTTTTTTATCTAATATATTATGATAGTACCAAAACAAAAATATATCTCTAAATTCCTAAACCGTAGGCACATGATCCTCAGGGTAACACACTACATCCCAGACTTCACACCGAAGTAATTATCCTATATGTGCAAGCACTCCTACTGTATGCCTCTGGTAATAGAGAGGTATATCATCAACCTGTGAAATAGGTATGTTATGGTTCATTACCTCTATATTATTCTCAATCTCTCTAAGTGCTTCAACTGCCTCTAGGTTATGTTCACCTATCTCAACCTGTTTTTGGCCCTGCCTTTGAGTATGGAGCATTCCGGTTGGTTGTAGTGGTCCAACATCTGCATGATAATTTAATGTTAGTCTTGACACAAAAAAAAAATCCAAAAAAAACAAATATTTTGAAAAAACAAAAAAAGAGGTGTCTTTTTACCTAATTGGTCCCATTGCATTCCCTCAAGGAGTGCTATATTTGGATCTCCTCTTAAATTGGCCCTTGCATATGGGTAATCGTCAATCACAATGATCTATTGTTGAATCCATAAAAACAAATTGTGATTGAAAGAAATCATTTTGTTTCCATCATGGTGTGCCATCAAGTCAACCCATCTCCTCATTTGGGGCTCTCTCATTCCAGGAACATCCACTACCACCCTCTAATATCATAGTGGTACTGTCTCCAAGAAAAAATATACCAAGATTAAGTTGTAACCAAACTATTTCAATTGACCCATCCTACACCTTTTAAGTTTTTTTTTTCATATTGATTAAGAGCCCCTCACACTATTTGAACATTGTAGGCTCCATGTAATCAAGAGCATATTGCATTTGGGCCTTTGTGGCCAAGTGTGAAGCTCCACTCCCAATGACACAGGTGATAGTGGAAAAATGGTGTTCAGTGGAAAATATTGTATGTAAGTAATCTCAATCTTTCCATTGTTGGTATTTCATGATCTTTGGACACAATATTCAGTGACATAATAGTCAGTAGGTTCACCACCACCTCTATGGTTGGATAGTGAAACCCTGGCTCCTCTCCATGACATCCCAATTAAGAAATAAATATATTCCACCTCGATGCTAAGAGTGTGGGAGCCAAACTGAAAATTTTGGTTATTAACATTCCATGCTCTTACCAAATAATCTACAAATTTTGGATGAGCTCTCATTCCAAGGATCATGAAATATTTTTCTAGCCTGCATTCTCGAAGTGCCAACATGGTTTTGACATCATTAGTTGTAATGTGGTCTTGTGCCTCATGTTCTCTCTCTCTCCATTCCAACATTTTGATGGTCGAAAAATATGTTAATAGCAAGGAGGAAACATGTTAGATCATAGGAATGAAAAAAATTTGGATTTTTTTATATCAAAATTTAAAGTTTTCAATATTTTCATGGTCTTCACAGCCATATTTTAGAGACATATTGATACCATCACAATAATTCCCTTCAGATTTGTGACGATCTAGGATCAATGCAGATCCCGAAAGGTATGTCTGCAACAATGCGAGGGTGAAATATCCTATAATTAAGAAGCTAAAAACTCAAAATTTCACTGTTAAAAACACAAATAATATTGCAGAAAGGAAGATGAGGTAGCAGACTCTTACCTGGAAGAAATGACGTCTGAAATTGTCCACCAGTTTTCCCAGAATTAGCTCATGAAGATCAAGGTCAAAAAAGGGGTTTTTTGGCTATACAATTGGTAAAAAATCAAGTGGTAAAATGAAATTACTTTTGATCCTTTTATAGGAATTAAAGTCATTTAATATTATTATTTTTTCCATTTTTTTCCTAATTTTCAATAATTAATCATTTTTTATACAAGGTTTGGGAAAATATAATGATTTTAGACTTGAATGTGTAGATAATAAGTTAAAATATTGAAATATAATGATTCATTGTGAGTATATCTTTATCACATTTTCAAGCTCATTAAAATTGTACGAAAAAGGAATCCCCTAGAGTTCTTTTTAAGCCCTTTTTTAGACTCTCTAAACATGAAAAGATAGTCAAGTGAACTTGTTTCTTTCACACGATAAAGTATTTGAAAGAATGTCTACCCAGTATAAGTGTCACCCTTTTTCGATATGAGTGGACTATTTGCCAAAAATGAACACTTTAGTTAGCCATAACTAAAATATTTCTCCCTTGTATTGTTTTACCCTTTTTTCTACCTTGTGAGACTAAATTTACGAAAAATAGCATTACAAAATTTCCTTTTTATTTATTTTTCAAACTCTCTAAACGTAAAAAACAAGTTGAGTTGTCCCTTCATTGGACTCGTAAAACATAAAAAATGTAGGAATCATCCATTATGATGAGATCGAACCACTCCTTCCTAGGGTTTGTTAAAAATACTTTGAAGGAATAATCCAAAGGATGAGCTTATACTTCAAGCATATGTTATCCTCCTCATGTTTGTGTAAAAATAAAGAGAATTTTCAGAGTTGGTGGGGGGAATTGGGAAAGTGGTATAAATTTTGTGTTTGAAAAGGAAACAAGTCACTCTTGAACGTGAAACTCTATTACTATTCATGTCTGGGTTTGGAAATTAGTCTCTCAATCATGCCTCATTGAAAGTATTCATATTGATCCCTGGTTTTGTTTTGAGTCGAGTGTTTCCAAATCATTATAGTGTCGTAAAATGTTGAAGAGGAGTTCAACCTAAGTCAAACCATTTTACATCCCTTAAATCCTTCTATCACGTCGACCATCCATGAGTCATTCTTGAATCACGTGTTTTTTTCTTCAGATCTTGGCACCCATTTTGTGTCTTAGTCCCTCCTTCGATGAATCAATTCCTATCGAATTCAACACATCATCTAGGAGGTTTATTTTGAAACCATTTTCAATTCCTTGGAGCTTGCATTCATTAATGGAAAGTTTACTCACTTTCAACAATAGGTTTACATCATTGAGCTCCGATCGAATGATTTTATGGGTGTTCGACTTCATATCACTTTTTAACACCCCATGGAATGTACTAGATTATATTGATGTTCATTTTCATTATTGGTGGCTCCTCTTGCATCTGTTAACGATTCTCATCATTGACTGGTAAAAAAATGGTTTTTGCCATGTTCGACTTCAAAACATTTATTCATATGGTTATATTCGTACCACAGATAGATAGAGATGAAGAACCTGTGTTTTTTTTGATACATCTAGGTTATGTGGAGTTTTAAGTATTCATGACTATGACATATATCCATAATGTATGTATGGTGGCTATGTTCATACTGAGTTTACCGAGCATGGATCCACGTTGTATGTTTGGTGGCCATGACTTCATTTTATTGACATGGATCTTTGTACATTTCCATATTTATGCTTAAAGTTACTTGTATTCTGAGTATGGGAATTCCTACCTCAAAGATTATCATACAATAATATTGTATTGTAATATATTGATTTTTGACTTGCAAGTTTCCAAACAGTTGTTCCTTGATTCGAACCTTCGCATGACAAAGAATATCAATCATTATACCTTTTCTGACTTTGCATTTTAGGGGAAAATATGTTACACGTCAATTTTTCATATCCATGTAAATTATGCCAAATATGGCTCTTTCTCCATCCGAAGAATTGTTGTCATCAATCCCCGAGAAAGATGGAATAAATAACACTCCATGAATTATAAGAATCATGGATTACATACCTTAAAAACCCTATTTTTGGATATCGTTGTAGGTTCCAACATCACAACTTGCAATGTCGCACCATGCATAGCAAGCGAGTGGCGATGTCATCACAACTTGCCTTCACTAAAAGTGAAATGATATTCTTACATAGGTAAAAAATAAAAATAGTCACGGAGCTTCCATTCTAGAAGCCTCATGAAGGTATATTTCTAGGCGATGAGGATATGGGCTCAAATTCCCACCATAATGGATCTCATCCCTACCATGTTGGATCATATTCCCTTCATTATGGATCTAACCCTTACCTAAGTGTATCTCAAACTTCCATCCTTGGCCTACAAATACAATGCACTCAAAGGAAAAGGGGTTGGATTTTTTACTCCTTAAACTATCCACTTTGTTGAAATATCCATTGAAGGCTTTTGAATGCAAGGTTAGAATTAAGGGCTATTGGGAGGAAGCTATCAACATCAAGGCTTTGGTTGAATCTCTCCTTTTCTTCATTAATACAAAGGCATATTTCTTTCTCACACTCATTTTTATGGTGATTTTTATGAGATTCCTTGATCACTTGTATAGATTATGTTAAATAATTTATGTATCACATGCTCTGATAATTTTTATGTTTGAGTCTTTGCAAATATTTTCTTGGAACATTGAGATTGAGATTGAAAGTTATTGTTGATATTTTTGAGTGTTGGTGTAGCATTAGATGTGCTCTAACTCCCAAAATTTGTGGAGGGACTAGAGTACATGAGATATCCAAGACCCAGAAAGGGATTTGAGAAATACCATCCTATTTAAGAGAAAATTAATTAATTAATATTTTTAATTAAGGACCCTAAGTATAACTTAGGAAAATTAAAAGATTAAAGGTAATTAATTTAAACATGTGATGGAAATGAATTAAGTCACACATATCAAGATTTATTTTAATCTTAGCCATCGATTCAAGATTAGATCATGACCGTTGGTTTCCCAACGAGAAAAGTATAAAGGAAAGGCTTGGGGTTAGTTGGAGAATACACACAATGGCAGAGCATTGAGACTAAGCCGGAATTCTAGGGCATGGTTTGCTAAGAATTTCGAGAAGTGTTTCGGCTGTAGTGAGGGGTAGTATTGACGAGAGGGGTGATTTGATCCCAGGCCAAGAGTCAACAAGAGGTAAAGAAGCATCAATCAGAGTAGTGCAGAGGGAGAAACAACTATGTAGAAGCTACACAGGGTGCTATGCAAGCCCAGAAAGGGCAGCACAAAGGCAGCAAGAGGCTAGCAGGGTTGATGTAGGCCTAGACAAGGCAACGTTACCCAGTCTGGGGTGACGCAGACCCTTCCTGAGAAGTGCAGGGGCAATCAAAACCTAGAAGAGCTTACACAGAGGGCTTAAGAGCAGTCCTCGGATTTATGAAGACTAAAAAGGGTTGAGTTATGTAAATTTTGTTTGAGGGTGTGAATCAGTCCAATTTTGTGTCTTTGGAACAGATGTATTACTACATATTTTGTATTTATCTGTCGGGTTAACCAGTAAGGTGCCTATATTTTTTGTACTTAGTATCTACTTAATAATAATAAACTCTCCAGTAGCCAAAAGACAGCTTTTCTTGCATTGGGTTTTTCGGGGATAGTTGTCCAGAAAATCCCGTGTGTCACTTTGTCATGTGCATGTATTCAATTTAGATCTGTATTTGTGTAGGCTGTTAATGTGTTTACTTCAATGTTAATGCTGAAATTTCAAATTAATAACTTGATTAAGTAAGAGAAGTATAACGAGATTTAACAGTAGGGTTTCTACATACGTAATATTCATAATTTTTCACATGGTATCAGAGCAATTACAGATCTAGCTAAATCACCAGCAAGAAGACTAAAGAACCCTTGTTGCAGAAAGAGACAAAGAAAGCAGCAGTAGTCGCAGAAAGTCGGACCAAAAAGGACAACGTAGCAGTAGAAGGGAACAAAGCCATGCAGAGGCCAGAGTGATACAGTCTCCACACAGCCCATGTACTTACTGCGCAGAGGCAATGTAGAGGTTGTGCTAGGACTGTTTGCTCACGTAGAGGCCAGCCAGGGTGACGAAGTTATAAAGATGTTGTTGATTCAAAGTGTCAGAAGAAATGTTGTAGAGCTTCAGTAGTTGCTGGTGGGGTTAAAATCTTGTCAGTTTGGAATTTAACCTGAGCAAGTTGAAAAAGAGCGGGATGAGAACAACTTCTCAAAGGATTTCCAGTCAAATAAATATGGAGATTGGTTAGAGGATCGAGGAGAGCTTATTCGTTTTGATTTGGTAGACTTCCAAGAGAGGAGGTCAGTTGTCAAAGGGAGTAGAGGGTGCCTGTCTTGCCAAGGATCCTATATCCGAGTCTCTAGCATAGAGAAGAGGATTAGTTTCGAAAGTTTTTTTTTTTGGAGTAAATAGCACCTCATGGACTACGTGATCAGGATAGGTTGGCTGGCTTGTCCAACTTTTCAATTTGGAAGGCTAGAATCCTGGTAGTCATGGAGGCATACAGTCTGAGGGAGCATGTAGATAAAGTTTTGGCCATGCCAACCAATTCAGATCTCCTTGCAAAGCATGAAAAATCAACGGCACATGCCAAGCGCTTCATAATGGACAAGGTCGAAGATCATGTAGTTCCACACATAACTGATAAGAAGACGACCCATGAGACGTGGGTGGCTCTAACCACACCATATGAAGTAAAATACATCCAGAGGAAGATGCTTTTGGAGAACCAGTTGAGGTTATTCATGATGACCAAGGGGGAGGATATTGAGCCTTTTCTATCTAGACTTCAAGCGATCTGGGATCAGTAGACTGGCATGGGGGTGATGGTGGAGGACGATGTTATGGTGAGGATGGCTCTAAATGTTGTCACAGAGGATTGGGAAACTTTTTTCCAAAGTCTCTTGGGCAAAGCGAACCTTCCCAACTGGGACAATATGTGGGTGATCCTTTGACCAGAAGAAATCCGCCAGATCACCAAGAGACAGTTCATCACCTGGTGAGGAAAAGTCAAGAAGGAAGAAGAGGAAGATGTAGCCTTGGAATCAAAGAGGCGGCAAGGGAGAAAGAAGCATGATCTATCAAAGATCAAGTGTTTCCAGTGCGAAAAACTAGGACATTTCACAAAAAATTATCCTTAGAAGAAGAAGGAAAAGGAAGCTTCTAGCTCTAAGGTTGTTGTGGTGGACGATGGCTCCAAATATGACATAGCGATGAGCGCTCATGAAACACGAAAGTGGGGTGAAATGGATATGTAGAGAAACTACAGAGTGGTGGCAGGATCCTTGAGTAGCCGAACTCTTGGATCACATCCATGCTACGGGAGCCTTAAGATAGTAGCGGGACAAGTGGAGTAGTGGGTGTAGAGAATCACAGATGGAGAAGAGGTAGAGTTGGATTATGAAGGGAGCAACATAGTGTAGATGCAGCAGTAGCAATCCACGGGCTGATGTCACTTAAGTAGCATAGAGCAGAGCTGCAACATCGTAGAGGATTCAGGAGGAAAACGCAGCGCAATGGCAACATAGGATAATTCAGTGCAGAGGGGTTTATGTGACTTCAGTAGTGCAGAGGAGGTCTTCTTACGTAGTGTAGAGTTTTAGTTGTACAACAACCTCCAGATGACAGCATAGAGAAGCAACCTATGGAGCTTCAGTGATGAGGATGCAACCCAAATGACTTGTCTGTCAAAGATTGGGAAGGAGTTTTTCAGTTGTTTCTCTTAGAAACTGAGTTGTAGTGAAGTAGTTGGCAGCACGATGCAGCATATTGAGAGGGAGTTGCAGTACATATGTGGTATTGGCAGTGGCAGCGTTATGGGCAGCAATACGTTAGAGAAGAAACAACGTAGTGATGAAGGGTAGCAGGCCAATCACTAGCACAGAGACCCACACCAGAGATCAGTGTAGAACTTCGGGGTGAAGTGTTGTGCTAGAGCACATTCCTCGCTAAGAGGGAGTGTTAATATTTTTGAGTGTTGGTGTAGCATCGGATGTGCCTAGCTCCCAAAATTTGTGGAGGGATTAGAGTACATGAGATCTCCAAGACCCATAAAGGGATTTGAGAAATTCCATCCTGTTTAAGAGAAAATTAATTAATTAATGACCCTAAGTCTAAGTTAGGAAAATTAAAAGATTAAAGGTAATTAATTTAAACACGTGATGGAAATGACTTAAGTCACACAGCTAAAGCTTTATTTTAATATTAGCTTTCGATTCAATATTAGATCATGGTCGTTGGTTTCCCAACGAGAAAATTATAACGGAAAGGCTTGGGGTCATTCGGAGAACACACACAATGGCAAAGCACTAAGACTAAGTTGGAATTCTAGGGCGTGGTTTGCTAAGAATTTCCAGAAGTGTTTCAGCTACAACGAGGGGTAGTATTGGCGAGAGGGATGATCTAATCCAAGGCCAAGAGTCAACAAGAGGCAGAGAAGTAGTAGTCAAAGTAGCACAGAGGGAGCAACAGCTGTGCAATGCAGAGGGTTTCAGGTGCTACGGAGGCTTGGAAAGGGAAGTGCAGAGGCAATGGGAGGCTAACAAGGTTGATGCAAGCCCAGCCAGGGAAACTTAACCAAGTTTGGGGTGACGGAGGCCCTTCCTGAGTAGCACAGGGGCAGTCATAGCCTATCAGAGCTGACGTAGATGGCTTCATAGCAGCACTGGGGTTTCTGAATATTGAAAAGGTTGAGTTCTGTAAATCTCGTTTGAGGGTGTGAATCGGTCCAGTTTTCTGTCTTCGAAACAAAGGTATTGCTTCAAATTTTGTATTTATTTGTCGAGTTAACCAGTAAGGTGCCCAAGTTTATTGTACTTAGAATCTAATTAATAATAATAAACCCTCCAGTAGCCAGAAGACTAGTTTTCCTGCATTGGGTTTTTTCGGGGATAGTTGTCCAAAAAATTATATGTGTCACTTTTTCATGTGCCTGTATTATGTTTAGATCTGTGTCTTTGTAGACTAATAATGTGTTTACTTTGATGTTAATGCCGAAATTTCATATTAATAACTTGATTAAGTAGGAGAAGTATAACCATATTTAAAAATAGGGTTTCTGCATAAGTAATATTCAGAAATTTCCATAGGTATATCAAACAAAAACGAGGACATGCATTTCGAAAAAGGTATGAATCATTCATACAATATTACATCTATGATTTGATGGTAATCTATGGAATGTTTTTAGTGTCTCGTTTCTGAATCTAAAAAGATCTCTCTTATCCGCAAGAGAAATTTGTCCCTTATCATCCTTTTTCATCCATTAACTCCTTACACTGTCCCTTCTCTTTTTCTTCTTCTTGGACTTCAACTCTCTCTTCTTGTTTTACCTCCCTATTATTCTTCTCTTATTCCTTTTCTCTTTCTTTTTTCTTCTTCGCTTACTCCTTTTTATTTCTTCTATTATTATTTCCTTTTCTTTCATGCTAACCTTTTTTTTATTTCTCCCTATCATCATTCTTGCTTCTTAACCTAATAATTCTCCTCTCTTGTCCTATTACCTTTCTTCCCCTCAATTTTTTTTCTTCTTATTTTATATTTTTAGATTGTTTTAGATTTATGTAGTGTAATTTAGTATCATGTTTATCATACTATTACATTGTATTAATTTTAGTATAGTATATATTATTTATTTAGTTTAACATATATTATTTATTATGGTATACTATTATGATATACCTTACTTACATTTAATTTCTTAATTAGTTTTATTATTTATTATATCACTATATTTTTTAAAGTTATTATGTCATATTATTATAACATAGGCTAACTTTATATGATTTCTATTATAATAATATAAATTATTTAATATTAATATTAATATTATTATTATTTAATAATATTTTAAATTTATTTTAACATTACTAATATGAAAAATATTATCATATTTTTATAATAATATTATCAATTAATATGTTAATTTATTTTAAAATTATTATTATTATTGTCATCATTAGTTCAATATTATGTTTATTATTGGTTTAGTTTAACATATATTATTTATTAGGTATTTAATATATATTATTATGGTAAACCTGATTTGCATTTAATTTCTTAATTATTCATATTATTTTTTCTTTATTATATCACCATAACTTTGTAGGTTCTTATATTACAATTTTATCTTATAATATAGGCTAATTTTATATAACTTCTATTACAATAATATTTTTATTATTATTTCTGGTTTGAGGGGTTTTCTAGGTTTTGCATACTTTAGGAGCCAACCCTTCCAACAATTCTATTTTCTCTTAAACACATGCTTGTATTTAGTATCCTTGAAACAATGATCTTTCTTGTATTTAGTATTCTTGAAACAATGATATTTCTCTTGACTTGGTGGTCTTAATGATGAGTCTGGTTTGAAACTCAAAGTGTCACATATAAAGATGCACACAATGGATCAATATTTGATGCAAAATTATAAAAAAATCTAGCCAAATTAACTTTCAAATAGAAATTCCATGAATTTATGTTTTACTTCTTATGAACATTGGGCTCCTATGTTTAATATTTTATATTTATCTTTTGTCCTAATAATTATTGGGATCATGTTCCCAAATTTTCTTCTAGAATTATGGGTGAATGCATGAAGATGAGTTACACTTTTGGGCCAAATGTGGCAATGAAATTTCAAAATTTTACTTTTTTATCGAATTGAAGCCTTAAAAATTCATACAAGCATTGTGAATTTTGATTCTGAGTAAAAAGACAATTTGTGGAGAATTGTGTTGTTGTCCTAATGATATTTTTTGCAAAAAAATTAGTGTCAAATAAATTTTCAATTTTCCATTAAATTAAATGCTTGTCCTTGCAGCTTTTTGCACATATTAAGAGGAATGTGTGTGTGCCCATAGCGTAACTTAGTGCAAAATGAGTAATTTAATATATATATATATATATATATATATATGAGCATGATCTACATGGAGAGAACTAAGTTTTTCATATTAAAAATTTTATTTTTTTAATACAAAATTATCTTTTTTATTATTTTTCAAAGTTGACGAAATAATATTTCAATTGCATTTTGCAGACACGTGCCCGCGTAATTTTTCCTTCAACTATTTAAAATAAATTGAAAAACCAAGAGTACACTTTAAAGAGGACTCGTAAATTAATATACTTGTATTTTTAGAAAACAAAAAAATCATTGTGTATATTTTATGTTATTGATTTTTTATTTAACCCCTTTGAAATTGTCCAAAAAAATTTCAAGCATAAAGAAATTAGATGAAAAATATCATATGAATTCGAAAATCTCAAAATAACATGCCATTGGATAGAGGATTCTTTCACGAATCCAACATGATCAACTCTGTCACTTAAGGACAAATTCTACCCTAAGTCCGTCAGCGTACAAAATGGTGTTACAGAGAAATTTGCAGAAGGGGCGGTAAAACTGTAATTTTAGGACCTCAGGAGCTCAATCGAGCACTTGAGTTATAAAATTTAAATAGATCGATTTAGGGTTTAATAAACCCTCTATAAATCCCTTAAAGTGGTTAAACATAGTCTAGATCTAGATTTAAGGCTCAATTGAACCACTTTTTTAAATTTTGTGCCTGGGATGTATTGGAAACAAATTTAAAAAACATGGCTCGATCGTGACTATTGATCGATTGAACCAATAGCTCAATCGAGCTCCGATAACCTCAAGTTACACAAGAGCTCGATCGAGGTTCAAAATATTTCATCCCTCCCTATTATTTCGAAAAGGGAGACCTTTGGGGTCTCATCCTAGAATGCTTAGTGCAGTTCCCAAAATAGTTCCAAATTTGGCAAGAAGTTATTAGTCTTCTGCTAGTGGAAGTGTTTCTAATGATTTTAAGAGGGAGACCATAAACCTGGAAAAGGGAGGTCTCAACCTGTGGAAAAATAAATAACTTCAACCTGAAACAGGATGTCTCAACCTGTGGTGGTTTAAGGAAGGCCACCAACCAAAATGCATGCTCATGTGATTCTTTGTCTTTTGCTACAACTCTAAATATGGGTACGGTTGTCTCTGGCTATAGGCTCAGGTTGCAAGTTCAGGATATGGCTCAAGCTCACTTGATTTATCTTTGAAGCTTGTAAATGACCATCAATTTCCCCTTGTTAGATACAAGGTGATAAGATGAATAGATCTCAACTGAAATAATTTACAATGCTCGAGAAAAAAAATTGTGGTATGAGAAAAATATCTTCTTGGTTGTTGAAGCACATTGCCAAGAAGCGAACCATCCAAAGTGAATATTCGTTCTTAAAGTAGGTTTGTTTTTTAAGCATATGTTTGAACGATGAGTGTGCTTACCACAATTCTAACATGGGTGAATATAAAAAAAATGATCTTTCACATGGCCAACTATGTGACAATGTTGGCATTTGACAATCTACTATGAATGAGGAGCAGGAATTCGAACAGGTGAAGATGAATTGTCTTGAAGAAACCCAATACTTTGAAACTTGATGGGATTGGAATAGTATGGAATATGAAAGGACACCTTGTCATCTCCAAGACTGATTTTTTTCTTGTTGTTGACAAGCTCCTCCAAAGGTATGATGATGGGCTTGGGAAGTGCACACTAAAATTCTACACCTTTATGCAAAATTGCTCTTGAAATTGGCACTTGACGGGGATCAAACTCAACTTTACTAACTTGATCACTTGTTGGTTGTTGGTGGGTGTCTGTTTCAACCACAAAAGGGGATTTTACTGAACAAAAACAAGTTCAAAATTATGTATTTTTTTTTGTAATTCATCTTGTTGTAGTTGTGACTCAAGCTTTAAAAAATCAATTTTGTCTTGTGAATTTTGCAGACAAGTTTGAATGTTTGTGAGAGTGAATTTTTTTACTTTTATTTTAATTTCAGCAATAGACATGGTTATAGTTCTCAATAACTCTAATAAATTATCAATTACGACGATTTTCTTAATAACTCAAGCTCAATAAATGAGGGTGTCAGCTTCTCAAAGGTGCATATATCGAGCACAATTCATTACATCTGATAGTGATAATGTTAAGAAACAAAATTCAAATTTTTATTCATATTACAAAGTTCATTTGATGTTCTAGAAAGTCAAGAGGTATTTTTATAGGTCATTTTGTACATATATTCAATAGGCCTTCAAACCGGATCGATCAACATCTGTGAACATGTTGTCGCTATCCCTCCACAAATCCCTAAGCATGACCTTTCTAGGAAGTCTTAGTTTCTAGGACTAACTGCTCATAATCAATGTTTTTAACCCCAGTGCACCTTGTCCCTTTAGACACCTACATTCAACATTGGTTGCTCCTTTCCACACCAATGTTGATCAGAGTTGGTTGCTCCCTTTTGCGAGTGCGTTGATTCTATAAATTTGGGAAAATTAAAAATATTTTTGAATCGTCCTCTTCCGGAATCTTCCAAGTTTTTTTTTAACCATTTACCATGTATAATAATTCGAATCCTATATGATCCTACCTTGAATAGTTCACCTCTTATCCCTTGAGCCCATCCTCACTTCATATGTGGATCTTAAGCCCCTTACAGTAAATCTTAAATTACCCTACCTATCCTATAAATCTACTACCATCCATAGCATCAGAGTTGCCTTTTGGAGATTGATTATTCCCTTATGTTGATGCCTTGAACAGAAATGAGACATCATCTTCATGCATTAGGGTAACATTGAAGTGTGATTTTTGACAAGGAAGGAAAAGTAAACTTAGGAAGATCCTTACAAGATCAACTACTATTATTGATTGTAAACTCTCTCTTATTTATGTTAATACAAAGGGTATAGTGTTTTCATATATCTGTTGTATTATGTTTACCGTCATGTATTTGAATGCCTCGTTGATCCATTGAATAGAATAATTGAATTATGCTAAGTAGATGATGTAGATCCTTGGATCCTTAATCCATACCTACCAAAATTCTTATGGGAAGAAGTAGCCATGACAACTGTATATATATTCAAAATATAATTCCCCATAGAATTCTCAATAATACAACTATAAAAGAAGTATTCACAGGATAGAAGCTGAGTGTGGATCACCTCTGAATCTTTGGAAGCCCTACCTACATCCATACTCCGAAGGAAAAACTAAATAAATTGGATTCTACAAGCATCAAAGGAATATTCGTTGGATATAGTCTCTCCTCAAAATCATATAGAATCTACATCAAGGAAGGAAGGCATATTGAAGTAAGAAGGGATGTCATATTTGATGAAAATAAATCCTACAATAAATCTAAAAACATATCCCCATTGATTCTGATGATGACGAATCTCCAATATTCAAAGAAGAAGTACACAAAAATCCTACTACAAATCAAGAAGAAGAAGCAGGACCAAGTGAGCCTATTAAACCTATGATCATCCTGACCACAAGGAAGAGGCCAAATTGGCTGAAAGCTACTTTAGAAGATGTTGAAGGACATGAAGCTCTGAAAAGAACCTTTAGAGAAACTAAAAGGCTAAAGAGATATTCTCGACATGCTGCATATATGGTGAAACTAATTGAAGTTGAACCATCTACATTCAAAGAATTTGTTCATCAAGAAGTTTGGAATAAGGCGATGCAAGAATAATACTAATCCATTATGAAGATTGGGGTTTTTGAAATCATTATAGACCTAGTGACAAATTTGTTGTCGCATCAAAATGGATATACAAGATCAAGCACGTTGTTGATGTAAGCATATACAAGTACAAATCAAGATTCATTGCAAGGGGCTTCTGTCAAAAGGAAGGAATAGATTCTGAATAAACGTTTGCACCTACAGCAAGGTATAATACCATTATATATTTTTTATCATTAGCTACTACAATGGGTTGGAATATCCATCAAATGGATGTGAATACCACATTTCTAAATGTGACCATTGATGAGGAAGTATACATCGAACAACCCAAAGGTTTCGAAGTAAATAGAAGGGACTCTCATGTTTCTAAACTCAAGAAATCCCTATATGACTTGAAGCAAGCTCTTAGGGCATGGTACACGAGAATAAATGCATATCTCCTAAGAAATGAGTTCGTGAAGGGTATTGTTGATCCAAATATCTACATCAAGGTTGTGAATAATGAGCTTGCCATTATTCTACTATATGTGGATTATCTATTCATCACTAGTGTGGATCACAGAATTCAATAGTAAAAAAATATGTTGGTAGCTGAATTTGAGATGAAGGATCTAGGACTAATGAACTACTACCTAGGTCTCAAAGTATCGTAGAAAATTGGGGAGATATATTTGGGGCAAGGAAATTACATCATCAAAATGTTGCAGAAATTTGGGATGATGGACTCAAAGCCCATGACTAATCCTATGATCACCAATCTTAAGAATTTCTAGGGTTATGACTCAAGTCTCGTGGATCCTAACTCCTACTGAAATTTGGCGGGATCCCTAATGTATCTGGTAAACAATAGGCCAAATATATGCTTTGGAATAAAAATTCGTAGTCCCTCGTCATGATCATTGTATAGCTTCCAAACACATATTAAGGTATTTTAGTGGTACTATACATCACTTCCTAAAGTATGACAATAAGGAAGTCAACCTAATTGGCTTCACAGACTTTGATTGGGGTGGCAGTGAGACCGATGGATGGAGTACTATCAGTGGATTTTTCAGTCTTGGGTCTAATATGATTTCATGGATGAGTATGAAGCAAGATCATGTTCTTTAAGTAGTGATGAGGTAGAATATGTGGTTGCATGTGAAGTAGGAAAGGAGGTTGTATGGTTAAATAAGCTTCTAACAAATTTGTTCGAGAATTCTCTGAGTCCTACTATAATTAAATTTTACAAAAGTTGTATCAAGATGTCTAGAGATTTATTTTTTCGTGCTAGGACAAATCATATCAACAATAGGTTCCACTTTATTAGGAACTTGGTGTAGGATGGGATCGTGAACTTGGACTATGTCTCGATAGATGAACAAGTAGCAAACACACTGAAAAATTATTTTCCTAAAAAGAAGCGTGAATATCTAAAATACAAGCTTGGCCTGGTAAATATTGATGATTGTATTCATGATAAGGGATTGGAAGATATATGTTGAGGTTTTGCAAGTGAAGCATTGTCTAGGATGACATCGGGTTGACACTTCATTTTGATGTCTGGTAGTGAGGGTGGCATTGGGTGGATGCGCAACTAGATCCTTGGGTTTGTGGTTAGTAAGTAAGCTACCTAGAGAGGCTGGAATCTTTAGTCTACCTTAGTCTTACTTGGATAGATTTCCTTGGTTATGAATCTAGTCCATGGAATTGTGGTGCCTAAAAATATTCATAGCTCATATAGTTAGAGATATTCCATTTCTATATTATAAATCCCTCCCTAGTTAAGAGGGAGTGTTGAATATTGTAACTAGGTTTGGTCTTCATAAAATATATTTGAGTCACTATGTAATGTACTTGTCAAAAAAATAAAAATAAAAATAATTTTATTATTATTAAATGACTTATTAAAGCATGGGTTTCATACTTAGGTCATTATGTTTTAGGTAAAAGTCCCCATTGTGGAATTATAGTATTTATTCTGAGTTTATAGCGTCCTTGTATATTTAAAGAGACCATTATTTGGATTTTTAGTCATGTAAAATATTTATTATTGAATCAAAAATGATTTAAAGTACCTCCACATCAAGTCGGCCTTAAGGAGATCAGGTCGGCCTCAAAGGAACCTATTCGACTGCACATGGAGCCTATAAATAGAAGGAGATCGAATTAGGATAGCTTATGTTGAGAAATCAATATAAGTAGATTAGGTTTTGATTTATATTTCTTGATAATTACTTATGAATTATGTTGGGTTATTTTACTTCTTTATTAAATTATCTTTCACAAAGAAATTACCAAATTATGTGTGTACAAAGATCACAAGAACACAAGAGACAAGATGTAGGCACTATGCCAGGGAAAAACCCCTCTCTAGGGGAAACCCCAATCAAAATTATCTTCCTTAAATAGTATTCTTTGAGACTCTTCACCCTAGATATAGACCAAACCTTCCCTTCACACCAAGTCAACATTTCCATATCTTTGACTCAATAGCAAAATAAAATTTTCCTCCAAAAACTTCGACTATGCAGTAGTTATGACAGCAGCAACAACAACAAACACAAAGAGACATAGATCTCCCAAGTTAGGGCATGAAATAGAGAGAGACGACCACCAAATTTTTTATTTTATCTTTCTCTATCTCTTTGACCCAACTCGAACTCCTTTCAGCTTCCTTGATCAACTTCACACTTTTTCCTATGAAACAATAGATATCAAACTAGCTTGAGAAGTGACAAGATCTCACCTGAAGAGAAATCAAACCCCAATATACTTGTATCTCATTTTCCTATATGTGTTGTATTATGTTTATTGTCATGTATTTCAACACCTCACTAATTCATTGAATAAAGTAATTGAATTATGCTATGTAGATGGTGTAGATCCTTGGCTTGTTTCGTTTGTATGTGTAGGTTATAATTATAGCATCTGAAGCCAAGATTGGAGAAAATAAGCAAGGAGGAAAGAAAATATTATGATAGATTCCAAGTAGGATTCTTTCCCGTTCTTTAGTTTATCTAAAGAAAAACTTTATATTCTTTGTCTTGTGTTGTTCTAGACCAGTCCACTAGGTCTAGGGAAAATAATTTTGTCTGTAATCATAATTTTTTCATAATAAGTTGGTGACTCCATTGGGGATCAAACCCAAAATCTTTGGTTTCACAGAGGAGAGCTTTGTAAATTGACAAAAAAGTAGCCCCTTGGAGTCCTCTTTCAACTCTTTTTAGACTCCCTAAACATGAAAATATTGTTGAGCACTTGTCTTTCTGAACTCATTAAAGTGAATGAAAATACATCTAATCAGTATAATTTTAACCATTTTCCGAACTGAGGTAGATTATTTATGAAAAAGGAATACCTTAGTCGAACATGGCTAAGTGGTTCTCCTAAGTATCATTTTTTGCCTTTTCGGACTCAAGAGACTATTTACGAAAAGGATCCTTTGGAGTTTTATTTTTTTCCTCTTTTTCAAACTCTCTAAACATGAAAAAGGAGCCAAGTTGTACCTTCACTGCACTCGTAAAAAGCATCAAATAGTGATAGGCTCATCAAACATGACAAAACCGAACCACTCCTTCTTAGGGTTATTTAAAAATACTCATAGGGATTCATCCAAAGGATGAAATTACAGATCAATCATGTGTTATCTTCCTCAAGCTTGTAAAAAATAAAGAGGTATTGAGCAACAATGGTTGGCGAAATTGGGAAAATGGGGTACTCCACCTAGTAATGGAAGTGAGGCGCTCTTGAACATGACACTCTTTCACTTCATTTTTGTGACTGTTGGATTGGGAAATCTTCCTGTCTTTTTTGGTTTTCACACCATATCAAAGCCTCTGCATTTGGTTTTGATTCAATGTTGAAAACTCTATAAAGTGTCTTGATATGTTAAAAATAAGTCCTTCAGTTGATATTTGATACAATACTGTTAAGCCTACATTCATGTCTACCTTTCATAAAATAGCTCCACATCAGCATCATTCAGTCTCAAAATCTTGATAATCATTTCGTGTCTTTGATGAGGGATACAACAAGGCTCTCCTACGATGGGTCGCTTCCTATCAACATTAGCTCATTATCCAATAATTTGACATAGAACTCAGTTTGGTACATTGGAGCTTGAATACATCAATGGAAATTTTCCTCGCTCTCGGCAACAAGTTTTCATCAGTAGCTTTCGACCAAAATATTTTGTATGGTGTTCGACTTCAGCTCATATATTAATACCATATAGATTGTACAAAAATACCTTGAGAACCATTAACATCATCGATGGTTTCTCTCACGTTTGTTAATGGCTTACATCATTGGTCAATAGACATATGGTGTCTACCATGTTCGACTCCAACTCATTCATTTGAATGGTTAGACTCGTACATTAGATGATCGAATGAATGGGATAGAAGACCCTATATCTAGTTTCATCCATTCGGGCTACGATTCGACGATTAATAAAAATATAATAGAGTATGATGAAACTTTGAACTACATATCTTAGAATAAAGAAGGATAATCTACAAACATGAGGGTCTCGGATAATCTATGCTTTGTACTGACATTAACTCCTTTAAACAATCATAAAGGAGCATCAAAATACAACTCAAACATGATGGTTTCATATCTAAGGTTAGAAAAGGTCGAAGATCACTTTTTTGGCTCAAAATTTTTGAACATGGATTCTCCCTCTTTGATAAACTATATGAGAATGGACATCAAAATTGTTGGAAGCTAGATCAAGAAGGTCATCCACTACTTATTCAACAAGGTCAAAAGTCAAGGATTTTTGGTTGCTCTTACAGGATCTCTTAATGATGAAAATGCATGGATCAATGATAGTGGAGCATCAAGACACATGACAGGGGAAAGTAAACAACATCATACACTATCAAAGGAGCCATATTCTCATGCAATGGAATTGGGTGACAAAAAAATATATGGTGTTAGAGGCTTGGGATAACCATCGTTGGATTTGGAAAATGGATCAAATTTTTACCTCAACAACATAATATATGTTCTAGGTTTGAAAACCAATTTTATTTCTATTTCTTGTTTAGAAGATAAAGGAGATAGAATTTATTTTGTTGATGGAAAAGTATTGGTTTGGTGAAAATACTCTAGCATTGATAAAGGTATAGTTATTGGAGTTCGTGAAGAAGGTTTGTATAGGGTCACTACTCCACCTCCTCAAGCTTTGGTTCATATGGAAATTAGTCTTGTGGAGCTATGGCATAGGAGGTATGGTAATATACACTACAAATTTATTCCCACTCTTAACCAACTGGTTAATGGCATCCCCAATATGAAGGAAGATCACGAAGGTGTGTTAAAGGGATTCTATTTGGGAAAACATACAAGAAATCCATTTCCAAATAGTGAGTCTAGGTATAAAGAAATATTAGACCTTATTCACTCTGATGTGTGTGGGCCCATTTCTGAAAAATATCTTGGAGGTCATCTCTACTATGTGACATTTGTGTATGATCATTCTAGAAATACATGGATCTACCTTCTCAAGACAAAGGACGAAGTATTTTAGAAATTCAAGGAGTTTAGAGATGAAGTGGAAAACCTCACCGAAAGAAGATAAAAACTCTAAGATCCAACAATGGTGGGGAATACACTTTCAAGGAGTTGATTACATATTGTAAGGAAACATGAATAAAGAGGGAGCTCATTGTTCCCTACTATCCCGAACAAAATGGACTTTTAAAGGAAGAATAGGTCTATTGAAGAAGGCATTAAAACAATGCTCCTTGATCAAGACCTATCAAAATTCTTATGGGAATAAGAAGCAATGACAACTGTATATATTAAAAATAGAAGTCCCCATAGAATTTGTTATCACCAAAAAAAAAAAAAATCTCAAAACATTGTATGTCAACTTTGTTTTTGATCATGGTCTCAAATAGTTCTGAAAGTTATATTAAGTTTGGGTTACGGGTAGGTCATAGTTTTTACAGGTTTAAAGATTATCATTTGATTTCAAATAAAGTCCTTAGAGGTCCATTCCATGATCAAAACATTTTTCATTTAGAGGTCATTCCATTAAATTTCGGGCTAAATTTCTACAATTAGCCAAGAATCCTCCGTTTCATAGCGCCATTAGTTCAAAAAAGAGGTTTTGCGATATGAAAGCATTGCTACTTTCATAGCGCAAATTGTGAAAAATACATTGTGTGTGCTACGAAAGCGTGGTTTCTTTACTGTGATGTTAAGTAAGCCAGAATTTGTCAGAAATCCATTAAGAAATGATAGGACAAGGGTATGGTGAGTCAGTTAGAGGTCAGATTCAAAGTACTTACGCATCTCACAGTCATCATCATCATCATAGGGGCATCATTCAATTGTAAGATGAGATTTCAAATTCGAAAATATTGCCTAATTTAGTCATTCTAGTTTTCATTTGCCTCCACACAACTGTTTAAGCTCAGAAGCAATCAAGCTAAGCCTGCGGTTGTTCTATACCAACGCTATCTTCACAATAATCAAGCAAGGTTGTTTTACTGATTCCAGAGAAGCTGACAGGTTTTTTAAAAAGGAAGCATGGCAGAGGAGAAGAAGGTCCATAGAGGGGGACATTGTCTAAGATATGAACCTGAGAATATAAATGCTATTTTTGAGGATCAAACAGTTATGGAGGCTTTTATCAAAGTAGGTTGTCTTATATTTTGTGAAAAGTTGTAGGGTTGCCACACTCAGGTGTCTAAAGAGTTTGATTTACACTTCAGTGGAACAAATACAGAAATTGGGATGTTAAATGTGCTAGTCACACCTGAAATCATTGCTTATGTGACAAAAATACCAAGGGGGTAGGAGACTTGGTTTAAAGGTTTTAAGTTTGACACGGAACCATGCAAGGAATTTATGAAACCCATGCAGATATGGACCTGAATAACGAAATACCTAGAAGCTGTATCAAAGACAACTATGCAAATTTGTTGTTCAATATTCAAAGATATTTTACATGTGAAGGTAGGTACCATAAATTTTATACTTATCATTTTAAGCTGCTTCTGCATTTCATAGGTATGATATCACTAGATTTTCAATTTTACTTGCATAGGAGCCTTGCCAAAATGGCTGATAAAGTACAGGCCAAATTTGATGGTTGTCAAACATCTTTGTTTCACCATGGTTTGATAAATTTATTGGTTTTGAGTGAGCTTCAAAAAATAAGTAGGGATTGGTCTTCCTTTTTTTTATGAATGGTTTTGAAATGGAAACCCTAACACTGGCTAGAAACCCTAAAACAAAAGGAACTCCTTCACCACTAGTAGCAGATTCAAGGCAGCCTGTGGTTGCAAGATCAAAGAGGTTTGTGAAATTGAAACCAAGGAAAAAAGTTGAGAAAATAGCAGAGAAGACACAAGTACTTGTTGCAGCAACTCCATCACCTGAAAATAGAGGTCAAAAGGTCTCAAAGAGGAAAAACAAAAACAAGTTTCCAGTCAGCAGGAAATCAAGAGATTGACAAGTAGCCAAGCAGTGGCATCAAAGGGAAAAACAGTTGTTTCAGGTACAGAGGACAGCCCAGTGATAAAAGGAAATTTAGATGACATCCTACAGGCAATTGATATAGAGGAATCACCCATTGTGCAAGCTGATTTCATCGGAATAGATGAACATAAACAGAAAAAGGTTAAGTCAACAAAGAAACTTGAATTTGAGGGTGAAAATGTAGCCTTTATCTTTAAAGCAAGAAAAAATTAACTAGGCATGCTAAGAAGCTCAAAGAAGGCAGCAAGAAGGTCCAAGAAACTATTGAAACAGTTAAAGTCCCTGAAGAAGTGGTTGACCTCTCATCACCAACAGTGGAGCATGTAGCTAACATAATAATGAAGGAAAAGGAAGCTAAATTTGCCAGAGTAATCAACACTCACTTGAGTGCCAGTAATAGAAGACTTAGAGATCAAGTGGTGAACTTGGAGCAGCAGCTAAAATTGACTCAGGATGAGCTTAAAAAAACAAAGGTGCAGAATGACAAATCATTAAAAGGTCAAAAGCTAAATCAAATGGAAAACTAAGAAATGAACCTCATGAAAATTGTGTTTTTAGTTCATATCATCTATTGTTTTGATGAAACCAGTGGTTTTCTAAGTTTTGGTACATTTTTGGTTTTAATTTTGAATAAATCTCGAAAAAAATTCTCACTCAGTAGTTTCGTAGCGCAAACAGTGTAAAAAGAGTGAAAAGTGCTACAAAACTGCTGAAAGTCATGAAGAAAAAACTCTATTTTCTGGTTTGAGCAGTCAAATTCCAAGGAGGTTTCTGAGCAACTGAAAACGAATTTGGGAAACTTGAAAGATTTTTTTCTTCCTAACAGACCTAAATACAAAAACCTCTCTCAATTTATTCAAATTAATTAATAGGTGTGATAAATTGATAAATTAAAATGAGCTACGAAAAGCACTACGAAACTACTGTAGCAACGTTTTTCACCATTTCTCATAAAGTTTTGAAGGGAAAAACTGTGGATTATGACCTGAAATTGATAGGGGAGTTGTGTTAATTGATAATGAAGACAAATATGGAAGAAATAAGCAAAATTTTTGAAGGTAAAATGGGAAAAATACAGCGCTACGAAAAGCACTACGAAACTGTGTTGTTTTCGTAGTGCAGGTCTACTTCTACTATTTTGGACAGTTTAATGGTGGTTTTGAACAGCTAGGACTTGGTAAATTTGTTTGACAGGTGTGTAGAAATTTGAATAACTGTTAAATTATTCACCAAGATTATCCTGATCACACACTATTTGAGCGTCATGCATAATACATAACCTCTTCTACTATTGATCATCAATTTGCGGAAATTAAACAATTGCATGCACACATTAAAACCATAAACAATCACACATATAAACACAGTATTTATGGGAAAGCTTAAAGCTGAAAACCCCCAATTATATGTATATTATAATGATAGGGTCATGTAACAATCATATTACAAACTCCTCACAAGCCTCTCGACACTATCTCCAATTGTTACACACTACACAAGCTTAGATCATACAAATCACATGCTCCAATGTTGCTCCACACCTTAACAAATCTACTGCATTACATTACACGTGCAATTTCATTCGTCACTGCTGATCCCCATCTCACCCATTGGAGGGTCATTTACGTGACCAATAAGCGGTGTCATGCCTTGAAAATACCATCATTGTATCCCTTTCCATGAGGAAAACATTCCCCTTACGGTGATCATTTCTGGCGGACCCCTAAAAGCTTTGTTTTGCCTTGGCTGTGTCACGTTATGTACTCGCGCCAATGGGGAAAAATTAACCTTGAGCCACGCAGTGGCGCTACGTCGATGTTGAACCCTTTTCCACTCTGTTTTATGAAGTTAAAATAGGAGCGAGAAGTTTTGATTCATTCAACTTCGTGGATGAGTCATCAGGAGTGGTTTCGACTGAATAACCACGGCCTTCCTCCTTTGGCCTCTTGTTTCCACCATATGGGGAACCTCCCAAGGGATAAGGCCTCCCTTCCACTATTTTAGGGATCCCAACCTCCTCCTCTCCTCTATAAATATAGCCTTCATCCATTGATGAAGGGGCTGAAAGGCTGAAGGGCTGAGAGTCTTGAAGTGCCTAAGCTCTGAATCTCCATATTCCCAAGAGCCTTTGTGTTGTAAAGCACCCTCTCTTTCCCTTAAGGCTGACTCAAGTAAGGAGACCATTGACACGAGACTCTGGAGAGGTTTTCCCTTTCCTTGGCGAGCTTTGCGAGACGTGGACTACTGGAGACCCGTCCGAAGGAGACTGCGACGTCAGAACTTGGTTGTAATATTTCTTCGCTGGTTATTTAATAGATGATTATGATTATGGTTCCACTCCGTTTTCCATCATGTTAATGCGAGTAATGTCCTTTCTGACTGATGTTTAGTTACGTATGCTGGTTTCTATGCTTGTATCTGTTCGTTTCTTCCATGTGCGGGTGTTCATCCGCGGAGATCGTGGAGGGATTGTGATCTGCCAAGGCTGAGGAACGGGGACGCTTCTTCTTCAGATCCTAGCGTTGGAATCCAGGTAGGCTTCTATCTCCAACCTTTTCATTCGTAATTAGGAACCTGCGTCATGACATTGTTTGTTTGTTGCTAGACCCCTGCTGGGCTAGTAGGGATCGCCTCTGTCCGCAGAGGGGATTTACCTCCTCAAAAAATTGGCGACTCTGCTGGGGATCCGGCTTGTTGTTGATTGTTGTTTGATTTGTAAACTGTAGACGGAGTCTGAAGTACAGCCAGATAGCCTTTGAAACGCTTCTGCTTAGCATTAGCGGAGTAGATCAACGCTACTTTAGTCGATCTCCGGTTTGGTTTGCAGACTGAACGACTTGGAGTCTTTGTCTTGCCTTGCCGTTTGTATCTTGTTTTTCCTTGCTTGATGAACCTTCTGGGTTGGATTTTTTTTTGTGTGTTTTTGCTTCTTGGATTGCTTAGCTTGCATTGGTCTGTTTCTGGAGTGGCTTATTTTTAATTTTTGCTGAGAAACTCGACTGGCGCGGTCTTTAACCCGACAGTCGCGCCACTTGGCGCTTGTTGCCTTTGTACAACCCGCGCCACTCGCCTTCTGGCGCCAGTTTCACTCTTACAGTCGCGCCACCCCTGTAAGTTTTTTGAGATTTCTCATTTCTGAGCTCTCTGAAGTTGACCACTGTTTCTCTTCTTGATTTTCCGACTGCCTGAGTGTGTTGGAATCTTGTTTGGCTGGGAATTCGCCTCTGTCCTTTGGTTGTTTGCTTTTATCTACCGATTTCACTTTTCAAGCCCTAGGGCATCTAGTGGCTTAGTGCATCGAGCCCTCCTTGGGAGTTTTGGTGTTTGGATTGTCCCGTCAACTATCTGATTGATTCTCCACGTTCTCTGAGTAGTTGTTCATTGTTTTATTGCGATTTTTGGGTGATTGTTCATTTCTTCATTCGAAACTCGTTTGGTCTTACTTTGGACTTGGATCACACGGTCCATTGGAAGCTTTTGAGTCTTTCTCTTGCTTTGAGAGACTTCGGTCGATTTGGGAATCTGATTGCTTGTGTTGGTGAGTGAAGTGTGTTTGTTTCGCTCTCTTGGATATCATTTCTCAAGTTGCTCCATTCATTTTCAAGTTTGATTAGTGCATATTAGCCATTAAACATTGAAAATAAAAAAAAAAATCTCTTTTGCTTTTGTTAATTAGTGCAAATTGTGATCTTTTCCATATCGCTAGTGATTAGTGTTTTGAATGAAAAGTTGTCAATTGCATTAGTTGCATTATAGAGCTCATTGTTTGGTTTCCGTTCATTTCGTTTGTATAAAAGCTCTCAACTCTTCTCTAATTAGTTTTCATCGAACGAAATGTTGCATTGTGGCATATAGCTTTGCATTTAGGAGACACTACATACGATAGAGCCTGTAAATTGAAACTTAATTGAAGATCAACTGTAAAATTTATTCAATTAACCTAAGGCAGCATTGGAACTTAACGAAACATATTTAGAAGGTCTAGGCTAGAGACGTGTTCCGGCGTCGTTAAACCTAGCAGCTGTCGTTCGCCTGTTGGCTTTAGACGGCGCTAGTACGGACTTGCGCTCCCCGTACCGTCGCGTATATAAAGGGAGACCCCTATAGGTTTTCAATCCTTTATCCACAGGAAGCCGAGTCTGCCGCCCTATACCCGTGATACACCGAACACAGCATTCGGGGAGACTACCTGCACGTACGGAAAGTCCTTGGTCGATTTCTGTTTCATTTTTTGAAACCAAGGTGTATATTGCAGTTCACGGATATCTGGTACACCCTTTGTGCCTAGTTTTTCCTGAGCAGTCATTTGGTCTTTTCTGACTCCCTAAACTTGAAAAGACTGTCAAGCGCTTGTCCTTTCACGCTTGTGTCAACTCTGAAAGAGATAGAGTCATATTTTTATCGTTTCTCGACTCTTAAAATATGAAACGGTAGAATTTCTTACTTTCCAATGTGGTAAAATTAATCGCCCACGATTACACACCCGTTTAGACATTGCTTGTTGACCGTTTGATCGTGTGCCCTTAACTCTTTTTCAGCCCGTGTGTGGTTTTGAGTTTGATGGCAACTTTTTCAGAGTTCACCAACCAAGGAATCCCCTCAGAAAGGAATCCTGGTCATTTTCCTCCTTTTGGAAATGTTGGTGCTCCTTACATGGCGACGTTGTCCCTTCCTGGGTTAACTGTTGGGTTGCCTGTTTGGTTGTTCTCAACCTCTGTTGTCCCGAATGTCTCCACTACTGTTCAATCAGTTCCTCCACCTGAACAACCTCATGTTGATTCCAGGGTGGACCTCTCCCCTTCTTCGCCTGTTTCTGCGTCCTCCTCTTCTACTTCGCCTGGTGAAAGTCTGGATTCAAGTAACCAGGTGGCTAAGAAGAAGAAGAAGAAGGCAAAGAAGAAGAAGTCTGATAAGCGAGAGGTTAAATGTACAGCTACTGCCTCCGAGATATCTCCTCTTGATAAACCTTCCAACCCTCCACGGAAAGTCAAATTCCCTTGCCTGTTGTGCACGGGAGACCATCTTCTTCGAGACTGCCCTGGCATTCCCAAGGTGCTCGAAGTATGGTCCAACGGCCGCCCACCGTTGCCTTTGGCTTCCGGGAGTCAAGTTGGGGGCACGTCTTCAGCTGCTGTTGATAAGAACTCTAAGAAGCGGGGTAAGATCACCAATCCCTGTAAGTTGTGTGAAGGGCACCATGCCATTCACCTTTGTCCTTATATGGATGAAGCCAAGCAAGTCTTGGACAACCCAGCCGGTTCTACACCACGCCTTCCACCTGGTTATAATCGGCTTTCTTCGAGTCCTCCGCCAGCTGATCCTACGATTGGTCAAGAGTCATCCTTGGTCGATCCCACTCCCCCAGAAATTCAAATTCATGAATCCGTCCCTGACCAACCATTGGTCGTAGGATCGGTTGAAATGGCCCCGTCCGCGGTGCACCAGGTCTTTTCTGTCGAGAGTGGATCTCACACCCCCCATGTCCTTCTGATCTCTTCAGATTCTTCAGACTTGGAGAAAGATTCTCCTGTCCCTGTACTTCAAGAAGCTCCTCCTCTGCCTCCCATGATGGAGGCTCCGGAGGATATCCCTCCCGCCTTCGAGATGGAGGTTATGGAGGATGCTTCTTCTTCCGTAACATCAGGGGAAGACCTTCGCATCTCGATGGTAGCCCCTCCGAGTAGTTTGGTCGCCTCCTTTGATTGGAGTCGATTTGCAGGATTCCGCCTTCCGTCTTACGTGCCTTTCGAGATCACAGTACAGGCTCTTGGTCTGGTCGTACCCAGCACCATTATAGATGAAGGTGCCTCTGTTAGTATTCTGTCTTCAACTACCTGGCAAGCTTTCGGTTCGCCGCCGCTTGCGCCCGTTACGCAGAATCTGTTGACATTCAATAGAAGAATGAGTCAACCGTTGGGGATCCTTCCAAGGTTACCTGTTACTTTGGGAGGTAAAACCGTCCATATGGATGTGATGGTCGTTCCAGGCCCCTTGGATTTCAATCTGTTGTTGGGGCGCGATTACACTTATGCCATGGGAGCACTTGTCTCCTCCCTCTTTCGCGTGATGTGCTTTCCACATGAAGGACGCATCGTGACCATTGATCAGCTGTCGTTCTTTGGTCCTACTGTGGCAACTGGTCCGCCATTACCCCCTCCTGGTTTTTATCCACCCGTTGTATCTACCCCACCGCAGGTCAACTACGTGGCTACCTACCCCGTGCCTGTACTCAGTGACGATGCTATCGTGCATAGTGTGCTGGGGGCATTGGGTCCTGATTTCCAAGATGTTTTTCTCCCTCCTGGTGTGGAACTCTTGGAAGTATCGCCTTCTTGTTCATTTTGATGTAAGTCGGTCGGAGCATAGTTCATTGTCTTGTGTCAAGCTCCTTAAAAAATGAAACAAGGTCATCGGAGCATAGTTCCTTGTCTTGTGTCAAGCTCCTTAAAAAATGAAACAAGGATGTCTGAGGATAGTTCTTTTAATGTGTCAACCTCGTTAAAACAATGAAACACGTTCCTGTTCAATTCGAGTCTTTGGTTAGTTCTCGTAAAATCCCAGTCGAGTCTTTCTTAGATCTCGTAACTTGAACCTTCACTCCATCTGCCTTTCATATGGATTGAAGCTTGGGGGGCATGTACCTCGAATTGAGTCACCATGCTGGGGGCATGCTTACTATTTCAAGCATAGTTTGTTTCCGTTTCAAGCTTGTGTAAAAATGAAACCGGTTTCAAGCATAGTTTATCTTTGTTTCAAGCTTGTGTAAAAATGAAACCAACTTCAAGCACAGTTTCCTGATTTCAAGCTTGTGTAAAAATGAAACCTTTCCCTTTACCCCTTGTGATTGCCATTTTATCAGCCTGTTTTTACCAGATAAGTCTTGGTTTTATCACTCCATCGTCACTATCTGCTTGGCCGATCATATGCCTTCACTTGGTTGTTTTACCCGTTCCTGAGGAACCGCTGCGATGAGTGGTCTTGTTAGCCAGCCTCTTAACCTTTACTTGTTTTGAGAAGTTCCACCATTACCGGAACCAGTAGCTACCCTTTATACCACTCGTTCCTCCAGGAGGAGTCATCTTTCAGCTCTTTTCTGACTCTCTAAATATGAAAAGATCGCCGAGGCCCTTGTCGTTTCGATCTCGTTAAAATGGACACGAATCGACATTCACCCAGTATAAGTTTAACCCTTTTTCGGGCTGGGCTGGATCGATTACGAAAAGGAATACCCTAGCCTATCGCGACTAGGAGGTTTTCCCGGATATTGTTTTCTACCTTTTCGGATCTGGGAAACTATTTACGAAAAGGGACCTGTGGAGTTTTCTTTTCCGCTGTCTTTTCAAACTCTCTGAACATGAAAAGACGCCGAGTTCTTCCTTTGTCGGACTCGTTAAACCCTGATGACATTGGATTCCGTCGAAATGACGTTCTCCGAGTTTCTCCTTCCTAGGACTCGTTAAATGCACTAGGATGGATTCGCCCGAAGGGCGGACTTATATCACAAGCATATGCTATCCCCTTCAAGCTTGTTATAAAAAATAATTGGGGTACTCGCCAGAAATGGTGGGGGAAAAATGGAACCGTCGTCGCTGTCGTCGGCAGTATGTCGCTCTTGAACATGGCACCTGTCTGCATTCGTGTCATCTCATCTCGCTGCTTCACTTTGCCTCCGTGGGTTTGGATAATCCTTTTTGACCTCTCCTCTGCTCATTGCCTCGTCACCATGACCTCTGATCCGTTGATGTCAAATACTGCCAAGTCCACTGTCGTGTCGTTTATATGTTCAAGAGAAGTTGGCCTCTGCAAATATCAACCTTCCTCTGTTTCTCATACGATCTTGATTCACAACAAAACATCATGTTCCTCTGTCTCGTGTCGATGATGTGGGAATCATTATGGCCCACCTTCGATCAAGGTCACTTCCTGTCGACATCAACCCATTATCCGGGAAGTTGGTCTAGAGACTCCTTGTGGTACCTTGGAGCCTGCATGCCTCAATGGCAGGTTCGTCGCATTCGACGAGAGGTTTACATCATTGGCCTCCGATCGAGTGATTCTGCGGGTGTTCGACATCAACTCATTTATTCGCACGCCGTAGATTGTACCTGTAGTACCTTGAGGACCATTGTCATTATTGGTGGTTTCTCTCGCATCTGTTAACAACTTTCATCATTGGCTGGTAATCAGACGATGTTCTTGCATGTTCGACTTCAGCTCACATATTCGCATGCTTGAACTTGTACTCTGTTGGGTCGAGATGGAGCGCAAGACCCTGGATTGTGTCTGTTGTAATCCAGGCTGTGATTGTGGATTATTATCATTATGTACATGACTCACTGATTGGATGGCTGCGACCATACCTGAGTCTATTTGTTTGATCTTAGTTGGATGGCTGCGCCCATACCCTGGATCCAGATTATAGCATACTCTGTTCGGATGGCTGCGTCCATACCATATACATCATGTACTTGAGATATCAGTTGTATCTTTCTGCGCAGGTTTTCCGACGGCGGGCCTTCGGTTGAACATGTTCTCGTAAAGCATTTCACCCCTCTCTCTCTCTCGGGCCTCATGCTTTAGGGGGCATCTGTTACACAGTAATTTGTCACCGTCCCTACCATTCCCCGTCCCGCACAATGGAGGACCCATTATGTGACCAATAAGCAGTGTCATGCCTTGCAAATACCATCATTGCATCCCTTTCCATGAGGACAACATTCCTTCTGTTGATCATTTCCTGAGCAGGCCCCTAAAAACACCTGTTTTTGCATTGGCGCTGGTAGCCCATTATGTACTCGCGCCAATGGGGGAAAATTAACACTGAGCCCGCGCCAATTGGTGCTCTGTCCCAGTGTTGAACCCGCGCCACTCTGTTTATGGAAAGTTTTTAAAAAAAGGAGGCGAAGTTTCGATTACAACAACTTCGTGGATGAGTCATCAGGAGTGGTTTCGCCTGAATAACCACGGCCTTCCTCCTTTGGCCTCTTGTTTCCACCATATGGGGAACCTCCAAAAGGATAAGGCCTCCCTTCCACTATTGTAGGGATCCCAACCTCCTCCTCTCCTCTATAAATATAGCCTTCATCCATTGATGAAGGGGCTGAAAGGCTGAAAGGCTGAAGGGCTGATAGTCTTGAAGTGCCTAAGCTCTGAATCTCCATATTCCCAAGAGCCTTTGTGTTGTAAAGCATCCTCTCTTTCCCTTAAGGCTGACTCAAGTAAGGAGACCATTGTCACGAGACTCTGGAGAGGTTTTCCCTTTCCTTGGCAAGCTTTGCGAGACGTGGACGACTGGAAACCCGTACGAAGGAGACCGCGACGTCAGAACTTGGTTGTAATCTCTCTTCGCTGGTTATTTAATAGATGATTATGATTATGGTTCCACTCCGTTTTCCATCATGTTAATGCAAGTAATGTCCTTTCTGACTGATGTTTAGTTACGTATGCTGGTTTCTATGCTTGTATCTGTTCGTTTCTTCCATGTGCAGGTGTTCATCCGCGGAGATCGTGGAGGGATTGTGATCTGCCAAGCTTGAGGAACGGGGACGCTTCTTCTTCGGATCCTAGCGTTGGAATCCAGGTAGGCTTCTATCTCCAGCCTTTTCATTCGTAATTAGGAACCTGCATCATGACATTGTTTGTTTGTTGCTAGACCCCTGCTGGGCTAGTAGGGATCGCCTCTGTCCACAGAGGGGATTTACCTCCTCAACGAGGAGACATGTGAATGAAGATATTCTACTATCTTCAAATATCACCTCTACATATTGGCTCATCTGCGATTTCCACAAGCAGAGGCCTTCTCAATGAATGCACCCTATTTTCTGTTAAGGAGCTTTCATTTGATGGAAAATTCAGCTCGGGGGGTGCGACAGGTGTTGGTAGCCTCTCTCACCATGGGCTGGTCCAGTTGCTAGTAATGAAAACCATTGAGAAGATCCCAATTCCGCGGGAACTGTTTCGGAATTCCACAGAGGAGGAAATAGAAGCTGTTGTGGCTGCTACGGAAGAAGGACATGAAGCCATATAGGAGGATGAAGAAGAGGATGAAGCCATGCAGGGAGTTGTAGAGGATGATGATTGCATTGATCAGGAGGAGCCTGAATAGATGGAAATGGAGACTGAAGAGCATGAAGAAGAGATAGTTTCCCAAGAGCAAGATGAAATCTTGGAATCGATGGAAGTTGCATAGATACCCACTGGAACCACGGCCGAGGCTTTTACACAAGAACTAGCCCCGTCCGTGGAGTCAGCTGAGAAAATAGATAGTGCGATGGGCACGAAGGTAAATCCATAGCAAATGAAAGAGGGTGAATTGGTCGACATTGCGACTGAGGCCACTCCACAAGGATCTCCTGTCAATATGGAACCAATGGAGGAGGGTAATTTGATTGAAGAGGAAGTCGTGACCACTCCGACTAGAGAAACCATGTAGGAAATGACGGGAGAACTAAGGTGTGAGGCTGACGCTGCTCCACAAGAACCAACTTCAACCTCGGGGCTGAATGCAGAGGATTTTTTCCAGTTCCCCATCTTTCTTCCTAGGGAAGCAAGGGTAACTCATTCCTCACAACAAAGAGAGGAAGAAAAATTTTCCATTCCTATGGCTTCGAATTTAAAATGAAGGCCACAAATGGAAGAGGCCCCAATAGGCGTATCAACAGGGGAGCATCTTACCAGGTCACCACTGGTCATTAAAACTGGCATAGTTCGAACTGGTAGAAAAACAAAGGGCTTTTCTGATAATTTCGGGGGAGATAGTGAATATTTTGTTCCCTTGAGATGAGAGGAACATGCCTCGACGTTCATTGTAAGCATCCTGGAGCCAATAGATGAATTCGACCAATGGGTATACCGGGGGAGTAATTTGATGATACAGACCAGACAAAATGGCTTGAAACCTATCATTATTTTCCACATGTTTCCTGAACAGCTCAGGCTTGACGCTGCTAATGAGAAACGGTTATTGTGGATCACGGATGTCGACTTGTAAATCTTTGAAAGGTTTGGGTCCAGGGACAGCCCTGAACTCACAAGCTTGGGGAGTTTCGGGCTCTGATTTCTTGGCTGTGACTTTACCCATGACCATCATAAAAATTTAAAACAAAACAAAAGGAAACCAGATGGAATGAAAGGGATGGAATACCTGCGAAGTAAGAGAAATGCTCGGGAAAGAAACGTAGGGGTACTAACAACGACTGGGAAGACCTGGTACTGGGCACTCGCTTTCTCTTATACAGTACTCGTAAACCAAGAGATTTTTACCACAGTAACTCACGGAACACAGTTATACAGGCCCGAGGCAGCTTGGGAAAAGAAATCAGGGTGAAACAAGTAGGGCTGACGTCATAAGGATGTTGACTATGAGACACATGGCATAAAGGGATTGGGTGTTAGACTCTTGTCAGGTGAATATCGCATGTCGGGTTAAATTCCGGTACTGGTCTTGGTACCGGCTGTCCCAGGACTTACCTTACCATTAGATCGTGGTAACAGCTGTACCTTGGGACTTGACCCTTCAAGGATGAAAGGTGATCTTCGTAATAGCTTTCAAGCCCATGACCTTTTCTCCATAGAGCGCTCGCCTTGTGTCATGCTCCTTGACATGTCATCAGGATTCCAGGGGGGAAGGCTTTGCCTTACCCCTATCGTCTGTGAACCCCCCGAAATTGTGCTTGTAATCCTTCATCTATGTGTGTGTCGAATACAAGTGGGTCCTGCCTTATATCCATTTCCTTCGCAATTTTTAAACCTTCATTATTTAGATTAAGGATTTTGTCCTACTCCCACCTTATTACAAAGCGCGCTGGCCCCTTTTTATATATGGCTCATTTAGATTTTATTTCCCCATCACACCCTTTGAAACATAATCTGAATTTGCTACTGTTGGGTAAACTTCATTTTTATAATCTTTCCTCAGACATTAAGGGTATAATGATATAATCAACAGAGCAAAAAATGTAGGAGTCCCTACATCACAGCGCAGACAGAGATAGTCACCTAACTGATTTACTGGATACATGGCTCTTATGAGAAAGTGCATCATGATAGAGCCATGTTCTTTTGAAGAAGCAGTGTAGGAGCCCAAATGGGTAGATGCCATGGTGGAGGAGTATGACTCCATTGTCAGAAAAAATGCTTGGGAAATTCTTCTAAGGTTGGTGGGTAAATCAGTGTCAGATTCAAAATGGACTACAAGGTAAATCAAGCTGCTGATGGGAGCGTCGAGAAGTATAAGGCAATATTTGTTGCCCGGGGCTTCTCACAGATCGAGTGGATTGATTATGAAGAAACCTTTGCACCTGTCGCACGGTATTCTTCCATAAGGACCATCCTTACTCTCTCAGCGCAGATGGGTTGGCACATTCATCAGATGGATGTGAAGATTGCGTTCCTTAATGGGATCATTGAGGAAGAGGTGTACATTGAGCAACCTGAAGGATTTGAGATCTTCAGTAGTGAGTCACTTGTGTATAGACTCAAAAGAGCGTTGTATGGGCTAAAGTAAGCACCATGTGCTTGGTACACACAGATCGACGGTTATTTCACTGGAGTTGGCTTCACCAAGAGTGAGGCAGATGCAAACCTATACCAAATTGTGGTGGAGGGTAAGCTTGCAATCATTGTTATTTATGTTGATGGTTTAATACTAACAGGTGATGAGTAGTTGATACACTCATGCAAGGAAGATCTTGAAAAGGAGTTTGAAATGAAGGATTTGGGCCTCCTTCATCATTTCCTTGGATTGGAAATATGGCAGCAGGAAGGTGAACTGTTTGTGTCTCAAGGAAAGTATGCTTGGGAGATACTTGAGAAGTTTCACATGCAAGGCTACAAGCCTATCGACACTCCTCTTCTAGGAAATTGGAGGAAAGAGGATGCTACATCGACAGAGGTAGTGGATGCCACTGTTTATCAATAGTTGGTGGGTTTGATCATGTATTTATTTAATACAAGACCAGACATATGTTATGCGGTGAACCGGATTTCACAAGCAATGGTTAAGCATACCAAGCTCTTTTGGAAGGTAGGCAAGCATGTCCTAAGGTATCTCAAGGGCACATATGAGTATGGCTTATGGTACAGACAGATGGATGAGGTGAAGTTGCATGGCTTCACGGATGCAGATTGTGCAAGCAGCCCAATGGACAGAAAGAGCACATCAGGAGGGGTTTTCAGTATCGAATCTACAACAGTTTCCTGGTACAGCAGGAAAAAAAGATCTGTGGCACTCATTTCAGTGGAAGAAGAATACATGGTAGCAAGTCAAGCTGCATGTGAGGCTATCTGGATGAGGAAGATATGGTCGGTTGTTCGGTTCACATTTAGATCCTACAATGATACATTGTGATAATCAGAGTTGCATTAAAATCTCGATCAATCTTGTGTTTCATGATAGATCTAAAAATATTGATATCCGGTATCATCATATCAGATATTGTGTGCAGCAGAAGATCATGTTGCTTTAGTACATTCCTACGGAAGATCAGGATGCAGAAATTCTGACGAAGGTGCTCACCAGGAGAAAATTCGAATACCATAGAGGCAGGATCAGGGTGAAGGATAACCCTTATCTTGTTGAGAGGGAGTGTTGAGATTCAACAATATGATGAGCTTAGTGAAAATCAGTCACCTTCACTAAGTGGGCCTGCATGCTATTTTTAGGTGTAAGTCTATTTTTAGACTATGTCTATTTTTAGACATGGTGATCATATTTCAGATGCTATTTGTGGATGGTTGGTCAAGTTGGAAAAATAGATGAAATTGTATTTTTATAATATTGGGCAAAGTCTACTTATAGATCATCGATCTAAAAATCAATTATTGTTAACTCTTAATAATAATTCGACGATAAACATCAACTTATTCTCTTGGAGCACTTAATTTTAGTGTACAGATTTGGAAAATTAGTGGGCTGAAGGAATTACGCAATTCCTAGGGTTTACTAGTGGCTCATGCATGGAGGAATCAATTAGAACTAAAGTGGCAAAGTTATGACAGAGTTGGAAGAGTAGTTTATGGAGTTTTTATTTAGTTTAACTCAGTTAAGTTAGTTAAACTCAGTTGAGCTATTTGTATCTAGTCTAACTGAATGATACACTAGTGAGAGTGGAGTGAATTAATTAGTTAATTAATTCACAAATAATAACTCATTAATCAACTGAAAAAATACAGAAGTTAATTACATTGCATGTTAGTTCCAGTGGAGACCCAGTGGAGAGATAGGTGAAAGGGCAAGATGAACTATCTGTTGTGACTATAGTGATGCATTGATTGCACCACACACACATTGGAGTTGCCAATGAGGATTGTGCAGTCAAGGCAATGGTAATTTGAATTCATTCAGAGCTATTCTTTAGTAGGGATTGTGCAGTGGAGGCAGGCTTCGGGTGGCAAGAAATCAGTGCATGGATTTGCAGATTTCTTTTGATTAGTGTGTGACGATTGATTGTACTGAGAACTTGATGTACTAAGCTTTGTATGAGATTGTTACATGATCTCCATAAGGCATAATATATGATAGTTGGGGTTTTTCAGCTTCAGGCCTTCCCGTTAAACAACTATGTTATGTGCGATTGTTTTCATTGCTTCATGTGTTTGCAATTGATTTTAAATTTCCGCAAAAGATTAACAGTGGAAGGATTCTGTATTTAGCAAGAAGATAAATATTGTTAGATCAGGAGAATCTGTATATATAGATGCATCTTGTATATAATTTCTACATGTCCCGATAATCGATACATACTTTGATAGTCCCTTATTTCTTTGTAATGGGAACTATGTTAGATACCCAATTTGTCAAAGGAATAGGATAAATAAATCATGCTCGTAATAGATTCTCAACTTCAGTTTTGATTGCTACAACTTTCCATGGATGTATTGGATGTAATCTCTGTCTAATAGGCTTAGAATCCGAGTATGTCTTAATTTCATGAATTACAATCTTAGGATCGATACCTGGCATCTCTTCCTAATACCAGGAAAAAATGTCTTCGAATTCTTGAAATAGGGCTTTGTAAATGTTAATCTCTTCCATTGAACAAGAAGCACTTATATGAATGTTTTCAATAATTCCAAGTTTAATCGATATGTCAATAGGAACTGTTGTAGAAATATTTCCCAAATTTGTCTCAGAATCTGAATGTGTAATCGATGTGGTATTTTGTGGTTCCTTGACATAATCAATTGTAAAAATAGACGAAAAATCATTTTCAATCTTATCAAGATTAGGAAAAAAATAAGATCGATGATGTAGATCATCCCATGGTAATTCATCCGATGACAAAATTTCCTGAATACTTTCATCAGTTACAAATACATGTTGAAAGGGATTCGGAAATGATATCAAGGTTGAGCTCAACATAGAAGATGATTCTTCTTTAATCACATTCATTTGATTAGTAAAATTTGATGAGGTGTTAGAATATGATTGTACTGCTACATATGCTGATTCAAAAGGACTTAAAGGCATATGTTGTTGTAAGAGTCCAATTCTGATTCTGAAGGCATAATCCATGTTGTTACACCATTTTTTGGTCATCTAACCTATTATCATTATATGGACCCAAGTACACCATGTAAGACCAGTTTTACCCTAAGTAAAACTGCTTTCACTATGTTAAAGCAGGAAACCCCAAAAGGAAATATTAAACAAACCCATATTTGTTTGATTTTCCTCATGGAATAATTAATTAAACCATAATTTAATTATTATTCCCAGTCATGTTTAACCCAAAATAAAAGAAATTAATTAGATAAACCTTTATTTATCTTATTATTTCTAGGAATAATCATTTAAACCTTATTTAGATGATATTCCTTGTTAAATATGACCAAATCACCCACAAATAATTAAATAAATCATTATTTATTTAATTATCTTTCAACCACTTCCTTAATAATTAAATAAATCATTATTTATTTGATTATCTTCTAACCGCTTCCTTAAAAAGATAAATAAATCATTTATTTATTTATTTTTGACAAATTAAAGGATTTGACCCAAGTCAAATACCTTTTCCCTCCAACAAATATAATAAAATATTCCATAAAAAGTGGATCTAGATCTGGTTAACCCATGCACCAAGATCTAGAATGACCCAATATTTTGTTATAAATAGGAGGGTTTTTCCTGCCATTCTTCACCTTTTGTTGCCTATTAGATCACTCTGGATCTAAACTCTTAGTCTGACTTTGAGCCATTATCATTGTCATATTTTCCATTATTTGCTGTGTGAGCTCCCTTTGAGTTCTATCTTTGTCTGGGTTTTCTACACCAACAGGAGAGAGAAATGCTAGATCTGAAGTGCTGAGGACTTCTAAGAACCCATCCCATTGAGGAGAATTGGAAACATCTTCTTGTTTTCCTCCCAGGTGCCCTTAATACAAAATTCTTTCAAAAATTGTTCTTGTCTTGTCTATTGGATATATGGAGCAAACCCTTCTTTTTACTGCTTAATGTCTTTCTATGCATAGATCTGGTTTTTTGCAGCTCTTTTCTTGATCAACTAACTGCAGATCTGAAGATATTGGCAACCACTTTTGTTGTTAGGGCTATTAGTTATGCGTAGCTAAAGTGGTCCTTTTTCGTACACTTCGACAAAGGATTCATACTAACAAATGGCGACTCCACACGGGTTTTAAATTACAACCGCTGTCGTTTTTCATATTCCTGCATATCCAACTACTTCAGACCCTAGGGTTTCTTTTCAGCTATTTATTTTTCCTATTTTTATGTTGTTTTTCTCACATAAAACCCTAAAACCTTCAAATTTCTAACTTCCGTGTGTTTCTGGCCCTATTGCGCAGGTGACAGACATCAGCCGCAACTGAGACGACAACTTTTGCGAAAATCTGCCGCCGAGACAACCAGAGTTGGGGGTCGCACTTTTCAGCCCCTAAATTGCGACCTGGACCCCCAGGTCGCACTTTTTGGCCCATTAACTGTGACCTGGGAAGCGGAAAACAGCCCAAAACCTGCTACCTGAGCGAAAAACAGGTCAAAAATTATTTTTTTTGGAATTTTTCTGAAATTTTTCTGGGTTTTGTCTGAACCTCTGTCAGGGTTGTCTGACCTTCGTCTCCACCCATTTAGACCTATTATTGCTCTTTTTTACTCAACTAAGTGGGAATCTAGCCCCCTAGGGCTTCAGTACCCTCCACTTTTTGTGGAAGAGTTTTAGCTACTGTAAGTGTCTAAATTTTTAGAGTTTCAGCCTTCCCTTTTTCAGATCTGATACCTCATCCTCCGATCCCTTTAAATCATCCTTCCTTCCTTTCAAATCACCTCTTGTCATTTTGTTTGGACCTCTCTTTAGGACCTCCTCCCTGTCCTTTCCACTTTTTGCTGATTTCTTCCCTTTTTTCCAGCCACCTAGCCTCTGTCTCTTGGCTGTGATCTGCACCTCTTTTCAGCAGCTTTACCCTTTACATCCCTATCCCTTTTGACCCTAGATCTATTGGCCTCTTTTTAGTGTGTTTTGATTAGATTAGTTTTGAGAGTCCCACCTTTTTGGGTTAGATTGATGCATGTTTCGCTGTTAAATGTTTTGTTATTTCAGAATTATATAATGTTCTCTGCAGATTTATTTTCAGTTACGCAACACACTTTTTCTTGCTCTCAAAATGAAAAGGGTTTAAAAATTAAAATTAACGCACATCACACATTGACCCTAAGTGAAGAAGCGCCTGGTTAACACCACCTAGCAAAGACTCTAAAATCAATTGTCACTGCACCTTGTCTGCCCTTGACCTTTCTTGATTCTGTCCCTTTCTGCCCTTGTCGGTTTCCTTCTTCCTGTCATCATTGCGCCCCCAAGGCGCCTTTCCCGGAGACTTCTTGGCCTTCACCCTCGGTTTCCGGTTGATCGACCACTCGCCGCCCGATCGTCGAGCGGTCCTCCTCAAACTCCTATTCTGATTCTTTGGGTTCTCCTTTTCCTTCTCGGTTCTCCCCCTGTCACCTTCACTATGTCTGGTCCAGGGCCTAACGCTAGTGGTGCTCCCGGCCCTAATGCCGGAACTACTACTAGCGGAACCACCACGAGAACTACCTCGACTACACCCTTGCTCCCCTTCTTGGCGAGGCCTCGGCCTCCCCGGTTGGACCGGTTGATAAGCGACCCTATACATCATGGCTAGTTGGCCGCTATGCGAAACAAAGCTCCCTTGAGCATCCCAAAGTTTGAAGGTCGTGCTGGAGAAGATCCTTCAAGTCATGTTCAATATTTCCACATGTGGTGTTCATCTACCTCCATTATAGATGACTATGTTCGTCTTAGATTGTTCCAACGCACGCTTACAGGCGAAGCTTCTAAGTGGTATGTTGATCAGCTCACTTCCTCCCATACTACCTTTGCAACTCTTGCCCGGGCCTTTTTATCTTACTTCCAGCTGCCCCTTCGTTATGACACTGGTATCGAACTCTTGACTTCCTTGAGAAACCAAACCTCTTGACCGCCTTTCTACCCATGTCCAGGAATGGCGAAGAAGACGGAGCCTATGTCAATCTCCTCCCTTCGAAGACCGTGTCTACATGGACTGGTTCCTTAGATCTCTCTTGGCCCCTATCGGGAAAGATGTCGCATCCCATTTTCCTCAAACCGAAGAAGATGCCCTCCAAATGGCTTTAAAATATGACTTGATCTACTCTCAGACAGGTTATAATCCTACTTTCCTACCTGATCTCCCCAGACCCGGTGATGCCCATACACCGGGGGCACCTCATGCCGCCGACAGTATCGTTGGATCTATCTCTCATCCCTCCGCTCAACCTCTCATGAGCTATGGTTTTCCTGTGGGAGGGGGCACCACTTCCTGCACTTCTCCCCCTCCCGGTAGCACGCATCCAGGATACGACACACCTCATCCTTTTACCCAACCTCCTGCTTACCTCAATGTTTCCCAACCTAACCATTACCCTTATCTGCAGCCTGGTGTGCCAGCTCCTCCAGCATATGCGCTTTCGCCTCCCTTGCCTTCTCAACCCACACTGCACCCAACGACGATCCGCCCCCTCAAGAGCAGTTGGATGCACATCGGGGATTCATGGCTGCTACCCAACCACTGACAGACGGTGGCCCTCCCTTCTGGTTCCTTCAATTACCAGATCCTCATGATGAACTCTGATCAACCTCTAACCATCGACCTTAGCCTTCAAACTCGGTCCGGTCAATACCCCCAGCCTCCCGCTCCGTCTATCCCCAAGTCCCCTTCTTCAGGTTCTACAGAGCCTCTTTCGACATCCAATGGTCCCTTGCATATCCCTGAGCCCAAAGTTGAGGTTCATACGAATTCCTAAGGGACCGTGCATTCGAAAGCAGCTGCTGGTGTTGCCCATTCGTATAGTATAGTAGATGATTTGGCGCAATCTCTTGCTGCCATTTCCACACTGGAACTCCTCCAGTCGTGCCCTTCCCAAAAGAAGGCTCTACTATCTGCCGTGGGCACTGTAGATCCTGCTGATGACCAAATGATTGTTTTCGACGCCACTCAATCGGACCATCGTCCTCTCCCTCCTTTCGTCGCCTTCCAAATCCCAGTCAAAATCCGGAACGCCAACGTTTCCCGGTGTATAATTGATGAGGGAGCATCCACCTGCGTGATGTCTGCTTCGGTTTTGGAAGCAACTCGGATCCCCTGAGTTGGCCCCTTCCACGATCACCCTTCGAGCGTGGGACGGCCATGCCTCCCAGCCCATTGGCCTGTTTCGTAATTGTCCTATCACCCTCGCTGGTAAGACTGTTTACGTTGACGTCGAAGTCATCGATGCCCCGCTAGACTACAACATTCTATTGGGGCGAAGCTACACCTATGCTATGTCCGCTGTCCCATCCGCAATTTTCCGCAAGATGTCTTTCCCCCATAATGGAAAGATAGTCACCATTGACCAGTTGACATATCATGAGCCAAAATCTCAGACCTCACCTGAGACGACCATCTCTTCTGTAGCCAACAAGCAAACCGTCGATTCCTTGACCAGTGTCTCTCCTGGCGTCTACAAAGACTCCTCTTTGCTTGGAACCTTCCCTGGTCTTCCTCCTCCTCCTATCTCTGACCCCAGCTCATCGAATGTTTGCATGATGCAATCGTCTCGGGCTGCTCTCAAGCAACCTGCTTCGGCTAGTCAGCAACCGCGCTCTCCGCAACCTGCTCCTAGCCCTTCACCTGCAGCTGGTAGTCACGAGCCTCTTTGTCCTCCTGGAACGGTTCCTCCAAGCCTTAGCCATTTAGGCGCCATCCCACCTGGCCATTACCCCTCTGGTCAGATACCGTTCCTAGCTCCCCCACCAGGAGTGTCCACGGTACCTGTCATGGCCACCCTCTCTCTTCCTAACCTGACCCTTGGGCTTCCCGTTTGGTACCTTGATCCTCCAGCCCCAACCTTGCCTGGTCAACCCAAACCTTATATTGCTTTGACCCCAGTTCAACCCCAGCCTCCATGCCTTTTCCCGCTGCATCAGTGCCTCAGTCACCTCAACAGGAACCACCTCCTGCTGCGACCGCTTCGGGTAAGAAGGGTAAAGCCCGCAAGGGGGCATCAAAGCACAAGGCTGCCCCGACAAACCCTGCTCCTGCTCAGCCTCCAAAGCATACCATCCAGTGTGCTTTGTGTGATGTTGTCGGTCACGCC
>CM076575.1:1893833057-1893945205 GCA_034641835.2 Pinus albicaulis | reverse complement strand
ATGTAAGGGTCAATCCCCTCAATCTTGTCTTTCTTTCTCAGGGAAACGGCCAACCCTTCTCCTGGAAAAGACTTGCAAGAAGGATCCTCCTTAAATTTTTTATTATACAACCATTTATACATAGTGCTTTAGAATACTGCGTTATTTCAGATCCAGATCTACAGATCTATGCATCTTGTACTTGTGCCTTCATGAAACCCTTGCCGGGTTATCCTCTTGATGTGTAAAAGGGGTTAGATCCCTACTTTTCTTCATGTTTTGAGCAATAAAACTCATGATATGATATTTATACCATATTACATCATAAAACCTCTTAAAATTATGTTGTGCATGCTTGAGTAAATTTCTATTTAGTCAAGTCATGGGATTTTAGTGTTTTTGAGCCATACCGGGACCGGGAGATCTGTTTAAAAAAGAAAAAGAGATTTTTTTCTGAATATTTTCTGGATATAAGTCCCATAATACATATTATAAGGGATCCCAGTGTTATTTCTCCCTAATATAATGCAATTATCTAGTAATAACGTTTTTAGGGAATATATTTCTTCTTTTCCAACTTTTGGCTGATATAATGGATCAGATTTCTTGTTGTTGTAAATGTAATTTATGGCTATGTGTTTTATACATATTTTATGATTTATTTATCATTTCTATTCCAGTATTGTGATTATGCATTGGTGCATTCCCATTTTGGGATATTACATCATCACATGATCAAAACTCTATCGTCTTGCAACACATCCTCTCGTGCTTCTCCCTCGACTCTGCCTCTACCCTCTCCCTCATACACAACAAAAAATTCAACAATTTTGTTTTCTCTCATTTTGATGAATGAATTCTGATATTTGTTTTCCACTTCTATGTACTACCCAACCCTGTCTCATTTATTTATGCACATACCACTCAAGTGTTTATTTGCATGACATGAATTGATGCCTTTGTGTTTGCCCAATCAATTCTATCATAGAAATAATTATATGCATGGGCACCTTTTGTGGCCAGCAACAACCCCCCTTTTTTATTTAAGTATTAGTAATAATACTAAATATGAGGGGACCCTTAGTCAAAAAATCCAAAAAATTAATTAGTGCTTGTTTCCTTTCTCAAATAAAACTTGCTATCATAACTTAGGGAAATTCCTTCAAAAATCTCTAAATAAACTTAATTTTATGATAGATCAGAATATAATCTTTCTTTGAAGAAAAATACTGCATCCATCGCAAAAAGTGGATATCCTTTGTGAAGCAAAATCTTCTAAATTGCGATTTTGCGATATTGCGATAGCACGATCCCAAAAAAATGTGCATTAAAATATTGATCGCAAACCGCATATCGCAGAAAAGATGTTTAACAAATACTTTTCATATATTATATTTTGCGATATTGCGAGTTTGCGATACTGCAATTTCGCGATGCTATGAGACTGTGATTCGTAAATATTGCGATTTGCGATAATTGCGATCTTACGATGATTTCGATTTAAGAAAATTGCGATCTGCGATATTGCGACATTGCAATATTGCACAGCAAATCGCAGATCGCAATGTCGCAGATTCTTAAAAGCTCGTTGTCCAAAGAAAATCTTTTCATAAATCAATATCCGTTATGCACTTTAATGATTGAATTAATGAATGGATTGTCAATTATCGATAAAAAGGATTTTGTTTTGATTGAAAGGTTGTTTCATGTTAAAATAATATATTTCATCCGCCTTCAGCATTTAAAACTATCCTGTCACCTTTCTCATGTCATTACTCTCACTTAATTCGTAAAACCGCAGGCACGAAGGAGAATAAGACTATACAAAGCATTCACAGAGTATTATGGGAAAGAAAGAGAAACTCCAAGTTCTGAAAACAAAGAGATGGCTTCCCTGTATGCAGATACTGCTTGCAACAAGGATGTCGGTATCACCACTTGGGAGGGAATGCATAATCTGCTCGAAGAAGAAAATCCCAGCGTAATGGAAGTCGCGGCTACTACAGGTTCAAGTAATTCATCTGAAGCATCTCTTACAGAATTGGCTTGTTCATTTTTGCACCAGCTAGCAGCAAGACCGAGAATTCTTCCGTATACAGATATGGTAAAATGGGTGCTAGATAGCACTGATATTTCATATAGGCAATTTAGAACTCCAGATCAAGAGCTCATCGGGTCATTCACTACAAAATATTTGAGGCTTATGTATCACTTGCCGAAGCCTCAGGTGACTTACAACAAACAATTTATGGAGAAATTTGCCAAGGAAAATGAAAATTTGGCGGAATGCACAAAGGAATGGACCAAAAGAGATGAACCATTGAAGCAAGACAAACACGATATGTACAGTACTGGTTCACTCACCTCTCCCTATTGTTTTGTTGCTGCTATGTTATGTAGGCTTTTTGGAAAGCCTGACATAAATAAGGTCTTTCCTGAATGGCTTCCGTTATTAAATGCTGCTATTAATGCTACCATTGTAGACTGGGCCAAAATATTGTCTGATAATTTAGCCACTGCTATTTTCAATTACCGGTCTAAACGGACTGTTTCTCAGAGGATTTATCCTCCTTTTTATCTATCTGCCTATGTTATGGATTCTATCTGCTTTGTTTCTAAATTCCCTTTAATGGGCTGGCAATGGAAAATTCATGATCCTTTGCCTATTCATGTGTATCACAAAGAACTGTGGGAATCAAAATTTGTTCCTCATTTTTACAAAATTTGCCATGGCATAATGATTCCGTTGTACAGAATATTGTATAATAAGGATGCTCCAAGGTTTTCTCCGGAAGCAGAAGTAGACATTCTCCTTGTCACACGGTGGTTTGGAGAAGAGTTTTTTACCTATGTAAGGGTTTTTGGAAGCTCTGCTTCTCCTCATATTTTACCCTTGTATGTTCCGGATAAACTTATAGCTCGGGAAATTGCATACCAAACCTGTGGTGAAGGAGGTTTAATAGAGGAATTAAAGGATAAGAAGAAGGCCATCTGGCCACAATTTCCCATAGCCTGTGGAGCATTTTCATTGTTTGATGTTGGTCATGCATTCAAAGAGGTAAGCAATATTACATGCTTACAACTATTCAAGTTTTCGAGAAGGCTATTTGATCCATATGATGTTGTCAAAGATTTCACCACTACAGTTAAGGTCTAAATCAAAGTCTGACAAAGAAACTTCTGAACGTTCTCAAAATTCTGATAAAGATGAAGGCTCGGTAAAAGATACAGCTTAGTCAAAAGAGCTTTCACAACTACAGACTTCAACCACTCCACAGTTGAATCTTCCACCTCCCACTGTACAGCAACCATCCACCAGCATTCAATTAGATAAAGAATGGGAAACGTTTAATAAATTTCTTAATGTTGAAGGATAGAATACACAAACCCTTGTACAGACAACAAAAGTTTTAAGCACAGGAATAAGTGGCAATGCCACAGAAACTGAGCATATACCTATCAGTCCCTCTTCTGAAATTGCACTTAATATAGAGGACATTCCTACTCTTGATGTATTCTACAGCCCGCAGTATAAAGCAGTAGTGAGGAAGGAAAGGAAAAAGAGAAAGTTAGAGAGCGCAATCTCTAATAATGCAGAACAATTAGATGTCTTATGGAAATATCCTACTACGGATCCTACTGAGAATCTTACCAAGCTATCTCAGATTACAGGAGCTTATGCCTCCACAACTATTGACAAAGCATATGAGGTATGGCTATTATTAAATGAAAAAGAATATTAGATACAAGTTTTGCAACAACAATTGCAACAAGCTCATGCTAGCAGTGAAGCACAGATGAAACTTGAAAAGTTACAGCAAGAGCTTCAAGAGATGCAAATCGGATATCAAACAAGTTTGGCCGATAAAGAGAAATAAATACAGATTATCCGAGAAGAGCACAAATATGATCCCAAACTTCCAGAGTTTATTTCAGAATCTATTTCTTTAAACAACCAACTACTGCAACAACAAGATGTATTATGCCAGAAAATCTCGCAATGGAACTCTTTTTGTCTAGAAAGTGATAAAATCACTAATCATGTCCTAGAATTACGACATGATTATGATTTAACTAATGAAAGAGTTACTGATTACTTGGCATGGCAAAAGACAGAGGAAGGAAAAAGAGCTGGTGCACCAATTATCAATAACAGTCACAAAGAAATACTTTTCAATAATTGGGATGCACAGATCACAGAAGCAGAGGAGGCAGAGGAGTCAGCTACAGCAGCAAGCAATATTACTGATTGTGTAAATGAGAATTTGCACAAGGCTAATTTGATTTCAAAAAATATTCTGGGATATCTTCCACAGGCACAAAAATTGAAAACAGAATGGAAACAAAGGGCGGAAGAAAAAGCAAAATCAATTCAAGGGTTGACAAGATTAAATTGGGATTCTTACTGGACATATCTAGTAAAACCACATAGTCAATGCAACACTCTTAATTGCATCATTAATTTTACTGAGAATATTGCGCCTACACTTGTCGATTCTGTATTTTATGGCACTTGAAATCTGAAGTCGGCCAACCACCTCTTCTCAAAACAATGCTGGATGCTTGCAAATTCAGAGATCAAATTCATAAGTAGTTAGTTAATAGTTTTCAATTTTAGATTTAATTTTAAGTTTTACTGTATTTTTGCCTAGAAAAAGGACAGTCATTTAAACCGAATCCTAAATTGTTGTAATAAACTATTTTTAGATTTAGTTAGTAGTATTTAAACCCTTCTCATGCATTTAGAAAAGGGTCCTGAAATTTGTCAAAAACGTATCCTCAGAACATGCATTTTTGCACCCTCAGAGGAGGTTTTGATGAATGAATGGAATGAGATTTATTGATATCTGTGTCTAATATCTGTTACTGATGTTGCATTTCTGTACTATTAATGGATGTTGGATTAGGAAGAGATAAATCATTATTGCTTCTAGCTCATGAGTAGAACCAGTTATAAATGGTACTTTTATCTCTTAACTGTTTCTGTTTCTGTGTTAAAAGTGATATTTATGTTCAGTTATTTATATATTGATGTTTGAATACTGGAGTTATCATTTTCAATTTTTGTATAGTGATAGCTATTTATTTGTACTTGATGTATGAATAGCTTATTATGCGATATGTTTCTCACAACTATTTCATCTAACTTTTTATATGAAATGGTTTATCTTTATTGAATTCTTTTCTCATGATAATTGAATGATCTTTATTATCAATTGTTATCTGAAATCATTTTAGATCACATAAATAGGAAGATTTACATCCCGGGTTAGTTTAGAGTTAGATATTTCTTCGAATATAGTTTGCATATGAATAGATTAGGAATAGATTAAAAGCATTTTACTTAGAAATTTTAGAAAAGAAATATCAAATCTCAAACACACACACACATCTTGGGAAACTGGTCCCATTATCCCCAGTCGGACCCACTACACCAAATGGAAAAGGAGCTGCTAACCAAGGTCCGGACCGGGTGGGTATCCCCCTTGTTGTAGACCCGATTTTCGGGGCTTCAACAGCACCAAGCACTTCTTCTTTCTGAGACATAAATTCTCAATTCACCTGAATACTCCAGTTAGGCCCTCCATTCTTATTCATGTCTTCTCAGGCATGAAATGTACTTTTGAATGGCTTCTCTACACTCTACTTAATTCACTGAGGCATGCATGAGAGTATTAGAGGTGGCTTACCCCAAAAACCAAAAACATACATCTCTCAAATCAACTTGAGTAATCATGGTCCTTGTTGTCTTGACTAAACGACCTCTTTGTCGTCATTAATTTCACGAATTTTTTTTTGTTGTGCACTCCTTTAATTAACTAGTGGCCCATGCGTCCTTGAATAGACCTTTGTCCCATAATATCAGAGTCTTCACTCAATAGGTTTAAACCATCAGAGCACTCCATATTGGAACTTTCAGAAACCAAAAAATTGTGATATTGCACTTCTAATTCAGTTTTCTCCTTTATCCTTTAGCTCTTTTAGCATTGCTTTCCCATAGGACCATGAGATGTGATCAAAGGATTTAACACTTATGTCCTAGGGCATTCAAGATCCTACTAGGGTACAGTCTCTCTTTATATTTTTACTCCACCTTTGGTTCCCTGAACTCACCTATGACCGTGTGCCAATATAACATCAGGCTTTTTCCATTGGAACTTTACTCATGAGAATTTTAAGCGGAGATGTAGGATGCTTCTCCTTCTGATATTTTTACCTCTAATATGATGTCATGAATTCATCATCACTCCACGTGGTGCCTCTACAGTGTTTCCATGTGTAACCATTATTTTCCCCACTAGGTTACCCAAAAATGTTGAATCTGTCTGCCAAGTGTCCTACCATACTACCACGTCATACTGACATCATATTCTACTTCATATTTTTAGAGCTAATCTCAGGCTGCCATGTGTCCTATCAAAGGAGAGATAATAGGACTTGCCAATCCTTGGTTTCACCATAGAAACCTTTGTTAATTTCTCTTTGGAATTTATCAACACTTTTTCCTCTTCTTGGAATGATGGATATTGCAACTTCTTAAAGGAGCTCTATAAAAAATTTCTCATATTCAAGACCTCTAATATTTTAATGTGCCAATATTCACTAACCTTTGATATGTCGATGGCCTTTGGCATCCGATGCTCCGATATTATGGACCTACGATGTTCCAATATTTCTAGATCTATGATTTTCCAATATCTTGGAGTCCCTATACTCCTTCCTCTAATATTTCATCCTTCTCAAAGCTCCAAGTCCCTGGTCATTGCAGGCCATATCTTTTGATCTAGGAGTCTTTTTTGGACTTCTAGATATCATTGGAAATATTTTCTGGATCTCTTTCCGGTGGATAGGGTGTGATGTAGACTTGGAGGACATTTTCTGCCTCTGAGATGACTCCAAAATTCTGGCACACTTTGCTTCTAGACCGTTCTACTCGTTCTTCGAATGCCAACACCACAACCATCATGGTCATCATCTAATGGAATTTTAAGAAGCCTATTGCTATGTTGATTCTCTACGAGAAGCCTGTAGATATCAATGGGTCACTATTGACTCGTGACCAACATATTTCATAAGCTTTGATATTTCAACATTTGGACTGTATCCAAGATCTTCCACGATTAGAGGAGAGAATTGCACTTTAATAATTTCTTCTAAAGTCTGACATCCTTTAAAAAATCCAAGATTTAGGCCATTTTTTTTTCTCAAGTTACTTCCTTAGGCCCACAGTTTCAAGTTCTAAATTTTCATAGTTCCTTTCCTTTTCTTGGACTTGTTTCTTCAAATCTTGTTCAACTAATATAGCTTGTTCTAGGAAAATTATTATCTTAGTTATTTCTTCAACAATGGTGTTTTCCTTATGTTATCACCATAATTTTTTTTTCTAAACTTGGACAGTTTACATTGTTCTTAGTCACGGTCTTAGATAGGTTTTGGGTCATTTCATGCTTTAATGGGTAGGTGATAGGGTAAGAGTCCAAAAAGTATTATTTTCACATCCAAATAAATTTAAACAACCTTATTCCATGTCTTAAAGGTCTCACATACTCTTTAGAAATCATATTTTAAACCATTTGAAAAAAGTTTTCGAATTAGCCATGAAACCATGTTTTCATAGTGTAGACAGTGTAAAAACCCTATTTTTTGCTACAAAAACGTTGCTATTTTCGTAGCAAAAATCCCTGAAAATGAACTAAGCGCGCTACGAAAGTGTGGATTTATAGGCAGTATTGTCAAATCATCTTTTCAATCAAATTCTATTAATTTTTCATCAATAGGTGTCAGCTAGGAGTCATTTCTAAGGCATGCAACCATTCAAATCCATCATTTCGAATATAGGGGTCATCATGATAGGTAATTTAAAATTCAAAAGGATTGGTGGGTTTCTTATTGCAGTTTGCATGAAAACACTCAAATAGTTTGTTTTTGAATGCTAAGCTTATGGTAATCTCTTCCCAAATATTCTCTCATCTATTTTTAAAGCGAGGCTGATCACCATTAACAAGTGATGCTGAAAAATAGAAATTCAAGCAAGGCTCATTTGTTACAGGAATTCAGAGGCAAAGATGAAAGAAGAAAAAAAAATCACAGGTCTAGCCGTTGTTTAAGAATAGAGCGTGAAAGCACTGAGGACCTAACCAAAGATAAATCAGTGATGGAGGCTTTCAAGAAAACATGGTGTTGGAGATTTTGTGAAAAATTGCAGGGAGAACATAGTCAAGTGTCAAAGGATTTTGCTCTACATTTCACTGGCTCAAATACAAAAATTGGAATCTTAAACTTGTCAGTAACCCGTGAGATCATAGCTTTGGTGACAGATATTCCTAGGGGGCAATATAGATGGTTCAAAAACTTCAAATTTGATATGGAACCATGTAAAGTGTTTTTGAAGCCAGAGTTTGTAGAAACAGAATTAACCAAGGCAACTCCAAGGAGCTACATCAAAGACATCTATGCCAAATTGCTCTTCAACATTCAAAGCTATTTTACCTGTGAGGGAAGATATCATAAAATATATTCATATCATTTTAAACTCCTATTGCAATTTACTAGCATGATTTCTTTAGATTTTCCTTTCTTCCTGTATCGAAGCATAACTAAGATGGAAGATAAAGTGCAAATGAAAACTCAAGGATGTGAAACTTCCCTCTTTCATCATGGTCTAATTAAACTGATAGTTTTACATGAACTTCAAAGGATCAATAGAGAATGGTCTTAATTTTTTTTTTATGTGGTTTTGGAGTGGAAAACCAAGGTACATGCATTAGCCCTAAGGCTAAAGATACCCCACCAGCAGAAACCAGTAAGCCTGTAATGAATAGGTCAAAAAGATTTTTCAAGTTGAAACCTAGAAAAGAAAGTGAAAGAGCAAGTGATTAAATAATCAGTGGTTATTCTTGAGACTCCTCAACCTACAAATTAAAAGATAGATGAGGTTAGAGAAGTGACACAAGAACAGTCAGCTAATAAACCAATTCAAAGGAGATTGAATAGAAGTCAAATTATAAAAGAAAAGGGTAAATTAGTGATTTTAGCAGAGAGTCCAGGCTTAAAGGGTAACTTAAATGATATTTTACAAGCCATTGATATTGAAGAATCCCCTTTGGTACAGGAAGATTTCAAAAAATTTGATGAAGGAAAACCTAAGAAGATGAAATCTTCTATGAAACTAGAATTCAAGGATGAGGTTGCAGCATTTGTGTTCAAGCCCAGAAATCTTTTAACCAGGAAATCTAAAAATATTCAAGAATTAAATATTGAGTTAGGAGAAACAAAGGAAGCTTCCACTTTTCAGGAAGAGTTTGTAGATATTTCATGACCAATACCTGAAGGTGAAAAAAACAGAGTATTTTCCACTCAGACAGAAAAAACCAACTATAAAGAATTGGAACAAATGTTGAAATCAGCTAATTATGAAATTGCTAGACTAAGGAAGAGAGCAAGAATGCATGCTACTGAAAAGATAAATTTCAAGAGGATAAAGGCTCTATGGGAACTTGAAAACGTTTCCAAACCAGAAACAATAAGCAGTGAAGCTTAGTAATTTACTTAGACTGTTCCTACAATTAAATAGGCTAGTATGTGATAATCATGAATGTTCAATTAAGGGATACCAATAGGAAACTGAGGAGGCATATTGAAGAGCTAGAAATACAGTTGCAGCAACAATGAAACAAGGCAAAAAATGATAGATTCTTGAAATAGTTTTGTCATGAAGAAAAAGATAATTTTTGAAGAAGAACATATTTTAAAGTTATTTGATGTTGATATCAATCCTTGAAAAATATTAAACATCCTCAAAACTGTAAATTTTGGAAAAATTGTGTTAAAAGGAGCATACACAGCAGTTTCGTAGCGCGCTACGAAACTGCTGAAGGTGGATTTTTGGCACGTTTTGTATGTATTTGGGAGGTAAGGACTGCTGGTTTTCAACTTTTGGTATTTCTGGTGGAAAGATCAAGATCAAAAATGAAGTTTCAAATTGGAAAGCAGGAGAAATAATGGTCAAAGGAAGTGTTTTTATAGTGGTATAAAACCCGCGCTACCAAAACAGGCTATTTTCGTAGCGCAATCATATCTCATCTCCTTTTCAATTTTTTCAAGGATTTCTTTTTGCACAGGTGGAAGTTTCAAGTGTTAATAGAATTTTAGCACATTTCACATATAAAAAACAATCATCAAGGCCAACAAAGTTGTTCGAAGATAAGCATGGAGATTAAGGGCTAAAAATCAAGAAACTCTGTCTCCTGGATTTTAGGACAGTTAGGTCATGAATCAGGAGATTTTACCACAAATTTAGAAGCATCATAAAGGTCAAAGAAATGGATTAGCAGCTGTCAAAGAAAGTATTTAAGTTTTAGATAAGGTTGTTTGAGACATGTTTAGGAGTTTCACTCCTATTTGTATTAGAACTCCTATAAGACAATTAGTTGTCAGTTTGTAATTAACAGTTTGTTTTATGAGTAGATAGGTGTCAATTTTAGAAATTAAAATTATCCTAATGATGGATCATGGAATCCAAGAAATGTAAAGACTCTATATGAAGCATGAGGTCGAATTCCTCAAGGTTGGCATTTTCATTAGCAAAGCAATTGTGTTGTTGTATGTTACTGTGATCTTTCAACTGAATACATAGATTTGTTTGACTACTCAAGATTCACAACGAGTTTAAGTGTATCATCTTTTTATGGCATTTTTCAATTATCTATTTGCATCGGTATGAGCATATGTTACTTAGAATTCATTGGATAATGCTCTAACTTCCTTCATATGCTTGTAGACTATGTTTATTCATTGTGTTACTATTTCACTTATAACCCTAAACTCCAAGTGCCTTGACTTCCATGTTTGACAGATTATGATGTTTTGTTGAAAACTATCTTGACTCCATGGGCCAATGAATATCTGCTAATCTTTGATTCAACCAATTATACATTTTTATCCTTTTTATACCTATAGTTAGCCATCTAATCATTAATCAAAAATATTAAACCTATTGAGAGAGCCCTCTCAGGTTGACGAGGCTAAGCCTCAGCCAAAAGATTGGTTTGAAAGAGTTATTCAGAGTCTACTTGATGAGCAGCCTATCAAGTCAGATTTTGTGATAACATTTTGGTGCGTCTTCTGGGAGCCTAAAGATTATTCATTCCCGAAATCAAGAAGCTGAACTTCTGAAGGTAGCAGGAGCTCAGAAAGTTTTTCAAGGGTTCATCTACCTTGGTGACTCCATACATTTTCGAAAGTTTAAAGGTGGCTTTGAGAAGGAGATACACATGGAGCAATCCTGATCCCCATCCACCTACCATTGTGGACAATGCAAAAGCTATTTCAAGAGGTAGTCAAAGAATTTCAGAAATATCAGGTACTCCATTTCCTTCGAAATATTTCTCCTCTGAAATATTAAGAAGTCCTAAAGACAAAAGAGTTGATGATAAAATTAATGAAGTGTTGTTTAGATCAGAAAGTGAAAAAGAACTCATTGATATTATCTTAGACTTGCAAAAGAGAGGAATTAATACTTCAGCCCTAGTAATACAAGAAGACAAAGAAGAATTTTGGGAAGCTATTACCTTTGAGTTGTTGTTAGAAAAAGAGTCTCTAGATAAATTAAAAGAACTTATCCTTTCAAAGTTTTGCTGAAATCAAAAGCTGGTTTATCCCTTCCAAATTGGACCTCAATTGTTAGTGGCTTACAAAAACCAAATAGTCCTCCTCATATCAGTTCTTGATCTTCCGTTTCTGCCATTCCTACAACTATTGTTCATCCTTTAAGCATGGTTGCTCCTGCTAGGTATGCAACACTTGTACTCCTTGTTTTTTTGCATGATCTTCCTAGTAAATATGTTGCTAGTATCCCTACTTGGGGTAGTGATGAAGAAAACACAACAGAAGAACATGTAGATAGATTTAATGATTTTACAGAGAGAAAAGAAGTGGATGATGAAGATGTGAAGTTAAGACTATTTGCACAAAGTTTTACCGGTGAAGTTAGAAAATGGTTTAAAGCTCTCGCGCTGGGAAGTATTCGAACTTGGGATGAGTTTGAAGATTTTTTTTTGAGAAAATGGGGAAACAGAACCAATCCAGTTCAAGAAATTACTGAATATAACAGCCTTAGAAGGGCAGTTGATGAATCTGTCTAAAAATTTTCAAAGATATTTAATAAAAAATTTTACTCAATTCCAGCTCATTTGAAACCTCTGGAAACCTTAGCACAAATGAGATATGCTGAAGCATTCGATTATGAATTTTATATATTGTTGAGAGAAAGAGAATCACCTACACTTGCTGAAATGAAAAGTGATGAAATAAAGGCAGAGGTAAACATGATAGCTGCTAAAAAGTCAAAAATGGGAAAAACTAAATTGAAAGAAGAAGAGAAACCTACCACTTCAACTTCTGAAGATAAATTTGACTTAATGATGAAAACCATGGAGAATTTGATGGATAGGTTAGCTCTTGGAAACACCTCTGCTCCTCCTATGCAACATGAACCTCAATTTAGGAATCCTAAATTCAGGAGACCTCAAAACCAACAAAGGCCCAGAGAAAATAGAAATCAATTATCTGATCCTCTAGTGAGACTCCTTTTCAGCAGAATTTAGTAGATGAGGAAGATGAGCCTGAAATTCCCGAAGAATCTATCCATTGTCTTGATGAAGAGATGTCAAGAAATTTCTTGACTAAATAAGAGCATGATGAGTCAGATTTGGCTAATCAAGGAGAAGAACCATCAGATTATTTTAAGGGGTACCAGCATGCCATTTTTGAGATGAAAAAACAATATAATCTCAGAAACAGAAATGTGCCTATCATTGCAAACAAAGCGTAGCCTAAGAAATATTCTCCAAAGGTTTCTGAAGCCAAAAATGATACCCCAAATATTGTTGAAGGTAAGAAAGACACTCCACCTGGTAAGAAATACACTCAACTTCCTCCTCCTGTCAAATAAGATAAAAAATATTTTTTTGTTTTCAACCTTGAGAACGAAATTTCAAAGATTAAAATATCAGTCTCGTTTAGCGAGATTCTCAAGGTAAATGAATATATAAGAAAGATTGTTAAATTGTTAAACTCACAACTAGGAGCTACTGATATTTTGAATGTGCAAGAAGATAATCCTACTATATATTTGGGTCCAAGGCTAGAAGATGAACAAAATGAAGAGTTTCCTCCTTTTTATGTAAGCATTAGTATTCATGATATGAATTTACATAATGCTATGTTGGATTCAGGGGCTTCTCATAACCTTATGCCCAAAGTAATCATGGAAAGGATGGGGTTACAAATAGCAAGACCATATAAGGCTTTATTTTCTTTTGATTCAAAAAGAGTTCAATGTATTGGTTTATTCAAGGATGTGGTTGTTGGTCTAACACAAATTCCAGAAAAGATGATTGTTATGGGCATTGTTGTGGCTGATGTTCCACCAAAGTTTGGAATGTTAGTGTCAAGATCATGGGCAACCAAAATCAAAGGCACAATGCAGATGGACCTTACCTATGCCACTATTCCTTTTTTTGTTGAGCAAACAAGATTGTATCGGGAGACTAGAATGGCTTACATGCTAAGTAGCAAATATAAACCTCAAAAATTTCGTATTTATGCCTTTGATACTGAAGTTGGATCTGCCATTATTTTAAATGAGTCAGCTGATAGTGTTGAGGAAGAAATGAGAGTAGAAAATCAACATTCAGAAAATCAGCAAACAAAAAATCAACAAGAAATTGACAAAGAGATAGAGGGATGGTGGCCATTGTATTTTGATGGATTAGCAGGAAAAGAAGGGGCAGGAGAAGGGATTTGGATTACAAGTCCAAATTATGAGAGTATGTTTTAGTCTTACAAACTGAATTTTGATTGCACAAACAACATGGCTGAATATGAATCTTCGATTTTGGGTTTAGATGTTTTGAAAATAATGAAGGCTCAAAATATTTCTATTTTTGGAGATTTAGAATTGGTTATTAAACAAGTTGAAGGTGTTTATCAAATGAAGGATGTAAGAATGAGAGCATACAAAAATCTAGTTTTAGACATGTTCGAGAAATTTCAAGCATATTCTTTCACTATAAAAACTAGAGACCAAAATTCTATTGTTGATTCTCTTGCTGTCTCTGCAAGTCTTTTCATCATTCCTATTCATTCTTCTGAAAAATATGAGATTGAAGTTTGCCATAGACCAGCTATACCAGATAATATCACCAATTGGCAAGTTTTTGAAGATGATCAATAGGTAAAATATTTTATTGAGTTGAAAGAAGAATTTGAAAGTACACAAGTAGATCAACAAAACATGTTTATTGAATCAAAAGGAAATTATGAAGTTTTTCAACTAAAGAATTATAGTTCAATACCAAAGGGTCTTATTCCTCTTGAGAAATTTTTTTATCAGAATGATGTTTCCAAATCACCAAAGATACAAGTTGATGAAGAGGAAGTAGAGAGCTGTAATCTTGGTACATTAGCTTTGCCTAAAATGATCAAAATTTCAAAGTTTCTTTCAGCTGATATGAAATTCAAATATATTGAGACGATGAAGAGATTTATTGATGTTTTTTCTTGGAGTTATGCTGATTTAAAGGAGTATGTTCCTTCCATTATTCAACATACTATTCCTATTAAAGAAAATGAAATACCTTTCAAGAAAAAATTAAGGAGAATTAATTCTCTTCTCATGCCATTGATCGAAAAAGAGATTATGAAACTCTTTCATGCTAAAATCATTATTCCAATCAGATTCAAATTGGCTTGCAAATTTGGTACCGGTTAGAAAGAAGAGTGGAGAAATCAGAATTTGTATTGACTTCAGAAATTTGAACAAGGCTTCACTAATGGACAACTATCCTCTTCCCAAGATGGATTCAATTCTACAAAATATTGTTGGTTCTCAGAGAATGTCTATGTTTGATGGGTTTTCAGGTTATAATAAGATTCTTGTACATCTATATCGACAGGAAAAAACAACCTTCACAACACCATGGGGCACATTCATGTACACCATGATGCCTTTTGGTCTCATGAATGCGGGAGCTACTTTTCAAAGAGAAATGGACATTGCTTTTTCTAAAGAAAAGGACAAGATAGTGGTTGTTTATCTTGATGATATAGTATTCTTTTCAAAGAAAGAAGAAGATCATTTAAAACACGTAGAAAGGATTCTGCTGAAATGTAGAAGGTTTGGTATCTCTCTTAATCCTACCAAAAGCATATTTGCTTTAACTATAGGCAAGCTACTTGGTCATATTATTTATGAAGATGGAATTAGGATTGATCCTAAAATATTTAATGCAATTCAAAAAGTAGATCTACCAACAAGTAGGAAAGAGATTAAATCATTTCTTGGGAAAGTGAATTTTGTTAGGCATTTCATTCCTAACTTTGCTGAGATTGTCAAAGATATAAAAGGGATGTTAAAGAAATGAGTTGAAATTAAATGGACAGTAGAGGCAAAGAAATATTTTGAATAAATCAAGAAGGTACTCACACAAGCACCAATACTCATCAGTCCAAATTTTTCCAAAGAATTTATGGTTTTTACATTCGCTTCAGAAAGTACAATTGCCGAAGTTTTGCTACAAAAAGGAAAGCAAGGTATTGAACATTCTATCTCTTTCTTTAGTAGAAAATTAGAAAATGTTGAGTTCAAGTATAATATTCTAAAAAATTAGGCCGATGCTTTGGTGAAGGCTATCAAATATTTCAGAATTTACATTTTGCATTCTCACATTGTGGCATTTGTTCCAAGTGTTGTAGTAAAAGACATCTTAACTCAGTAAGATCCCGATGGTAACAGGGGAAAATGGATCGCAAAATTGCTGGAATATGATATAGACATCAAACCAACCAAATTAGTGAAGGGACAAGGCTTGGAGAAGTTAATGAGTCAATCAAACTTGGACTGTCTTGATATAAATATGAATGCAGAAATATCACAAATTTCTAATGATGAAGAAGAATTAGTCCAAATTTATGAGAAATACAATACTTCAGAGTGGTATAAGGATGTGGTTTTTGTTTTACAACATCAAAAAGCTCCTGCTGATCTAACAAATTCCAAAGCAAGGTTTTTTAAGCTGAAATCTTTGAGATATTTTATTTTTGACAAAAATATGTTTTGGAAAGATACATGTGGAATTTTGCTGAATTGTTTACTTGAAGAAGAGGCTGATAAAGTCATTGAATAATTCCTTAAAGGTGATTGTGGAGGACACCATTATTGGAAGGCTACAACAAATAATATTCTAAGAGAGGGATATTTTTGGCCAACCATGTTTAAAGACATTTACAAAAGAATTGTTGCATGTCATGAATGCCAAATTTTTGAAGGAAGAAGAAAGCTTGTACCTCTACCTTTGGTTCCTATCTATGTGGAAGCACCTTTTCAACAATGGGGGTTAGAATTTATTGGAGAGATACATCCATCATCATTAGGACAGCATCGCTGGATTCTGATAGCAATGGACTACTTCACCAAATGGATAGAGGCGATCCCAAAAAGGCAAGCTAATGACAATGTAATTATTTCTTTTCTAGAGAATAATATATTGTCTAGATTTGGCTGCCTCATGAATATTATAACAGATAATGCTCAAGAATTTAAGTCTAAGAAAATGATCAATTTTTGTCATCAATACCATATCACTCTTGGACACTCTACACCATACTATCCACAAGGAAATGCTCTTGTTGAATCATCAAATAATAATATTGTAAGAATCATCAAAAAGGTATTACAGGAGAACAAGGAAGCTTGGCATCTAAAGCTGAAGTATGCCTTGTGGGATGATAGGATATGTACAAAGAGATCAATTGGGACTTTGCCATATGAATTATTTTATGGTGCTGAAGCTATTTTTCCGACATCACTTGGGGTACCGGTCATGAAATTAATTCAAGGACTTGAAGAGGAACAAAATGCCATTCAGAGGAGGACTAACCAGCTGATAGCTTTACAAGAAAATAGAAATGAAGTTTATGACAACCATCAGCCTGTTCAAAACACTGTTCAAAACAGAATTAAAAATACATTTGATAGGAATATTAAAGAAAATAGTTTCCAAATACAAGACAAAGTGCTAAAATGGGAGGCAAAAATTGAGGAAAAGGGCAAGAATGGTAAGTTTGAAAATGTATGGAAGGTTCATTTTAAGATTTCTAGTTTTCATGGGAACAAAACTTATATATTGCAGGAAATTGATGGAGGATCATATGCTGGAGGGCCTGTTAATGGTAGATTCCTAAAGAATTATACTTGCTGAAGTTTTATCAATCACTCATGACATTGTAAATATTCCATCTTTGTTAGTTTTATTGCTAATAATGACACGCTGAAACAGAGAGCTGAAGCCTGAGGTGAAGGCCTAAATAGTTTGAAGAAGATGGTTTTCAAATTAAATAAAGGTTTTTTCTGTTTTTATAAAAAATGGATAGCACTAGAGCTACAGGTTCTTAGTGTACCACAGGGGCACACTATCCCAAGTGGAGCCACTGTTATCACCATATTTTTTTTTTCTAAACTTGGACAGTTTACATTGTTCTTAGTCATGGTCTTAGATAGGTTTTGGGTCATTTCATGCTTTAATGGGTAGGTGATAGGGTAAGAGTCTCAAAAGTATTATTTTCACATCCAAATAAAGTTAAACAACCTTATTCCATGTCTTAAAGGTCTCACATCCTCTTTAGAAATCATATTTTAAACCATTTGAATTTTTTTTTGGAATTAGCCACGAAACCACATTTTCGTAGCACAGACAGTGTAAAAAACCTGTTTTGCACTACGAAAACACTGTTATTTTAGTAGTGCAAATCCTTGAAAATGAACTAAGTGAGCTACGAAAGCGCGCATTCATAGGCAGTATTGTCAAATCATCTTTTCAATCAAATTTCGTTAATTTTTTATCATTAGGTGTCAGCTAGGAGTCATTTCTAATGCATGCAACAATTCAAATCCATCATTTCGAATATAGGGGTCATCATGATAGGTAATTTCAAATTCGAAAGGATTAGTGGGTTTCTTATTGCTGTTTGGATGCAACACTCAAACATATTGTTTTTGAATGCTAAGCTTATGCTAATCTCTTACCAAAGCTTCTCTGATCTATTTTTCAAGCGAGGCTGATCACCATTAACAAGTGAGGCTGATTTGTTACAGGAATTCAGAGGCAAAGATGACAGAAGAAAGAAAAAATCACAAGTTTGGCCGTTGTTTAAGAACAGAGCCTAAAAGCACCGAGGCCCTTGCCAAAGATAAATTAGTGATGGATGCTTTCAAGAAAACAAGGTGTTGGAGATTTTGAGAAAAATTGTAGGGAGGACACCGTCAAGTGTCAAAGGATTTTGTTCTACATTTCATTGGCTCAAATACAAAAATTGGAATCTTAAACTTGTCAGTAACCCCTGAGATAATAGCTTTGGTGATAGAGATTCCTAGGGGGCAAGATAGATGGTTCAAAAACTTCAAATTTGATATGGAACCTTGTAAAGTGTTTTTGAAGCCAGAGTTTGCATAAACAGACTTAACCAGGGAAACTCTAAGGAGCTACATCAAAGACATCTATGCCAGCTTGCTCTTAAACATTCAAAGGTATTTTACCTGTTAGGGAAGATATCATAAATTATATTCATATCATTTTAAACTCCTGTTGCATTTTACTGGCATGATTTCTTTAGATTTTCCTTTCTTCCTTTATCGAAGTATAGATAAGATGGCAGATAAAGTGCAAATGAAAACTCAAGGATGTGAAAATTCCCTGTTTCATCATGGTCTAATTAAACTGATAGTTTTACATGAACTTCAAAGGATCAACAGATAATGGTCTTCGTTTTTGTTTTTATGTGGTTTTGGAGTGGAAAACCAAGGCACAAGCATTAGCCCTAAGGCTAAAGAAACCCAACTAGCAGAAACCATTAAGCATGTAATGACCAGCTCAAAAAGATTTGTTAAGTTGAAACCTAGAAAGCATGTGAAAGAACAAGTGAGTAAAGCATCAGTGGTTATTCTTGAAACTCCTCAACCTACAAAAGAAAAGATAGTTCAGGTTAGAGAAATGACATAAGAACATTTTGCTAATGAACCAGTTCAAAGGAGACTGACTAGAAGTCAAATTGAAAAACAAAAGGGTAAATCAGTGATTTCAGAAGAGAGTCTAGGCTTAAAGGGTAACTTAAATGATATTTTACAAGCCATTGATATTGAATAATCCCCTTTGGTATAGGCAGATTTCAAAAAAATTGATGAAGGAAAACCTAAGAAGATGAAATCTTCTAAGAAACTGGAATTAGAGGATGAGGTTATAGAATTTGTGTTCAAGCCGAGAAATCCTTTAATCAGGCAATCTAAAAATATGCAAGAGTTAAATATTGAGTTAACAGAAATAGAGGAAGCTTCCACTATTCAGGAAGATTTTGTAGATCTTTCATCGCTAATACCTGAAGGTGACAAAAACAGAGTATTTTCCACTCAGACAGAAAAAACCAGCTGTGAAGAATTGGAGCAAAGGTTGAAATTAGCTAATTATGAAATTGATAGACTAAGGAAGAGAGCAAGAAGGCATGCTGCTAAAAAGATAAATTTCAAGAGGATAAAGGCTCTATGGGATCTTGAAAAGGTTTCCAAACCAGAAACAATAAGAAGTGAAGCTCAGTACTTTACTTGGACTGTTCCTACAATTAAATAGGATAGGTATGTGAGAATCATGAATGTTCAGTTAAGGGATACCAACATGAAACTGAGGAGGCATATTGAAGACCTAGAAATATAGTTGCAGCAACAGTGAAACAGGGCAAAAAGTGATAAATTCTTGAAACAGTTGTCATGAAGAAAAGCATCATTTTTGAAGGAGAACATATTTTAAAGTTATTTTATCTCAATATCAGTCCTTTAAAAATATTAAATATGCTCAAAACTGTAAATTTTGGAAAAATTGTGTTAAAAGGAGCATACACAATAGCTTTGTAGCGCGGTACAAAACTGCTGAAGGTCGATTTTTGGCACGTTTTGTATGTATTTGGGAGGTAATAATTGCTGGTTTTCAAATTTTGGTATTGCTGGTGGAAAGATCAAGATCAAAAATGAAGTTTTATATTGAAAAGCAGGAGAAAGAATGGTCAAAGGAAGTGTTTTTATAGTGGTATAAAAACTGCGCTACGAAAACAGGCTATTTTCGTAGCGCAGTCATATCTTATCTCCTTTTCAATTTTTTCGAGGATTTATTTTTGCACAGGTGGAAGTTTCAAGTGTTAATCGAATGCTAGCACATGTCACATATACCAAACAATCATCAAGGCCAACAAAGTTTTTCGAAGATAAGCATGGAGATTAGGGGTTAAAAATCAGGAAACTTTGTCTCCTAGTTTTTAGGAAAGTTAGGTCATGAATCAACAGGGTTTACCACAAAGCTAGAAGCATCATAAAGGTCGAAGACATGGATTAGAAACTATCAAAGAAATTATTTAAGTTTTAGATAAGGTTGTTTGAGACATGTTTAGGATTTTCACTCCTATTTTTATTAGAACTCCGATAAGACAGTTAGTTGTCATTTTGTAATTAAGAGTTTGTTTTATGAGTAGATAGGTGTCAATTTTAGAAATTCGAATTCTCCTAATTATGGATCATGGAATCCAAGAAATGTAAAGACTCTATATGAAGCATGAGGCCAAATTCCTCAAGGTTGGAATTTTCATTAGCAAACTAGTTGTGTTATTGTATGTTACTGTGATCTTTCAATGGAATACAAAGATTTATTTGACTACTCAAGATTCAGAAGGAGTTTAAGTGTATCATATTTCTATGGCCTTTTTCAATGATCTATTTGCAGTGGTATGAGAATATGTTACTTAGAATTCATTGGATAATGCTCTAACTTCCTTCATATGATTGTAGACTGTGTTTATTCACTGTGTTACTGTTTCACTTATAACCCTAAACTCCAAGTGCCTTGACTTACATGTTTGACAGATTATGATGTTTTGTTGAAAACTATCTTGAATGCATGGCCTAATGAATATTTGCTAATCTTTGATTCAACCATTTATACATTTTTATTCTTTTTATACCTAGATTTAGCCATCTAATCATTAATAAAAAATATTAAACCTATTGAGAGAGCCCTCTCAAGTTGAGGAGGCTAAGCCTCAGCCAAAAGATTGGTTTGAAAGAGTTATTCAGAGTCTACTTGATGAGCAGCCTATCAGGTCATATTTTGTGATAACACCTTATACATACTAATTTCCTTTTCTTGATTCCTTTTTATGACCGTAAGTATATCAATTTCTTCTAGAGCATCCACAAAGATCATTAGATTCCTCTACACATTGTTTTTCAAATTCCATAAGTAATTGACAATTTTGTTCTAATTCACCATTCTCATTATTGGAAGAATATTCACTATCTTCATGAGTATAAAAAAATTTCTTGCTATCAAAATTAATTTTAAAATTCTTCCCTTTCTCATGATTTTATTTATAAGGACATTTAGCGGAATAATGACCTACTATTCCATAGGAAAAAAAATTAAAAGGAAACTTACCTTTGAACCTCCCATTTCCTACTTGGTGCTTCTTCACAAAATATTATTCTTCTTCATATGTATTATACCTAGGGGGGATAATAAAGGGTCCAAAGGGAGGTACCCAAGGGAATAATATGATGTAATAATGTAATAATGATAAATAAATGGGCCATAATTAATAAATAAAGTAGTTAACCTATATTATGAAAGGGACCACACGTAGATAGGGAATAAAGTGATATGCCCATTGTATTGGATGTATGGTATTGAAGGACCCACAATATTGTATGAATGAAACCTATATAGAGGCTAGCTATTATCCACTAAGATATCTCAAGGAGTATTGTATTGGAAAGCATATGAGTTGTGTAGTGATCTCCTTCCTTAAGGAGTAAATATATGATGTTTCCCTACCTGAAGGGTTTTGATATTAATGAAGATCTGAAGTTTTATCTTCTATGGTGTTATTTCTTGGGAATATTTTCCATTTTTATACATTTTCTTGACATATCTACGACATTTATTAACTATAGTGCATTTATTTATCATTTTTACATTATTACACCATATTATTCCCTTTGGTACCACCCTATGTACCCTATACTATCCCCCCTAGGAATACTACATCTTAAGAAATATGACATGCTTCCTTATGCTTTTTTTATTTATTTCCATTTGTTTTTGGCTTTCAATGTTGCTTCTATAATACCTGAGTTGCCCCCATTTCTCTTTTCATAAGTTGTCAAGATCCCATGTTGCTATTCAATAGTGATATTCTTCAAATCCTGCATTTCTTCAATGGCAAAGACTTTGGAATCGAACTTTGAGGTTAGAAATATTAAAATATTTTCAACAAGAGTAGAATATTGTATTTTGTCAGCAATTTTTTTAATTGAGTTAAAAATCTCATCTACTCTAAGGAAAAATATTGCAATAATTTCATCATCATGCATTCTAAGAGTCTCATACTGAATTCTAAACATTTGAAGTATAGCGCTTTTTACCTTAGTGTCATATTCATAGATTTGGAAAATGTTGTCCCATATTTCCTTTGCAGTATCTAACTGCATGAATTTTGAAACTCAGATTTAGTCAAACTTTCCAAGATCACATTGAATACCTTTGCATTGATATCATCTTGTTTCTTCCCTACATCGTCTATAGGAATGGAGGTTGGATATTGATATCCACCTTCAAAAAGTTCCCAAACATTAGCTCTTAGTGGCTGCAAATATTCTCTTATTCTAACTTTCCAAGATATAAAGTTATTCCCATTAAACAAAGGTGACTTAATAGAGGATAATCCCTCTTTATTTCTCATATTGATGGTTTATACACATAATTATGTATGTTATTATTCTTCAAGAAACCAGAGTATGTACATGAATTTAGAGAAGGAAACCAACATATATCTAGTTTACTGATTTTTCATATGTTCCATCATATGATTATATTTAATCATGGCATCATTAAATCAATAACGCTTCAATATGCAATAAAGCATAGAAAAATCATAAAACGTAAGAAACACACATAGGACACTGAGATTTTAGATGGAAACCTAATGTGGTAGAAAACCACCATTGTCATTTTCTATGTATTATTTCTTATCATATAAAGAACATATCCATTACATATTGTATTGGTGTAGACTCTTACCATCATGTGGGCACCTACTTGTAGGAGGCTACAACCTTCTATCATTCTCTAAATCCTACTAGAAGGGAGCTACAACCCCCTAACATTGTTTACCGACTCCTACCGGAAGGGAGCTTCTTGTTAAACCTCAAAATTGTTCGTAATTTGACATCCTTTTCCACCATCTTTTGCTCCTTTTTCACAAATCCATAAAGTAAATAGGTGATAATTGACATATTTTACATCTGAGAAGGCATTTAGATGAGATATTTGTTATATTATAATGTTTCTTATTATTTATATGAATTTCTATATTTAGATATAGAATTCGTGCAATTCTGTAGCTAACCTTTGTTTCTGGAGCCACCGTTATTGTTGATCGATTGGGAGAAGTAAATGAAGAATCATGTCATATGGGTAGCTTTGAAATGGTCCATACATGGATCTTATCCTACTTACATTTTCAAATTTGATAAGGATCATGCCTACATTCATGTTCAGAGCCAAGTCATAAGAAGGAACAATATCAGTGGATGAAGATTCTCCATTTTATCTTACCTATGTAGGTTTTAACCCTGAACAAAATTTATCTACTCATGAATCTTATAACAGAAAATAAACAATAGCGAGAGCATAAAACATAAAACAGATAAAAAGGCCTGAGGTGCACCACGGATCCATCAAAATGGAACTGACCAACTGAGTCCAAATTATATTCCTTTTAGTGTTACAACACATATATATACATGCCGAAGCATACATAAACCCCAATACATAAACCATGGATTAGAACATAAGTAGTTCCCTTGACCGGATCTACAAAAATAGCAGGGGCCGAAAACCATCATGCCCCAATACCATGTGCAAAACCATGCACAAAACCATGGACGTGGACTACCCACTGGAAATTAAGGACCAAAAATTTTCGCCAGGGCACTGTCCCTGACCCCGACAGGGGGGGCTACGGTCCCCCCTGTGACCCCCCCGTTGCAGGCGTAGGAGATGGCACTATCATGGTGCAGAGGGGCTACTCCTTGACCTTAGATGTTCAATATGTACTTCCACTTTGGGAGGAACTTCTTATGTGTAGCAGCATTATGGGAGATGTATTTGACAATATGCATGTCAAAGAATGGAGCTATGAGTTGGCAAAGCCTATTTGCATAGACCATCAATGCTATCACTTGGGAGCTTGGGGTTATTAGTGGAGTGTCATCAGGATCACTTAAAAATTGATGCACTTGGTGAACAAGGAGGAGGTCAAAGATATGGATTAGTGGATGGAAACATCTATTACCTTGATATGATCTTCTTAACTTGGATTTCCAAGCATAAGAAGGGTGATCTTCTAGCAGCATATGATTCATTCCTCTTCATGGGAGTATGTCATACCACAATGGGAGGCTTATTCATGGATCCATGTATCATCTTACTTCCAATGCATGGTGGGAACCTTTTTTTTACATTTATTGATTGTATAACACAATATTTGTATTCTCTTACCATTTATATTCAGTGCATTGCTCATGTATGTTCAGTTGATGTATCCAGCCATTTTCTATTTATTAGTAGATGTCATGACATACATAATTACCCATGTATCAAAAAACAACTTGCCATACTATTTTCTGCACCAACAGTTAGGAAAAATGCGTTGTAACTACATGGGAAACTGTTGGTACTTCCCTGCACCATATGAAACCTTCAATATTTCCCTCATTTTGATGCTAATCATGATTTTATTTGCTGATATTATTCTTATTTCTATTGAAAGCATGATTGGGAGAGAGACACATGGGTTGGATGTGTCCTTTTGGGAAAAGGATCCCCACACTTTAGACATTGCATGTTCCAATAGGAGCATGGGAGGAGATATGGTGACCACAGCCAAACACTTGTTTCTTTTTTAGGTGGTCCATGTGATTGATGGGATGCCATATGGTGATGATTTCCTATCCATCACATATGGAATGATTTGGGCCAGCCTGATTCATAGCATTGGAGAGGAGATCTTTGGAGATCTAGTCTTCATCTCGCCACTTGAGGGAAATTGTATTGCAACCCAAGATCAGAATATTCTCTACACTTATCATAAGTGGAGAGGAAGACAACATGGGGTAGGCTACTTTGTCTACCATGTTCAGATTTTCATCCCACCTACTTTGCAGGAGCTTAAGGTGGAGAAACATTTTCAGGAGTTACCATGTTGGGAGGTGACTCATTTTGTATGGATGATTGCTTAGGGATGGAGGATCCACATGGGAAGGATGTTTCCCAATAAATTTGAGACTCCATGCCCTGAGAGGATCTCTAGAAAACACCTTATTGCCTCCTTAATTACTTTACTTACTCATGATGATAGCCATTTGGCTAGCTTGCATGCTTGGGAGGGGCAATATGGAGATTCATTGATGAGACAAAATCTCATTCCTTGGAGGAGTTCATCATATGTGGATGCTACAATAAGAGGAAGGGAGACTCTTCAGTTTTGTCCTTGCATTTGCTTAAGGATAGGAAAAATTTGGGAGGGGAGGACTGTAATATTCCAAATTTGCATGGAGAAAATTGGAATATTAAATTTTGTTGATTTCACTTAGGAGATGAATAAATGTGTAAGGAGGCCCATGCATAATAAAGACCTGAATAAAATCCCTCATAATGTGAAAGGGAATCAACATAAAAGTTGGATTTAACACCTTCATGTGTGAATAGGGACTTTTTTCATGTGGAGAAGGTCAAGTTTGACCAAGTCAATAGTGCTGGGATAGGAGGTGGAGATCATCTTGTGAGACAGCGTAGGGATAGTGAAAGGAAGATTCCTTGGTGGAGGAAACCCTAATGAGTGGGGCCCAACGCAAAAAGGTCCACACATGTTTAAAATGAGGGCATGGAAGCCATATCAAGACATCTTGGTGAATGATAATTTTATGTGTTTTTTTAGACTATTCTGCATTCTCTTGCTATTTAGCAGAGTGACTGTGCTGCTTAGCACAAGGATCTCTTGTTTAGGAATCTTTCTCCTTTCTTGAGAGGCCTCTTGAAGGAGCTTGTACTGATTTTCCTCACATATAGGCTTGAATCCAAGCATCATCCTTCAGCAACAACATTATTTCTACAGCAGCATAACATTGTGTTGCAGGGTGTTGCAGTGAGGGTTCACAGCACCACTTCCTGCACTCATTTTTCAAAGGAGGGAGCCTCCATTCCTTTGGGAGATTATTGAGGAAGATATTGGAGTATATTTACATTTCTTGGCACTTGGCCAAATGAATTCCATCATCTGCAGTGCATTCCCTTGCAGGAACTACGTCCTTTCTTGTAGAGTTTCAATGTAAGGGTCAATCCCCTCAATCTTGTCTTGCTTTCTCAGGGAAAGGGCCAACCCTTCTCCCGGAAAAAGACTTGCAAGAAGGATCCTCCTTCAATTTTGTATTATAAAACCATTTATACATAGTGCTTCAGCAAGCTGCGTTATTTCAGATCCAGATCTACAGATCTATGCATCTTGTACTTGTGCCTTCATGAAACCCTTGCCGGGTTATCCTCTTGATGTGTAAAAGGGGTTAGATCCCTACTTTTCTTCATGTTTTGAGCAATAAAACTAATGATATGATATTTATACCATATTACATCATAAAAAATCTTAAAATTATGTTGTGCATGCTTGAGTAAATTTATATTTAGTCAAGTCATGAGATTTTAGTGTTTTTGAGCCATACCAGGATCGGGAGATCTGTTTAAACAAGAAAAAGAGATTTGTTTCTGAATATTTTCTGGATATAAGTCCCATAATACATATTATAAGGGATCCCAGTGTTAGTTCTCCCTAATATAATGCAATTATCTGGTAATAACGTTTTTAGGGAATATATTTCTTCTTTTCCAACTTTTGGCTGATATAATGGATCAGATTTCTTGTTGTTGTACATGTAATTTATGGCTATGTGTTTTATACATATTTTATGATTTATTTATAATTTTTATTCCAGTATTGTGATTATACATTGGTGCATTCCCATTTTGTGATATTACATCATCACATGATCAAAACTCTATTGTCTTGCAACATATCCTCTCGTGCTTCTCCCTCGACTCTGCCTCTATCCTCTCCCTCATACACAACAAAAAATTCAACAATTTCGTTTGCTCTAATTTTGATGAATGAATTTCGAGATTTTTTTTCCACTTCTATGTACTACCCAGCCCTGTCTCATTTATTTATGCACATACCACTCAAGTGTTTATTTGCATGACATGCATTGATGCCTTTGTGTTCGCCCAATCAATTCTGTCATAGAAATAATTATATGCATGGGCACCTGTTGTGGCCAGCAACAACCCCCCTTTTTTATTTAAGTATTAGTAATAATACTAAATATGAGGGGACCCTTAGTCAAAAAATCCAAAAAATTAATTAGTGCTTGTTTCCTTTCTCAAATAAAACATACTATCATAACTTAGGGAAATTCCTTCAAAAATCTCTAAATAAACTTAAGTTTATGATAGATCAGAATATAATATTTCTTTGAAGAAAAATACCGCATCCATCGCAAAAAGTGGATATCCTTTGTGAAGCAAAATCTTCTAAATTGTGATTTCGCGATATTGCGATAGCACGATCCCAAAAAAAATGTGCATTAAAATATTGATCGCAAACCGCATATCGCAGAAAAGATGTTTAACAAATACTTTTCATATATTATATTTTGCGATATTGAGAGTTTGCGATACTGCGATTTCGCGATGCTATGAGACTGCGATTCGTAAATATTGTGATTTGCGATAATTGCGATCTTACGATGATTTCAATTTAAGAAAATTGTGATCTGCGATATTGCGACATTGCGATATTGCACAGAAAATCGCAGATCACAATGTCGCAGATTCTTAAAAGCTCGTTGTCCAAAGAAAATCTTTTCATAAATCAATATCTGTTATGCACTTTAATGATTGAATTAATGAATGGATTGTCAATTATCGATAAAAAGGATTCTGTTTTGATTGAAAGGTTGTTTCATGTTAAAATAATATATTTCATCCGCCTTCAACATTTAAAACTATCCCGTCACCTTTCTCATGTCATTACTGTCACTTAATTCGTAAAACCGCAGGCACGAAGGAGCATAATACTATACAAAGCATTCACGGAGTATTATGGGAAAGAAGAGAAAACTCCAAGTTCTGAAAACAAAGAGATGGTTTCCCTGTATGCAGATACTGCTTGCAACAAGGATGCCGGTATCACCACCTGGGAGGGAATGCATAATCTGCTCGAAGAAGAAAATCCCAGGGTAATGAAAGTCGCGGCTACTGCAGGTTCAAGTAATTCATCTGAAGCATCTCTTAGAGAATTGGCTTGTTCATTTTTGCACCGGATAGCAGCAAGACCAAGAATTCTTCCGTATACAGATATGGTAAAATGGGTGCTAGATAGCACTGATATTTCAGACATGAAATTTAGAACTCCAGATCAAGAGCTCATCGTGTCATTCACTACAGAATATTTGAGGCTTATGTATCACTTTCCGGAGCCTTAGGCGACTTACAACAAACAATTTATGGAGAAATTTTCCAGGGAAAATGAAAATTTGGCGGAATGCACAAAGGAATGGACCAAAAGAGATGAACCATTGAAGAAAGACAAACACGATATGTACAATACTGGTTCACTCACCTCTCCCTATTGTTTTGCTGCTACTATGTTATGTAGGCTTTTTGGAAAGCCTGACATAAATAAGGTCTTTCCTGAATGGCTTCCATTATTAAATGCTGTTGTTAATGCTACCATTGTAGACTGGGCCAAAATACTTTCTGATAATTTAGCCACTGCTATTTTCAATTACCGGTCTAAACGGACTGTTTCTCAGAGGATTTATCCTCCTTTTTATCTATCTGCCTATGTTATGGATTCTATCTGCTTTGTTTCTAAATTCCCTTTAATGGGCTGGCAATGGACAATTCATGATCCTTTGCCTATTCATGTGTATCACAAAGAACTGTGGGAATCAAAATTTGTTCCTCATTTTTACAAAATTTTCCATGGCATAATGTTGCCGTTGTATAGAATACTGTATAATAAGGATGGTCCAAGGTTTTCTCCAGAAGAAGAAGTCAACATTCTCCCTGTCGCACGGTGGTTTGGAGAAGCGTTGTTTACTTATGTAAGGGTTTTTGGAAGATCTGCTTCTCCTCATATTTTACCCTTGTATGTTTCGGATAAACTTATAGCTCGGGAAATTTCATACCAAACCTGTGGTGAAGGAGGTTTAACAGAGGAATTAAAGGATAAGAAGAAGGCCATCTGGCCACAATTTCCTGTAACCTGTGGAGCATTTTCATTGTTTGATGTTGGTCATGCATTCAAAGAGGTAAGCAATATTACATGCTTACAACTATTCAGGTTTTTGAGAAGGCTATTTGATCCATATGATGTTGTCAAAGATTTCACCACTGCAGTTAAGGTCTAAATCAAAGTCTAAAAAAGAAACTTCTGAAAGTTCTCAAAAGTATGATAAAGATGAAGGCTCAGTAAAAGATACAGCTCAGTCAAAAGAGCTTTCACAACTACAGACTTCAACCACTCCATAGTTGAATCTTCCACCTCCCACTGTACAACAACCATCCACCAACATTTAATTAGATAAAGAATGGGAAAATTTTAATCAATTGCTTAATGTTGAAGGACAGAATACACAAACCCCTGTATAGACAACAAAAGTTTTAAGCACATGAATAAGTGGCAATGTCACAGAAACTGAGCATATACCTATCACTCCCTCTTCTAAAATTGTACTTAATATAGAGTACATTCCTCCTCTGGATGTATTCTACAGCCCGTAGTATAAAGCAGTAGTGAGGAAGCAAAGGAAAAAGAGAAAGTTAGAGAGCGCAATCTCTACTAATGCAGAACAATTAGATGTCTTATGGAAAGATCCTACTACGGATCCTACTGAGAATCTTACCAAGCTATCTTAGATTACAGGAGCTTATGCCTCCGCGACTATTGACAAAGCATCTGAGGTACGACTATTATTAAATGAAAAAGAAGATTAGATACAAGTTCTGCAACAACAATTGCAACAATCTCATGCTAGCAGTGAAGCACAGATGAAACTTGAAAAGTTACAGAAAGAGCTTCAAGAGATGCAAATCGGATATCAAAAAATTTTGGCCGATAAAGAGAAACAAATACAGATTATCCGAGAAGAGCAAAAATATGATCCCAAACTTCCTGAGTTTATTTCAGAATCTATTTATTTAAACAACCAACTACTGCAACAACAAGATGTATTATGCCAGAAAATCTTGCAATAGAACTCTTTTTGTCTAGAAAGTGATAAAATCACTAATCATGTTGTAGAATTACGACATGATTATGATTTAACTAATGAAAGAGTTACTGATTACTTGGCATGGAAAAAGACAGAGGAAGGAAAAAGAGCTGGTGCACCAATTATCAAAAACAATCACAAAGAAATACTTTTCAATAATTGGGATGCACAGATCAGAGAAGCATAGAAGGCGGCAGAGGAGTCAGCTACAGTAGCAGGAAATATTACTGATTATGTAAATGAGAATTTTCACAAGGCTAATTTGATTTCAAAAACTATTCCGGAATATCTTCCACAGGCACAAAAATTGCAAACAGAATGGAAACAAAGGGCAGAAGAAAAAGCAAAATCAATTCAAGGGTTGACAAGATTAAATTGGGATTCTTACTGGACATCTCTAGTAAATCCACACAGTCAATGCAACACTCTTAATTGCATCATTAATTCTGCTGAGAAGATTGTGCCTACACTTGCCGATTTTGTCTTTTTAGGGCAGTTGAAATCTGAAGTCGGCCAACCACCTCTTCTCAAAACAATACTAGATGCTTGCAAATTCAGAGATCAAATTCATAAGTAGTTAGTTAATAGTTTTTAATTTTAGATTTAATTTTAATTTTTACTGTATTTTTTCCTAGAAAAAGGATGGTCATTTAAACCGAATCCTAAATTTTTGTAATAAACTATTTTTAGATTTAGTTAGTAGTATTTAAACCCTTCTCATGCATTTAGAAAAGGGTCCTGAAATTTGTCAAAAACTTATCCTCAGAACATGCATTTTTGCACCCTCAGAGGAGGTTTTGATGAATGAATGGAACGAGATTTATTGATATCTGTGTCTAATAATTGTTACTGATTTTGCATTTCTGTACTCTTAATGGATGTTGGATTAGGAAGAGATAAATCATTATTGCTTCTAGCTCATGAGTAGAACTAGTTATAAATGGTACTTCTATCTCTTAACTGTTTCTGTTTCTATGTTAAAAGTGATATTTATTGTTAGTTATTTATATATTGATGTTTGAATACTTGAGTTATCATTTGGCATTTTTGTATGGTGATAGCTAGTTATTTGTACTTGATGTATGAATAGCTTATTATGTGATATGTTTCTCACAACTATTTCATCTAAATTTTTATATGAAATGGTTTATCTTTATTGAATTCTTTTCTCATGATAATTGAATGATCTTTATTATCAATTGCTATCTGAAATCATTTTAAATCGCATAAATAGAAAGATTTACATCCCGGGTTAGTTTAGCGTTAGATATTTCTTAGAATATAGTTTGCATATGAATAGATTAGGAATAGATTAAAAGCATTTTACTTAGGAATTTTACAAAATAAATATCAAATCTCAAACACACACAAACACATATTGGGAAACTGGTCCCATTATCCCCAGTCGGACCCACTACACCAAACGGAAAAGGAGCTGCTAACCAAGGTCCGGACCGGGTGGGTATCCCCCTTGTTGTAGACCCGATTTTTGGGGCTTCAACAGCACCAAGCCCTTCTTCTTTCTGAGACATAAATTCTCAATTCACCTGAATAATACAGTTAGGCCCTCCATTCTTATTCATGTCTTCTCAGGCATGAAATGTACTTTCGAATGGCTTCTCTACACTCTACTTAATTCACTGAGGCATGCATGAGAGTATTAGAGGTGGCTTACCCCAAAAACAAAAAACATACATCTCTCAAATCAACTTGAGTAATCATGGTCCTTGTTGGCTTGACTAAACGACCTCTTTGTCGTCATTAATTTCACGAATTTTTTTTGTTGTGCACTCCTTTAATTAACTAGTGGCCCATGCATCCTTGAATAGACCTTTGTCCCATAATATCAGAGTCTTCACTCAATAGGTTTAAACCATCAGAGCACTCCATATCGGAACTTTCAGAAACCAAAAAATTGTGATATTGCACTTGTAATTCAGTTTTCTCCTTTATCCTTTAGCTCTTTTAGCATTGCTTTCCCATAGGACCATGAGATGTGATCAAAGGATTTAACACTTAAGTCCTAGGGCATTCAAGATCCTACTAAGGTACAGTCTCTCTTTGTATTTTTACTCCACCTTTGGTTCCCTGAACTCACCTATGACCGTGTGCCAATATAACATCAGGATTTTTCCATTGGAACTTTACTCATGAGAATTTTAAGCGGAGATGTAGGATGCTTCTCCTTCTGATATTTTTACCTCTAATATGATGTCATGAATTCATCATCACTCCACGTGGTGCCTCTACAGTGTTTCCATGTGTAACCATTATTTTCCCCACTAGGTTACCCAAAAATGTTGAATCTGTCTGCCACGTGTCCTACCATACTACCACGTCATACTGACATCATATTATACTTCATATTTTTAGAGCTAATCTCAGGCTACCATGTGTCTTATGAAAGGAGAGATAATAGGACTTGCCAATCCTTGGTTTCACCATAAAAACCTTTGTTAATTTCTCTTTGGAATTTATCAACACTTTTTCCTCTTCTTGGAATGATGGATATTGCAACTTCTTAAAGGAGCTCTATAAAAAATTTCTGATATTCAAGACCTCAAATATTTCAATGTGCCAATATTCACTGACCTTTGATATGTCGATGGCCTTTGGCATCCAATGCTCCGATATTATGGACCTATGATGTTCCAATATTTCTAGATCTATGATTTTCCAATATCTTGGAGTCCCTATACTCCTTCCTCTAATATTTCATCCTTCTCAAAGCTCCAAGTCCCTTTTCATTGCAAGCCATATATTTTGATCTAGGAGTCTGTTTTGGACTTCCAGATATCATTGGAAATATTTTCTGGATCTCTTTCCTGTGGATAGGGTGTGATGTAGACTTGGAGGACATTTTCTGCCTTTGAGATGACCCCAAAAATTCCGGCACACTTTTCTTCTACACCGCTCTACTCGTTCTTCGAATGCCAACACCACAACCATCATGGTCATCATCTAATGGAATTTTAAGAAGCCTACTGCTATGTTGATTCTCTACCAGAAGCCTGTAGATATCAATGGGTCACTATTGACTCGTGTTGACATCCATGCAAACACTAATCACCATTGACTCTTGTTGACCTCAATGCCAATACTAACACAGCCACCTAGTGTCCAACATATTTCATAAGCTTTGATATTTCAACATTTGGACTGTATCCAAGATCTTCCACAATTAGAGGAGAGAATTTCACTTTAATAATTTCTTCTAAAGTTTGACATCCTTTAAAAAATCCAAGATTTAGGCCATTTTTTTTTCTCAAGTTACTTCCTTAGGCCCACAGTTTCAAGTTCTAAATTTTCATAGTTCCTTTCCTTTTCTTGGACTTGTTTCTTCAAAGCTTGTTCAACTAATTTAGCTTGTTCTAGGAAAATTATTAGCTTAGTTCTTTCCTCAACAATGGTGTTTTCCTTATGTTATCACCATAATTTTTTTTCCTAAACTTGGACAGTTTACATTGTTCTTAGTCACGATCTTAGATAGGTTTTGCGTCATTTCATGCTTTAATGGGTAGGTGATAGGGTAAGAGTCAAAAAATATTATTTTCACATCCAAATAAAGTTAAACAACCTTATTCCATGTCTTAAAGGTCTCACATACTCTTTAGAAATCATATTTTAAAACATTTGAAAAAAGTTTTCGAATTAGCCATGAAACCACGTTTTCGTAGCGTAGACAGTGTAAAAACCCTATTTTTTGCTACAAAAAAATTTCTATTTTCGTAGCGCAAATGCCTGAAAATGAACTAACCGCGCTACTAAAGTGTGGATTCGTAGGCAGTATTGTCAAATCATCTTTTCAATCAAATTCTATTAATTTTTCATCAATAGGTGTCAGCTAGGAGTCATTTCTAAGGCATGCAACCATTCAAATCCATCATTTCGAATATAGGGGTCATCATGATAGGTAATTTAAAATTCAAAAGGATTGGTGGGTTTCTTATTGCAGTTTGCATGAAAACACTCAAATAGTTTGTTTTTGAATGCGAAGCTTATGGTAATCTCTTCCCAAAGATTCTCTCATCTATTTTTAAAACGAGGCTGATCACCATTAACAAGCGAGGCTGACAAATATAAATTCAAGCGAGGCTCATTTGTTACAGGAATTCAGAGGCAAAAATGAAAGAAGAAAAAAAAATCACAGGTCTAGCCGTTGTTTAAGAATAGAGCGTGAAAGCACCGAGGACCTAGCCAAAGATAAATCAGTGATGGAGGCTTTCAAGAAAACATGGTGTTGGAGATTTTGTGAAAAATTGCAGGGAGGACACAGTCAAGTGTCAAAGGATTTTTCTCTACATTTCACTGGCTCAAATACAAAAATTGGAATCTTAAACTTGTCAGTAACCCCTGAGATCATAGCTTTGGTGACAGATATTCCTAGGGGGCAATATAGATGGTTCAAAAACTTCAAATTTGATATGGAACCATGTAAATTGTTTTTGAAGCCAGAGTTTTTAGAAACAGACTTAACCAAGGCAACTCCAAGGAGCTACATCAAAGACATCTATGCCAAATAGCTCTTCAACATTCAAAGCTATTTTACCTGTGAGGGAAGATATCATAAAATATATTCATATCATTTTAAACTCCTATTGCATTTTACTAGCATGATTTCTTTATATTTTCCTTTCTTCTTGTATCGAAGCATAGCTAAGATGGAAGATAAAGTGAAAATGAAAACTCAAGGATGTGAAACTTCCCTCTTTCATCATGGTCTAATTAAACTGATACTTTTCATGAACTTCAAAGGATCAATAGAGAATGGTCTTATTTTTTTTTTATGTGGTTTTGGAGTGGAAAAGCAAGGTACATGCATTAGCCCTAAGGCTAAAGATACCCCACCAGCAGAAACCAGTAAGCCTGTAATGACCAGGTCAAAAAGATTTTTCAAGTTGAAACCTAGAAAAGAAAGTGAAAGAGCAAGTGATTAAATAATCAGTGGTTATTCTTGAGACTCCTCAACCTACAAATGAAAAGATAGATGAGGTTAGAGAAGTGACACAAGAACATTCAGCTAATAAACCAATTCAAAGGAGATTGAATAGAAGTCAAATTACAAAAGAAAAGGGTAAATCAGTGATTTTAGCAGAGATTCCAGGCTTAAAGGGTAACTTAAATGATCTTTTACAAGCCATTGATATTGAAGAATCCCCTTTGGTGCAGGCAGATTTCAAAAAAATTGATGAAGGAAAACCTAAGAAGATGAAATCTTCTAAGAAACTAGAATTCAAGGATGAGGTTGCAGCATTTGTGTTCAAGCCCAGAAATCCTTTAACCAGACAATCTAAAAATATGCAAGAATTAAATATTGAGTTAGGAGAAACAGAGGAAGCTTCCACTATTTAGGAAGAGTTTGTAGATATTTCATGACCAATAACTGAAGGTGACAAAAACACAGTATTTTCCACTCAGACAGAAAAAACCAACTATAAAGAATTGGAACAAATGTTGAAATCAGCTAATTATGAAATTGCTAGACTAAGGAAGAGAGCAAGAAGGCATGCTACTGAAAAGATAAATTTCAAGAGGATAAAGGCTCTATGGGAACTTGAAAAGGTTTCCAAACCAGAAACAATAAGCAGTGAAGCTTAGTACTTTACTTGGAATGTTCCTACAATTAAATAGGCTAGTATGTGATAATAATGAATGTTCAGTTAAGGGATACCAATAGTAAACTGAGGAGGCAGATTGAAGAGCTAGAAATACAGTTGCAGCAACAATGAAACAGGGCAAAAAATGATAAATTCTTGAAATAGTTTTGTCATGAAGAAAAAGATAATTTTTGAAGAAGAACATATTTTAAAGTTATTTGATGTTGATATCAATCCTTGAAAAATATTAAACATCCTCAAAACTGTAAATTTTGGAAAAATTGTGTTAAAAGGAGCATACACAGCAGTTTCGTAGCGCGCTACGAAACTGCTGAATGTGGATTTTTGGCACGTTTTGTATGTATTTGGGTGGTAAGGACTTCTGGTTTTCAACTTTTGGTATTTCTGGTGGAAAGATCAAGATCAAAAATGAAGTTTCAAATTGGAAAGCAGGAGAAATAATTGTCAAAGGAAGTTTTTTTATAGTGGTATAAAAACCGCGCTACGAAAACAAGTTATTTTCGTAGCACAATCATATCTCATCTCCTTTTCAATTTTTTCAAGGATTTCTTTTTGCACAGGTGGAAGTTTCAAGTGTTAATATAATTTTATCACATTTCACATATACAAAACAATAATCAAGGCCAACAAAGTTGTTCGAAGATAAGCATGGAGATTAAGGGCTAAAAACCAGGAAACTCTGTCTCCTGGATTTTAGGACAGTTATGTCATGAATCAGGAGGGTTTACCACAAAGTTAGAAGCATCATAAAGGTCAAATAAATGGATTAGTAGATGTCAAAGAAAGTATTTAAGTTTTATATAAGGTTGTTTGAGACATGTTTAGGAGTTTCACTCCTATTTGTATTAGAACTCCTATAAGACAATTAGTTGTCAGTTTGTAATTAAGAATTTGTTTTATGAGTAGATAGGTGTCAATTTTAGAAATTAAAATTATCCTAATGATGGATCATGGAATCCAAGAAATGTAAAGACTCTATATGAAGCATGAGATCGAATTCCTCAAGGTTGGCATTTTCATTAGCAAAGCAATTGTGTTGTTGTATGTTACTGTGATCTTTCAACTGAATACAGAGATTTGTTTGACTACTCAAGATTCACAACGAGTTTAAGTGTATCATCTTTCTATGGCATTTTTCAATTATCTATTTGCAGCGGTATGAGCATATGTTACTTAGAATTCATTGGATAATGCTCTAACTTCCCTCATATGCTTGTAGACTATGTTTATTCACTGTGTTACTATTTCACTTATAACCCTAAACTCCAAGTGCCTTGACTTCCATGTTTGACAGATTATGATGTTTTGTTGAAAACTATCTTGACTCCATGGGCCAATGAATATTTTCTAATATTTGATTCAACCAATTATACATTTTTATCCTTTTTATACCTATAGTTAGCCATCTAATCATTAATCAAAAATCTTAAACCTATTGAGAGAGCCCTCTCAGGTTGAGGAGGCTAAGCCTCAGTGAAAAGATTGGTTTGAAAGAGTTATTCAGAGTCTAATTGATGAGCAGCCTATCAGGTCAGATTTTGTGATAACATTTTGGTGCGTCTTCCAGGAGCCTGAAGATTATTCATTCCCGAAAACAAGAAGCTAAACTTCTGAAGGTAGCAGGAGCTCAGAAAGTTTTTCAAGGGTTCATCTACCTTGGTGACTCCATACATTTTAGAAAGTTTAAAGGTGGCTTCGAGAAGGAGATACACATGGAGCAATCCTGATCCCCATCCACCTACCATTGTGGACAATCCAAAAGCTATTTCAAGAGGTAGTCAAAAAATTTTAGAAATATTAGGTACTCCATTTCCTTCGAAATATTTCTCCTCTGAAATATTAAGAATTCCTGAAGACAAACGAGTTGATGATAAAATTCATGAAGTGTTGTTTAGATCAGAAAGTGAAAAAGAACTCATTGATATTATCTTAGACTTGCAAAAGAGAGGAATTAACAATTCAGCCCTAGTAATACAAGAAGACAAAGAAGAATTTTGGGAAGCTGTTACCTTTGAGTTGTTGTTAGAAAAAGATTCTCTAGATAAATTAAAAGAACTTATCCTTTCAAAGTTTTGTTGAAACCAAAAGCTGATTTATCCCTTCCAAATTGGACCTCAATTGTTAGTGGCTTACAAAAACCAAATAGTCCTCCTCATATTAGTTCTTGATCTTCCGTTTCTTCCATTCCTACAACTATTGTTCATCCTTTAAGAATGGTTGCTCCTGCTAGCTATGCAACACTTGTACTCCCTGTTGTTTTGCATGATCTTCCTAGTAAATATGCTGCTAGTATCCCTACTTGGGGTAGTGATGAAGAAAAAATAGCAGAAGAACATGTAGATAGATTTAATGATTTTACAGAGAGAAAAGAAGTTGATGATGAAGATGTGAAGTTAAGACTGTTTGCACAAATTTTTACCGGTGAAGTTAGAAAATGGTTTAAAGCTCTCACGCTGGGAAGTATTCGAACTTGGGATGAGTTTGAAGAATTTTTTTTGAGAAAATGGGGAAACATAACCAATCCATTTCAAGCACTTACTGAATATAACAGCCTTAGAAGGGTAGTTGATGAATCTGTCTAAAAATTTTCAAAGATATTTAATAAAAATTTTGACTCAATTCCAGCTCATTTGAAACCTCCGAAAGCCTTAGCACAAATGAGATATGCTGAAGCATTTGATTATGAATTTTCTATCTTGTTGAGAGAAAGAGAATCACCTACACTTTTTGAAATGAAAAGTGATGAAATAAAGGTAGAGGTAAACATGATAGCTGCTAAAAAGTAAAAAATGGGAAAAACTAAATTGAAAGAAGAAGAGAAACCTGCCACTTCAACTTCTGAAGATAAATTTGACTTAATGATGAAAACCATGGAGAAGTTGATGGATAGGTTAGCTCTTGGAAACACCTCTACTCCTCCTGTGCAACATGAACCTCAATTTAGGAATCCTAAATTTAGGAGACCTCAAAACCAACAAAGGCCCAGAGAAAATAGAAATCAGTAGCCTGATCCTCCAATGAGACTCCTTTTCAGCGGAATTTAGTAGATGAGGAAGATGAGCCTGAAATTCCTGAAGAATCTATCCATTCTCTTGATGAAGAGATGTCAGGAACTTTCTTGACTAAAGAAGAGCATGATGAGTCAGATTTGGCTAATCAAGGAGAAGAACCATCAGATTATTTTAAGGGGTATCAGCATGCCATTTTTGAGATGCAAAAACAATATAATCTCAGAAACAGAAATGTGCCTATCATTGCAAACAAAGCGTAGCCTAAGAAATATGCTCCAAAGGTTTCTGAAGCCAAAAATGATACCCCAAAGATTGCTGAAGGTAAGAAAGACACTCCACCTGGTAAGAAATACACTCAACTTCCTCCTCCTATCAAAGAAGATAAAAAATATTTTTCTGTTTTCAACCTTGAGAATGAAATTTCAAAGATTAAAATATCAGTCTCATTTAGCGAGATTCTCAAGGTAAATGAATATAGAAGAAAGATTGTTAAACGGTTAAACTCACAACTAGGAGCTGCTGATATTTTGAATGTCGAAGAAGATAATCCTACTATATATTTGGGTCCAAGGCTAGAAGATGAACAAAATGAAGAGTTTCCTCCTTTTTGTGTAAGCATTAGTATTCATGATATGACTTTACATAATGCTATGTTGGATTCAGGGGCTTCTCATAACCTTATGCCCAAAGTAATCATGGAAAGGATGGGGTTACAAATAACAAGACCATATAAGGGTTTTTTTTCTTTTGATTCAAAAAGAGTTCAATGTATTGGTTTATTCAAGGATGTGGTTGTTGGTCTAACAAAAATTCCAGTAAAGATGATTGTTATGGGCATTGTTGTGGCTGATGTTCCACCAAATTTTGGAATGTTAGTGTCAAGATCATGGGCAGCCAAAATCAAAGGCACAATGTAGATGGACCTTACCTATGCCACTATTCCTTTTTTTGGTGAGCAAAGGAGATTGTATCGGGAGACTAGAATGGCTTACATGATAAGTACTAAAGATAAACCTAAAAAATTTCCTATTTATTCCTTTAATACTGAAGTTGGATCTGCCATTATTTTAAATGAGTCAGCTGATAGTGTTGAGGAAGAAATGAGAGTAGAAAATCAACATTCAGAAAATTAGCAAACAAAAAATCAGCAAGAAATTGACAAAGAGATAGAGGGATGGTGGCCATTGTATTTTGATGCATTAGCAGGAAAAGAAGGGGCAGGAGAAGGGATTTGGATTACAAGTCCAAATTATGAGAGTATGTTTTAGTCTTACAAACTGAATTTTGATTGCACAAACAACATGGTTGAATATGAATCTTTGATTTTGGGTTTAGATGTTTTGAAAATAATGAAGGCTCAAAATATTTCTGTTTTTGGAGATTTAGAATTGGTTATTAAACAAGTTGAAGGTGTTTATCAAACGAAGGATGTAAGAATGAGAGCATACAGAAATCTAGTTTTAGACATGTTGGAGAAATTTCAAGAATATTCTTTCACTATCAAAACTAGAGACCAAAATTCTGTTGTTGATTCTCTGGCTGTCTCTACAAGTATTTTCATCATTCCTATTCATTCTTCTGAAAAATATGAGATTGAAGTTCGCCATAGACCATATATACCAGATAATATCACCAATTGGAAAGTTTTTGAAGATGATCAATAGGTAAAATATTTTATTGAGTTGAAAAAAGAATTTGAAAGTACACAAGTAGATCAACAAAACATGTTTATTGAATCAAAAGGAAATTATGAAGTTTTTCAACTAAAGAATTATAGTTCAATACCAAAGGGTCTTACTCCTCTTGAGAAATTTTTTTGTCAGAATGATGTTTCCAAATCACCAAAGATACAAGCTTATGAAGAGGAAGTAGAGAGCTGTAATCTTGGTACATTAGCTTTGCCTAAAATGATCAAAATTTCAAATTTTCTTTCAACTGATATGAAATTAAAATATATTGAGACGATGAAGAGATTTATTGATGTTTTTTCTTGGAGTTATGCTGATTTAAAGGAGTATGTTCCTTCTATTATTCAGCATACTATTCCTATTAAAGAAAATGAAAGACCTTTCAAGCAAAAATTAAGGAGAATTAATCCTCTTTTCATGCCATTGATCGAAAAAGAGATTAAGAAACTCTTTCATTCTAAAATCATTATTCCAATGAGATTCTCAAATTGGCTTGCAAATTTGGTACCGGTTAGAAAGAAGAGTGGAGAAATCAGAATTTGTATTGACTTCAGAAATTTGAACAAGGCTTCACTAACGGACAACTATCCTCTTCCCAAGATGGATTCAATTCTACAAAATATTGTTGGTTCTCAGAGAATGTCTATGCTTGATGGATTTTCAGGTTGTAATAAGATTCTTGTACATCTAGATCTTCAGGAAAAAACAACCTTCACAACACCATGGGGCACATTCATGTGCACCATGATGCCTTTTGGTCTTATGAATGCGGGAGCTACTTTTCAAAGAGCAATGGACATTGCTTTTTCTGAAGAAAAGGACAAGATAGTGGTTGTTTATCTTGATGATATAATATTCTTTTCAAAGAAAGAAGAAGATCATTTAAAACACGTAGAAAGGATTCTGCTGAAATGTAAAAGGTTTGGTATCTCTCTTAATCCTACCAAAAGCATATTTTCTTTAACTGTAGGCAAGCTACTTGGTCATATTATTTATGAAGATGGAATTAGGATTGATCCTAAAAGAGTTAATGCAATTCAAAAAGTAGATCTACCAAGAAGTAGGAAAGAGATTCAATCATTTCTTGGGAAAGTGAATTTTGTTAGGCATTTCATTCCTAACTTTGCTGAGATTGTCAAAGATATTAAAGGGATGTTAAAGAAAGGAGTTGAAATTAAATGGACAGTAGAGGCAAAGAAATATTTTGAATAAATCAAGAAGGCACTCACACAAGCACCGGTACTCATCAGTCCAGATTTTTCCAAAGAATTTATGGTTTTTACATTCGCTTCAGAAAGTACAATTGCCGAAGTTTTGCTACAAAAAGGGAAGCAAGGTACTGAACATTCTATCTCTTTGTTTAGTAGAAAATTAGAAAATGTTGAGTTCAAGTATAATGTTCTAGAAAAGTAGGCCGATGCTTTGGTGAAGGCTATCAAATATTTCAAAATATACATTCTGCATTCTCACATTGTGGCATTTGTTCCAAGTGTTGTAGTAAAAGACATCTTAACTCAGTAAGATCCCGATGGTAAGAGGGGAAAATGGATCGTAAAATTGCTGGAATATGATATAGACATCAAACCAACCAAATTAGTGTAGGGACAAGGCTTGGAGAAGTTAATGACTCAATCAAACTTGGACTCTATTGATATAAATATGAATGCATAAATATCAGAAATTTCTAATGATGAAGAAGAATTAGTCCAAATTTATGAAAAATACAATACTTCAGAGTGGTATAAGGATGTGGTTTTTGTTTTACAACATCAAAAAGATCCCGCTGATCTAACAAAGTACAAAGCAAGGTTTGTTAAGCTGAAATCTTTGAGATATTTTATTTTTGACAAAAATCTGTTTTGGAAAGATACATGTGGAATTTTGCTGAATTGTTTACTTGAAGAAGAGGCTGATAAAGTCATTGAAGAATTCCATAAAGGTGATTGTGGAGGACACCATTATTGGAAGGCTACAACAAATAATATTCTAAGAGCGGGATATTTTTGGCCAACCATGTTTAAAGAGATTTACAAAATAATTGTTGCATGTCATGAATGCCAAATTTTTGAAGGAAGAAGAAAGCTTGTACCTCTACCTTTGGTTCCTATCTATGTGGAAGCACCTTTTCAATAGTGGGGGTTAGACTTTATTGGAGAGATGCATCCATCATCATTAGGATAGCATCGCTAGATTCTCACAGCAACGGACTACTTCACCAAATGGATAGAGGTGATCCCAAAAAGGCAAGCTAATGACAATGTAATTATTTCTTTTCTAGAGAATAATATATTGTCTAGATTTGGCTGCCACATGAATATTATAATAGATAATGCTCAAGAATTTAAGTCTAAGAAAATTATCAATTTCTATCATCAATACCATATCACTCTTGGACACTTTACAACATACTATCCGTAAGGAAATGTTCTTGCTGAATAATCAAATAATAATATTGTAAGAATCATCAAAAAGGTATTACATGAGAACAAGGAAGCTTGGCATCTAAAGCTGAAGTATGCCTTGTGGGCTGATAGGATATGTACAAAGAGATCAATTGGGACTTTTCCATATGAATTATTTTATGGTGCTGAAGCTATTTTTCCGACATCACTTGAGGTACCGGTCATGAAATTAATTCAAGGACTTGAAGAGGAACCAAATGCCATTCAGAGGAGGATTAACCAACTGATAGCTTTACAGGAAAATAGAAATGAAGTTTATGACAGCCATCAGAATGTTCAAAACAGAATTAAAAATACATTTGATAGGAATATTAAAGAAAATAGTTTCCAAATACAAGACAAAGTGCTGAAATGGGAGGCAAAAATTGAGGAAAAGGGCAATAATGGTAAGTTTGAAAATGTATGGAAGGTTCCTTTTAAGATTTCTAGTTTTCATGGGAACAACACTTATATATTGTAGGAAATTGATGGAGGATCATATGCTGGAGGGCCTGTTAATGGTAGGTTCCTAAAGCATTATACTTGCTGAAGTTTTATCAATCACTCATGACATTGTAAATATTCCATCTTTGTTAGTTTTATTGCTAATAATGACAAGCTGAAATAGAGAGCTGAAGCCTGAGGTGAAGGCCCAAATAGTTTGAAGAAGATGGTTTTAAAATTAAATAAAGGTTTTTTCTGTTTTTATAAAAAATGGATAGCACTGGAGCTACAGGTTATTAGTGTACCACAGGGGCACATTATCCCAAGTGGAGCCACTGTTATCACCATATCTTTTTTTTCTAAACTTGGACAGTTTACATTGTTCTTAGTCATGGTCTTAGATAGGTTTTGGGTCATTTCATGCTTTAATGGGTAGGTGATAGGGTAAGAGTCTCAAAAGTATTATTTTCACATCCAAATAAAGTTAAACAACCTTATTCCATGTCTTAAAGGTCTCACATCCTCTTTAGAAATCATATTTTAAACCATTTGAAAAAAGTTTTGGAATTAGCCACGAAACCACATTTTCGTAGCACAAACAGTGTAAAAAACCTGTTTTCCGCTACAAAAACGCTGCTATTTTCATATTGGAAATCCTTGAAAATGAACTAAGCGAGCTACGAAAGTGCGCATTCATAGGCAGTCTTGTCAAATAATCTTTTCAATCAAATTCCGTTAATTTTTCATCATTAGGTGTCAGCTAGGAGTCATTTCTAATGCATGCAATGATTCAAATCCATCATTTTGAATATAGGGGTCATCATGATAGGTAATTTCAAATTCGAAAGGATTAGTGGGTTTCTTGTTGCAGTTTGGATGCAACACTGAAACATATTGTTTTTGAATGCTAAGCTTATGCTAATCTCCTACCAAAGCTTCTCTCATCTATTTTTCAAGGGCTGATCACCATTAACAAGCGAGGCTGATTTGTTACAGGAATTCAGAGGAAAAGATGACAGAAGAAAGAAAAAATCACAAGTTTGGCCGTTGTTTAAGAACAGAGCCTAAAAGCACCGAGGCCCTCGCCAAAGATAAATTAGTGATGGATGCTTTCGAGAAAAAAAGGTGTTGGAGATTTTGTGAAAAATTGGATGGAGGACACCGTCAAGTGTCAAAGGATTTTGTTCTACATTTCATTGGCTCAAATACAAAAATTGGAATCTTAAACTTGTCAGTAACCCCTGAGATCATAGCTTTGGTGACAGAGATTCCTAGGGGACAAGATAGATGGTTCAGAAACTTCAAATTATATATGGAACCATGTAAAGTGTTTTTGAAGCCAGAGTTTGCAGAAACAGACTTAACCAGGGAAAATCCAAGGAGCTACATCAAAGACATCTATGCTAACTTACTCTTAAACATTCAAAGGTATTTTACCTGTTAGGGAAGATATCATAAAGTATATTCATATCATTTTAAACTCCTGTTGCATTTTACTGGCATGATTTCTTTAGATTTTCCTTTCTTCCTTTCTCGAAGTATAGCTAAGATGGTAGATAAAGTGCAAATGAAAACTCAAGGATGTGAAAATTCCATGTTTCATCATGGTCTAATTAAACTGATAGTTTTACATGAACTTCAATGGATCAATAGAGAATGGTCTTCATTTTTGTTTTTATGTGGTTTTGGAGTGGAAAATCAAGGCACAAGCACTAGCCCTAAGGCTAAAGAAACCCCATTAGCAGAAACCATTAAGCCTGTAATGACCAAGTGAAAAAGATTTTTTAAGTTGAAACCTAGAAAGCAAGTGAAAGAGCAAGTGAGTAAAGCATCAGTGGTTATTCTTGAAACTCCTCAACCTACAAAAGAAAATATAGTTCAGGTTAGAGAAATGACATAAGAACAATTTGCTAATAAGCCAGTTCAAAGGAGACTGACTAGAAGTCAAATTGCAAAAGAAAAGGGTAAATCAGTGATTTCAGAAGAGAGTCTAGGCTTAAAGGGTAACTTAAATGATATTTTACAAGCCATTGATATTGAATAATCCCCTTTGGTACAGGCAGATTTCAAAAAAAATGATGAAGGAAAACCTAAGAAGATGAAATATTCTAAGAAACTGGAATTCGAGGATGAGGTTATAGCATTTGTGTTCAAGCCCAGAAAGCCTTTAACCAGGCAATATAAAAAGATGCAAGAGTTAAATATTGAGTTAAGAGAAAGAGAGGAAGCTTCCACTATTCAGGAAGATTTTGTAGATCTTTCATCACCAATACCTGAAGGTGACAAAAACAGAGTATTTTCCACTCAGACAGAAAAAACCAGCTATGAAGAATTGGAACAAATGTTGAAATCAGCTAATTATGAAATTGATAGACTAAGGAAGAGAGCAAGAAGGCATGCTGCTAAAAAGATAAATTTCAAGAGGATAAAGGCTCTATGGGATCTTGAAAAGGTTTCCAAACCAGAAACAATAAGAAGTGAAGCTCAGTACTTTACTTGGACTGTTCCTGCAATTAAAGAGGATAGGTATGTGAGAATCATGAATGTTCAGTTAAGGGCTACCAACAGGAAACTGAGGAGGCATAATGAAGACCTAGAAATACAGTTGCAGCAACAGTGAAACAGGGCAAAAAATGATAAATTCTTGAAACAGTTGTCATGAAGAAAAGGATCATTTTTGAAGGAGAACATCTTTTAAAGTTATTTTATGTCGATATTAGTCCTTGAAAAATATTAAATATGCTCAAAACTGTAAATTTTGGAAAAATTGTGTTAAAAGGAGCATACACAGTAGTTTTGTAGCGCGGTACAAAACTTTTGAAGGCTGATTTTTGGCATGTTTTGTATGTATTTGGGAGGTAAGGATTGCTGGTTTTCAAATTTTGGTATTGCTGGTGGAAAGATCAAGATCAAAAATGAAGTTTCAGATTGAAAAGAAGGAGAAAGAATGGTCAAAGGATGTGTTTTTATAGTGGTATAAAAACTGTGCTACGAAAACAGACTATTTTCATAGCGCAGTCATATCTTATCTCCTTTTCAATTTTTTCGAGGATTTCTTTTTGCACAGGTGGAAGTTTCAAGTGTTAATCGAATGTTACTACATGTCACATATACCAAACAATCATCAAGGCAAACAAAGTTTTTCGAAGATAAGCATGGATATTAGGGGCTAAAAATCAGGAAACTCTGTCTCCTAGTTTTTAGGACAATTAGGTCATGAATCAACAGGGTTTACCACAAAGCTGGAAGCATCATAAAGGTCGAAGACATGGATTAGAAACTGTCAAAGAAAGTATTTAAGTTTTAGATAAGGTTGTTTGAGACATGTTTAGGAGTTTCACTCCTATTTTTATTAGAACTCCTATAAGACAGTTAGTTGTCAGTTTGTAATTAAGAGTTTGTTTTATGAGTAGATAGGTGTCAATTTTAGAAATTCAAATTCTCCTAGTTATGGATCATAGAATCCAAGAAATGTAAAGACTCTATATGAAGCATGAGGCCGAATTCCTCAAGGTTGGAATTTTCATTAGAAAACTAGTTGTGTTATTGTATGTTACTGTGATCTTTCAACGGAATACAAAGATTTATTTGACTACTCAAGATTCAAAAGGAGTTTTAGTAGATCATATTTCTATGGCCTTTTTCAATGATCTATTTGCAGTGGTATGAGAATATGTTACTTAGAATTCATTGGATAATGCTCTAACTTCCTTCATACGATTGTAGACTTTGTTTATTCACTGTGTTACTGTTTCACTTATAACCCTAAACTCCAAGTGCCTTGACTTCCATGTTTGACAGATTATGATGTTTTGTTGAAAACTATCTTGAATGCATGGCCTAATGAATATTTGCTAATATTTGATTCAACCATTTATACATTTTTATCCTTTTTATACTTAGAGTTAGCCATCTAATCATTAATAAAAAATCTTAAACCTATTGAGAGAGCCCTCTCAGGTTGAGGAGGCTAAGCCTCAGCCAAAAGATTGGTTTGAAAGAGTTATTCAGAGTCTACTTGATGAGCAGCCTATCAGGTCATATTTTGTGATAACACCTTATACATACTAATTTCATTTTCTTGATTCCTTTTTATGACCCTAAGTATATCAATTTCTTCTAGAGCATCCACAAAGATCATTATATTCCTCTACACATTGTTTTTCAAATTCCATAAGTAATTGACAATTTTGTTCTAATTCACCATTCTCATTATTGGAAGAATATTCACTATCTTCATGAGTATAAAAAATGTTTTTTATATCAAAATTAATTTTAAAATTATTCCCTTTCTCATGATTTTATTTATAAGGACATTTAGCGGAATAATGACCTACTATTCCATAGGAAAAAAAATTAAAAGGAAACTTACCTTTGAACCTCCCATTTCCTACTTGGAGCTTCTTCACAAAATATTATTCTTCTTCATATGTATTATACCTAGGGGGGATAATAAAGGGTACAAAGGGAGGTACCCAAGGGAATAATATGATGTAATAATGTAATAATGATAAATAAATGGGCCATAGTTAATAAATAAAGTAGTTAACCTATATTATGAAAGGGACCACACGTAGATAGGGAATAAAGTGATATGCCCATTGTATTGGATGTATGGTATTGAAAGACCCACAATATTGTATGAATGAAACCTATATAGAGGCTAGCTATTATCCACTAAGATATTTCAAGGAGTATTGTATTGGCAAGCATATGGGTTGTGGAGTGATCTCCTTCCTTAAGGACTAAATGTATGATGTTTCCCTACCTGAAGGGTTTTAATATTAACGAAGATCTGAAGTTTTATCTTCTATGGTGTTATTTCTTGGGAATATTTTCCATTTTTATACATTTTCTTGACATATATACTACATTTATTAACTATGGTGCATTTATTTATCATTATTACATTATTACACCATATTATTTCCTTTGGTACCACCCTCTGTACCCTATACTATCCCCCCTAGGCATACTACATCTTAAGAAATATGACATGCTTCCTTATGCTTTTTTTATTTATTTCCCTTTGTTTTTGGCTTTTAATGTTGCTTCTATAATACTTGAGTTGCCCCCATTTCTCTTCTCATAAGTTGTCAAGATCCCATGTTGCTATTCAATAGTGAGATTCTTCAAATCCTGCGCGTGCTTAGTCGTGGAAAGAATATAAAACATACCCAACATTCTCCCACTTGTTGTTTTCTTTCCATAGGGGGTCATAAGAGATCTTAGTCATTGGCCCAATTCTTCAACACCCATTGTTTCTCTACACCAAGAGAACTTCTGAGTGCTCATAGACTTTGTTAATGAATCTGCAACATTCTTCAAAGTGTCCAAATTTACCAGCAACACCCTTTTAGCCTCAACCATATCTCTAACAAAGTGATATTGAACATCAATGTGCTTTGTCTTTGAATGATAAGCGGGGTTCTTAGCCAAGAAAATTGCACTTTGGCTATCACAGTCTATCCTTATAGCTTGTTGTACCAACCCCATACTTGAACACAATCTCTGCAACCAAATTGCTTCCTTTCTTGCATGAGTGGCTGCTATGCATTCTGCCTCTGTAGTTGAAAGAGCCACTACAGACTGTCTTTTACTCATCCAACTGACTGCGCCTCCAAATAGGCTAAACACATACCCACTTGCAGATCTTCTTTGGTTTAGATCTCCAGCCCAGTCTGCATCAACAAAACCACGAATGTCCAACATTCTTTCCAATCCTGGTCTTCCTTGGTAGCACAAGCCATAATCACTAGTGCCACGTAAATATCTAAAAACCTGCTTCACTGTTGTCCAATGCTCCTTCCCAGGGTTTGACATAAACCTGCTCAATACTCCCACTGCATGTGCAATGTCTGGTCTGGTACATACCATTGCATACATCAGGCTACCCACTGCACTTGCATATGTAACACGGGACATATGCTCCTGTTCTTCTTGTGTCTTGGGACACTGTTTAGCAGACAACTTTACACCTATAGGAATAGGAACATTCACTAGTTTACTATCCTGCATATTGAACCTCTGTAATATAGTCTCGACATACTTTCTCTGGTTTAACCAGAGCTTCGTCTTTGCCCGATCTCTCTTAATTTCCATGCCCAAAATATATTTTGCAGCACCCAGATCCTTCATGTCGAATTTGGAGAACAGTTGGGTCTTAAAATCTTGGATAATTTCTTTGTCATTTCCAATCAACCACATATCATCCACATACAAGACTAAATAAATAACACGGTCACCAATTAATTTAAAAGAAACATAGTGATCCTCCTTACTTCTGGTGAAGCCAAGTCCCCGTATATAGGTATCAAATTTCTGATATCACATCCTTGGTGACTGTTTTAACCCATACAGAGACTTCTTCAACCTGCATACCAGTTCTTTCTTACCCTTCACCATAAAACCTTCAGGTTGCTTCATGTAGATCTCTTCTTCTAGATCCCCGTGAAGAAATGTTGTCTTCACATCCATCTGTTCTATCTCAAAATCAAATGCAGCAGCAACGGATAAAAGTAATCTAATAGAAGTAACTTTGGCAACAGGAGAAAAAATATCACCAAAATCAATTCCCGGCACCTGGGAATAACCTTTCGCTACCAACCGAGCTTTGTATTTCTCCACCTTGACTTCTACATTCATCTTCTTCTTAAACACCCATTTGCTCCCAATGGGCTTCCTTCCAGCCGGCAACTCCACCAGATCCCATGCATCGTTTTTGTGCAAGGATGCCATTTCATCAACCATGGCCTCCTTCCAGAGTTTTCCATCCTCTGAATCTACTGCCTCCCTCACAGTTCTAGGTTCATCATTAGTTATAGTTAAGGCAAAACCTGAACAGAAAGCAGATGGACTATACCTTTCTGGTTGCCTTCTTTCCCGAACTGATCTTCTCAAAGCTGGAGTTTGTGGCTCTTCATCTTCTGAGTCTTCTTCTGTTGTAGAGTCTGATTCATCCTCCTTTAGCTCAAACTCTATCTTCTCGGGTTCCTTTGGTAGGACTTCATGTTTAACAACATCTTTCACTTCTCTAAACACCACATCTCGGCTGTACACAACCTTCCTTGTTTCTGGGTTCCAAAGCTTGTAACCCTTTAGACCATCCTTATACCCAATAAAGATGCACCTTTCAGATTTATTATCCAACTTGGTCCTTTTCTCCTTTGGAACATGTACATATGCATCACATCCAAATACCCTTAGATGTGAAAGAGAGGGTTTCTTACCAGTCCATACCTCATGTGGAGTCTTATCCTCCCACGCTGATGAAGGTGATCTATTAACTAGGTAAGTAACATGAATTCTCTACTACTGCTGGGGAATTCTTGTCTAACTGCATTCATGAGCATGCTTCTTTTTTTCACATCGGTGTTCTCTTCATTCTTTTGCAACTCCATTTCTTTGGGGTACATATATGGGTAGATATTCTCCCGTGCTTTTTAATGTAGATCCTTCGTCGGGAAATTAATAGAAAAAGGACCACTTTAGCTACGCACAATACTAATAGCCTAACAGCAAAAATTACGCAATATACGGATCTGTAATTAGTTAGTCGAAAATAGGCCCAAAATACGGATCTATCACTGTGGAAAGACATTAAGCAGAAAAAATAAGGGTTTGCTCCATATACCAACGGACAAGACAAGAACAATTTTTGAAAGAATTTTTATATTAATTGGGCACCTGGGAGAAAAACAAGAAGGTGTATCCAATTCTCCTCAGTGGGATGGGTTCTTTGTAGTCCTCAGCACTTCAGATCTAAGCTTTCTCTCTCTTGTAGATGTAGAAAACCCAATGCAGAAAATAGAGCTCAATGGGAGCAAATGGTGGAAATGAGACCAAGTGTATAGATCCAGAGTGATCTAGTAGGCAACAAAAGGTGAAGAATGATGGGAAAAACCCTGCTATTTATAACAAAATATTGGGTCATTCTAGATCTTGGTACATGGGTTAACCAAATCTAGATCCACTTTTTATGGAATATTCTATTATATTTGTTGGAGGGAAAAGGTACTTGACTTGGGTCAAATCCCTTAATTTGTCAAAAATAAATAAATAAATGATTTATTTATCTTTTTGAGGAAGCGGTTAGAAGATAATCAAATAAATAATGATTTATTTGATTATTTAAGGAAGTGGTTGGGAGATAACTAAATAAATAATGATTTATTTAATTATTTGTGGGTGATTTGGTCATATTTAACAAGGAATATCATCTAAATAAGGTTTAAATGATTATTCCTAGAAAATAATAAGATAAATAAAAGTTTATCTAATTAATTTCTTTGATTTTGGGTTAAACATGACTGGGAATAATAATTAAATTATGGTTTAATTAATTATTCCATGAGAAAAATCAAACAAATATAGGTTTGTTTAATATTTCCTTTTGGGGTTTCCTGTTTTAACATAGTGAAAGCAGTTTTACTTAGGGTAAAACTGGTCTTACATGGTGTACTTGGGTCCATTTAATGATAAAAGGTTAGATGACCAAAAAATGGTGTAACAGTGCTATACCACATTTCTTATAAAACTCTTCAAATTCCTTCTTGCAGAAATCCCCACCATTATCTGTCCTCAATGCCTTTATCTTCTTCTCTGTCTGGTTTTCCACCAGAGCCTTAAATTCCTTAAATTTTTCAAAGACTTCAGATTTCTTCCTCAAGAAATATATCCATGTATTCCTTGAGAGTTCATCTATGAATGAAACATAGTACACAGACTTTCCCAGGATGGAACTGACACAGGCCCAAACACATCATTGTGCACAAGTTCTATCTTGTTGCCTCTGTACCAGGAAGAAACTATACCGTTCCATACCCATATATACAGTATTCATAGAAGCCAGTCAAATAAAAGTGAACATACCTTCTACCATACCATCTCTAGGGTGATATCCGAAGGCCTTCTCTCCCGATATGTCCAAGCCTTTGATGCCGTAAGCATAGTCTTTTCTCGAGAGGCGACTGAGCTTCCAGTCCCACTTTCGAGGTCTGGTATTTACACCCATCAATAGCAGTCCTACGCTGTAGCTTGTATGAGTTCGATCCGAACTCCCGCATTAATACCGGTGCTCCCCGAGGAACCATCTTGCATGGCATCTTTCTCGAACAACATTTTTACATACACCTGCATCATCCATCTTGCTTACAGAAATTAGATTTCTGGCCAATGCAGGAATATGCAGAACACCAGGAAGTGTTATAATCCTTCCACCTTGTAGCTTCAGCTTGAACTTTCCACGTCTGACGATTCTGGCCTTCCTATCATCCCCTAGGATGACATCACCATCATATTTCTCATACTCGCAGAACCACTCCCTATGGGGAGTGAAGTGAAAGGATGCACCTGAGTCAATCAACCATGAATCATGATCTACATATGTATTTGAAGAAGAAGCCAAATACACATCCCCACCTTCATCCGAGGTGGTTTTTGCCTCTGCAGAAGGACCTTCATCAGATCCCTTTCCTTTCTCAGGAGCTTTAGATCTGCATTCCTTTTTGTAGTGCCCTTCCTTTTCGCATTTCCAGCACACCTTTACAAACTTTCCAGGAGATTTAGATCTCCCTCTAGATTTGGATCTCCCACTCGAAACCTTATTCTTGTTTCTGTTCTGGGACCTTCCTCGTACAGATAAGGCATCTCCATTCTAACCCTCCATATTTCTCCGTCTCATTTCCTCTGACAGCAAGGCTGAGAGAATTTCATCAAAATTCAAGGTAGTTGTATTGCTACCTATTGCAATAACCAGACTATCCCACGAGTCTGGTAAAGAACACAACAAACTGATGCACTTATCTTCATCTGAGATTTTAATATCAACAGATGACAGCTGACTTACCACATTATTGAAGGCATTCATATGCTCTGTCACCGAGTCTCCATCCTTCATCCTCAGGTTATACAGCTTTTTCCGCAGGAACAACTTATTCACCAGAGACTTAGATTGGTACAAAGTCCCAAGTTTTTCCCACAAATTCTTTGTCGTAGCTTCCCTAGATACATTCAACAATACTGAATCTAAGACACACAACCGTATTGTGCTCTTAGCCTTCCGATACAGTTTCTTCCAGTCTTCATCTGACATTGCCGTTGGTTTAGTACCTGGATCTATCGCGATCCAATGATCTTTATCCACCAGCAAATCCTCCATCTTGAGCTTCCACAACTCAAAACTCTGACCATTAAATTTCTCGGATCTACATCTTTAGCCACTGCATGCATCTTCTTTCCATGAGAATCGACCACGCCGGATCTTCCCGCGAAGCAAGGGGGGTCCCTACCACCTCGGGCAGAACTAAAAACCCTCGGCCGACGGCGTCCCCTTGAAGCCGACGGCTCGATACCAAATGTATGCCAAAACCATGAACGAAGTTATCAAACTGCGATTCTTATAACAGAAAATAAACAATAGCAAGAGCATAAAACATAAAACAGATAAACACAGAGATTTTCCCCTGGATCCCAAATCGGGACGACCAGCTTGATTTTTCATTATATTCCTTTTAGTGTTACAACACATATATATACATGCCGAAGCATATATAAACCCCAATCCATAAACCCTGGATTAGAACATAACCGTAGTTCCCTTGACCGGATCTACAAAAAAATTAATTAGAAAACCATCTTTCTAATATTGTGCAAAACATGGACGCGGACTACCAGGTGGGACCAAAAATTTCGTCGGGGGCGGCCCCTTTGTGACCCCCATTATTTGTGCCCATTTGCTTAGGCTTACTCACCCCTCTTTTGTAGGTAACCTTGTGTGGAAAGAATATAACACATACCCAACAATGTAGGAAAGCAAGAAAGAGCCATGAAGAATTTGATTCTGAATAGACTTCTAGTATTATATTTATTTTTCTTTCCAAAGGATAAATTTTCTAAGACAGTTAATTTAAAAACTTGTATAAATACCACTCTTTTGAAACCGGGAATAAGCTTAATTTTTGTGATAAAACTCTGATATGTTTTTTAAACTCTTTTTTATTAATGAAGAAGACTAGTTCCAGATCATTGATGCAGGGATAGCCTAATTATATTTTACAACTCATTCTGTTGCAAAGGGACCCTGCACGGTGATCTGAAAGGACTCTATTAGTTTGTTGTGATAAGTGTCTTTTTAGTTATAAAACATGTACAATTTGTCTCCATTTTTTTTCTTAAGGAATGAGTAATTTAATCATGAAACATAGATGAATTTGTTAGTTTTAAGCATGAAAATAAGACTAAATGACACTGAACAGTAGTGTATAATAGATAAATAACATCACACATAAAACAAGCATGATGAAGCTGTTCACCCCTCCTAGGCTACATTTGCTAGTCCAACTCCGAATGGCATGCCCCTCTTTTTCATTATGCTCAAAATTGAAAATGCATGTGTTTACAAGCCTCTAATGGTTGTTTTCCCTACACTAGTGGCTCCATATTTCTAAAATTAGTCTAGGTAGACTATTGTTTCACCAAAATTGGTCTAAAATTTACCTCCCTAGGCATTTTCCCAATCACAGCTACAAATGCTCCACTAAATGTGGAGAACTGCAGTTAGAATAGTAAATTCTGCCTAATTTAACTGGCGCACTAAACCCCCACCATATAAGGCATTTACATTTAAGTTAAATGTTTAGGAGAAGTGTGGTCACAAGATGACCCCTCTTAAATCTTGTGGTTTAACATTAAAACTCCGCTACAAAAGTGGAGTAGGAAAAGTTACCCAAACAGTTGAAATTAAATACAAACCTTGGCATTACTTTGAGACTGCACATGTGATATGTTTTAATGTTAAATTTTTTAACACTGCTGCAGTCACGGTCCTGGAAACATCGACAAACATACAATAAATCACACTATGTGATATCCTTTGAGCATGGTCTGCTAGAGTTGTAGTTACGTAGCCGACAGTTGAAAAAAATTTTGTCGCGGTGTTTTATATAACATGTTACCATTACGTTGGGGCCACCAAAGGGTTGGGACCACCAGTAGTCCCCCCCCCCCCCATTTGTAAACTTTTAAAATTTTAAATAGAGCTCGCACCCTATAGGGGTAAGAAACGCTTGGTAGTAGAGTTGGTCAAAGGCTTGCAGGTGCGCATGGAGGTCACAAGGTCAAACCCCCTGGACCCAACAATAATTTTATTCAACCGTATAGGGGAAACATGGAAGCCTCTGGGCTAGCCACGTGTCACCCATCCAACGAGCCACATATATTCGTACATACCAAATCAATGACCCTGAATATGCCACGTGGAAAAAATTTACTAGTTTGGAGGAAACAACATATTCCATTTTTGCTAATTGTACCTGCATGTTGACTGGGAATCTCAGTCACTCCTGTGACAAAATTTAGCTGTTTAGGAAATTATCATAACACGATATTTCTCTCATACAACATCAATTTTTCGTACTTTTCACGGCAGTGGAATTAGAACAACGAGATCTACCCGATCGCTTAGGTTCAGTATAGTTTCGAGCACTTTCAATTTTGAGAAAAATACATGATCTCTTGATCACACCTCCCCATTGGGAAGCTTTTGGACCCAAGAAGAATTTAATTACATGTTCAGTAGATGAAAATACAACTCCCGCACCTTTACAACTTCCATCCACTTTGACTTACTTGGCTTACTTCCTTTGAGCCCAAATCGAAGGTAATTGACACTTCCCCTCTTAGATGCTCTTGTCCTCCTATCAAGGATGGTATCCTCCTTGAGCTCGTCCAAAAATTATGGTGATAAATCCTCAATAGATGATAGCTGAACATCACTCCCTTAATCATCAATTGAAGGGGGCTCATACAAACATCAATTTTCAACAGTTACAACTAAATACATTTGCATATATCAAGGAAAGTCAAGTTGAAATGCATTGTTACCAACTTGATTGATGATATTGAATGGACCATATCGAATGGGCTTGAGCTTTTTACCTTCTCCTTGCATCCTTTCTTGGCTTATGTGCAACCATACCTCTTCTCCTTCTTGAAACTTGTGATCAACTCTATGTTTTTCATGCCTCTCCTTGTATTTGCTTTGACTCTTCTCAAGCTATTCTTGAACCTGTTGATGAATAATCTGAATTTTCTCAATGAACTTTTGATCCTTGTCAATATCACTATGCCCATCAATTGCAACATCCTTCTCAATGATGAATTCTAACGGTGATTTCTGCAAATACAAAAAGTAGGCTTCAAAAGGTGATGTATTTGTAGAAGAGTTCTTGGCCCAGTTGTAAGTGTGTTGAATCTAATGCAATTGTTTATCCCACAACTTGGTATGTTTGTTGCAATATCCTCTCAATAGATGCACAACAGTTCTATTCACCATCTCGGTTTTCCCATCAGTTTGTGGATGAAAAGAGACACTCTTTTTCAACTTTGTGACCATCATCTTCCAAATATTGGACCAACAATTCCCAATGAACCTAGAATCACTGTCACTAACAATAGAAGTTGGCAATCCATAATGAACCCATACATGTTGAAAATATATTTCAAAAACTTTTTCAGCAGTTATGCTTTTCTTACATGCCATAAGTATACACATTTTACTAAATATATCCACAACTACATAAAGATAATCATGTTGTTTTTTTGACATAGGTAGACCTCCAACAAATTCCATGGAGACACTTTCCCATGACCTTGATGGTACTGGTAGTGGCGTGTACAACCCAAGCTTCCTATTGCTAGGCTTTCTTGTTGCACACATAGAACAACCTCTTATAAAACATGACACACTATCTATCATGCGAGGCCAATAACAATACCTCTGTATATGTGCCACTGTTTTTCTTACCCAAAAGTGTCCAAAAATAAGAGATGAATGGGCCTCTCTCATGAAACTAAGCCTCTCTCCTTGTGGTATACACAACTTGCCTAAATGAAACAAAAAATGTCTATGCATGTGATAATCATTTTCCTCAATTTGATTCCCTTCACTCAAACTAGCTTACACATCTTGAAAACCAACATCATGTGCATATTGTTCTATGTAACTCTAATCTACAATAGAATCATTTTTAAGTAAAGTAAAAGGACTTATAATTGGCCTTGAAAGCATATCAGAAACTTTATTGAAAATAACTTTCTTGTGCCTTATAACCAAGTGAAACTATTGAAGGAATCCCATCCACTTGAAATTTCGTGATTGGTGCAATTTTGTTTGCGACTGCAAGTAGTGTAATGGTTGGTGATCGACATGTATAATCGTTTCTTTACCCATCAAGTAGTGTTTCCACTTCTTGACGCTTTGTACCAACACATACAACTCTTTTTCACATGTAGGATAATTAGTTACAACACCATTGAATGTTTCAGAATGAAAAGTGATAAGCTTACCATGCAACAAAAGTACTGCGCCTATGGCATAATCAATAGCATCGGTTTGTATCTTGAATGGTTGTCTAAAATTCGATAATGCAAAGATTGGAGCTAAACTGATCTTGTCTTTTAAAGCTTCAAAATATTTTTGTTATTTGCCTCCCCATTGGAAGCCTTCCTTCACACTTGTGACTGCATGCATAGGAGTTGCTATGGAAGAAAAGTTAGCAATAAACCTTCTCCAATACTGAGTTGTGCCTAAGAAAATTCTTACCTCGGTTACCATTCTGGGTGTGGGCCAATTCACAATGGATTCCACTTTTGAAGGATCAATTCTCAACTCGCCTCCTCCTACAATGTGTCAGAAATAAACTAGAGAAGTCTTTCTGAACTGACACTTCGACATCTTAAGAAATAATTTATCTTTCTTCAAAACATCAAGCACCCTTTTCACATGCAATACATGTTCTTCTCTTGTTTTGCTGAAAATTAGTATATCATCTAAATACACAATAAAAAATTCATCAAGAAATGGGCATAAAACATTATGCATAACATGCATGAAAGTTTCTGGTGCCTTACAAAAACCAAATGGCATAACCAACCACTAAAATTCAAGTCGTTGTTTGGTTTTGAATGCAGTCTTCCATATATCACTTTCTACAATTCTTACTTGATGATATCTACTTCGTAAATCTAACTTAGTGAAAAACTTTTCTTCCTTTAGCTAATTAAGAAAATCATCTACCCTTGGGAGTTGGTATCAATTATTTACCCTTATCTTGTTCAAAGCTCTGAAGTCTACACACATGTGCCAATTCCCATCTTTATTCGGAATCAAGACTATGGTAAACCACATGGCGAAGTACTTGGCCTTATGAGTCCCTTTTCCAACATGTCCTTGATTTGCCTCTTAATTTCAGCATTCACCATTATCAACATGTGATACATGCCGATGTTTGGAAGAGGGAAATCTTGTTGCAACTGAATCTCATTTTGAATCTCCCTTTTTCAAGACAACCCTGTTGGCTCCTGAAACATCTCATGATGTGCATCAACTACATCATATAAATCTGATTTCAACTTAGAATCACAATCCTTAAATGGTTCATGATTAACATCAGCTTTAGGATTAATCATTAGAAGAACAAAATTATTACTTGAATTTACTGGCCTCTTTACTTTTCCAGCATTTACCATTGTAATATTTGTCTTCTTGCGATGTGCTCTAACAGTGTACTCCTTGCCATATTTGAATAAATGGTATTTGTTCTCATGGAAATGGAAGATCGCTTTCCTGTCATACAAGTAAAGACTTCCCAACACAATACCTGTAATATAAATTGAACCACATCTAATTCAATTGTGTCAAAAAAATGTGCAGTTATTGAAAACTGCAATATGCACTTCATTGAAACTTGTAATTTTCATACTTACAAATTCAACCAAGTGGATATGGTTTTGGATCTGGAATGGTCTCAAGCTTAAGTTTCTTGACCAAGTCTTCAGAGATTAAGTTTTCTTGTGACCCACTGTCAAACAGTGTGTTAACCTTGGTATGTTTGGATATGACCCTCAAATGAAACAGTTCAATTCTCTCTTCTTCATTTGGATCTTGTATGTGGCAGTTTGATGTAATAGTACTGGGTTTAGTTTCAATTTCTTTCCCCTTCATGTTCTTCAATCATATGGCTATAATTTTAGATTAATCACCTGAATCCTCTCCTAAATCATGTTGAGTTGTAGCTATAGTTTTCTTCTTCCCTTTGTTGTTATTATAATTGGGTCTCTTTTCAGGATGTAATTTCCAACAAATTTTCTTTTCATGGCCTTCTCTTGAACAATGTTTACAGACCACTCTTTCTCCCTCTTTCTTGACATATGCATTATTTTTTCCCTTACCTTTTGAGTTATTCTCGTTGTTTTTCCCCTTAAAAGGTTTCTTCCTACCCTCATCAGTGTTGTTTTTCCCTCTAGCTTCTAGTTCTGTGGCCTGAACACAAACTTCATCTAGACTTGTAGGATTAAATAGGAGAATAGTATGTCTTAGGTAGCTATGTAAGCCTCCTATGTACTTGAGAAAAGTATCTTGGCTCTGCAAATATACCACTAATAAGAGAGCTCTTCTCCTAAATTCTTGGGTGTATTATTGCACATTCTATCCTTTCAATTGTCTAAAATTTTTCCAGTTCATTATGGCTTTCTACATATCATCTAATGGATAAAACTGTTGTTTTGTTGTAGAAATGAAATCAATCCATGATAGGATAATCTTACCATGCATCTTGATATCCTCATTTGTCTTGGATTCCCACCAAACAAGTGTTGTACCTTCCATTCTTAGTGAAGCTAGTTGGATTTTGGTATCATCATCATGAAGGTTATGAATTCTGAAATAGACCTCCAATTTCCTAGTCCAATTATCAAGATTTTTTGCATTGAATTCATCATTAAACATTGGAAATTAAAACTTAACATAGATTTTTAGAAAAGGAATTTTACTAGGGTTCTTGGACTTGTGTGGCTGATGTATTGAAGATGAAGTAGAGGACGATGATGATGAGGGTGAGGATGGTGAATTTCCACTGCCTCCATTTCCTCCATTGCTCTTCTTTGATTTATATTCATCATTTTGACCTCCTGATGATCCTGGTCCTTCCTTGTGAAGTTTGGATCCTTCTCCTTCTAGTATCTCATTCCTTTCTTGATAAAGGACTCTCACCATCTTAGTCATGTTAAGGAATGATTTCCTGAAAAACCCTTTCTTCTCCTTTGGGATCCACCTCTTCATGGATTTATTCTTCCTATGGAGGCATGCTTAATGATGTTTTTGCTTCTTTTGGAGGTGAACTAGGTGGTCGAGAATGTGGAAATCTTGCCCTCCTTTGTTGTGGCTCATTTTGAGACCCTCTTTCTTCCACTAATTTGCCTTCTCCTCAATTAAGCTTGAGCCTAGTAAACATGTGAACACTTGCAAACAGTTAAAAAAATATTTACACACACCAACACTAGAGAATAAAATCTAGCTCTGATACCAACCTGATCTGAAAGGACTGTATTAGTTTGTTGTGCTAAGTGTCTTTTCAGTTATAAAACATGTGCAATTTGTCTCCATTTATTTTCTTAAGGAATGAGTAATTTAACCATGAAAAATATATGAATTTGTGAGTTTTAAGCATGAAAATAAGCCTAAATAACACCGAAAAATAGTGCATAACAAAGAAATACCATCACACATAAGTTTTACACAGCAGGCATGATGAAGCAATTCACCCCTCCTGGGCTACATCTTCTGGTCCAGATCCCAATGACCTGTCCCTCTTTGTCATTATGCTCAAAATTTCAAATGCATGTGTTTACAAGTCTCTAATGGTTGTTTTCTTTGCAATAGTGGCTCCAGAATGTTCAAATTATTCTAGGTAGACTCTTGTTTCACCAAAATTGGTCTAAAATTGACCTCCCTAGCCATTTTCCAAATCACACCTACAAATTCTCCACTAAATGTGGAGAACTGCAACTTAACTTTTGTTAGAATAGTAAATTCCACCTAATTAAATTGGCATGCTAAACCTTTAGCATATAAGTCGTTTACATTTCAGTTAAATGTTTAGGGGCAGGGTGGTCACAAGCCAACCCCCCTTAAACCCCGCGGTTTAACATTAAAACTCTGCCACAAAAGTGGAGCAGAACCTAGAGTAGGCAGAGTTCCCAAAATGGTTGAACTTAACTACAAACCTTGGCATTAATTTCAGACTGCACATGGGATATGTTTTAACGTTAATGTTTTTAACACCACCGGAGTCACGGTCCTGGAACCATCAATAAATATACAACAAACCGCACAATATGATATCCTTTGAGCACAGTCCCACGGAGTATGGTTACGTAGCTGTCGGTTCAAACATTTGTTTTCGTGGTGTTTTATATAACATCTGACCATTACGTTGGGGCCACCGAAGGGTTGGGACTGTTGGCAGTCTCCCCCCCATTTGGAAACTTATAAAAGTTTAAATAGAATTGGCGCCTTATAGGGGTAGGAAATTCTTGGTATTAGAGTTGGTAGAAGGCATGCGGGCATGCATGGAGTTATGGGGTTGAAGCCCCAAGACCCAAAAATAATTGTATTCAACCATACAGGGGACACATGGCAGCCTCCGACTAGCCATGTGTCACCCATCCAACGAGCCACATAGATTCATACATACCAAATCAACGAACCAGAATGCACCATGTGGCAAAACCTTACTGGTCTAGAGGAAATAGAATATTCCATTTTTGTTGATTGTACATACATGCTGACTGGGCATCCTAGTCACTCTTGTCACAAAGTTTATTTGTTTAGGAAAACTATCAGAACATGATATCTCCCTCATATGAAATCGGTTGTTCGAACCGTTCACGGTGCTGGAATAAGAACGACAAGATCTACCCTATCACTTAGGTTCGGTACAGTTTTAGGCACTTTCAATTTTGATCAAAATACATGATATCCTGATCACACAGAAAGGAGGTTTTTATAGTTATTTCGTAGTTTATTTTACTATTAATTTCATAGTTTAATTTCTTGTTGATTCGTAGTTAATTTCTTGTCAATTCATAGTTTAATTCCATGTCATTTCATGTTTATATTCTTTTCAATTTGTAGTTTAATTTCTCACTTTTTCATAGTTTAATTTCATGTCAATTAGTTCTTAAATTTTTTCTAAATCAACTGTTTACATTTACGCACAATTGACTGTATCTTATGCTCACCTGAATCATTTCATGAATGTGACTCTGTCATCTTCCAATTGAATAGATTCATGCATTTGATTACACAACCACCATAGTATTTAATATTAGACATGTTGTTTTGCGCAATAGATACGCTGTCATTTCTTGCTTTCCTTAGTTAAATTTGATTTCAATTAGCACAGTTATTTCAATTTCATAGTAACAGATTTTATGCTTTCATTCCATGGAATGTAGAATAGAAGTATATTAGAGTTATATGTTGATAATTTCTAGATATATTTAAAAATGGGACAAAGTTACATTAGAATTACATTTTAATCATTCCAAATAGATTTCAAATTAGATCAGATGCTCTGTTTTCATAGAATCAATGTCTCAATTGGTTAAGTAGGATATGGTTTTATTTTCATTATGTTGATATCTAGAACATCATTTAGAGATCAGTAGAATTTAATCAGATTTAGAACAATGCTTTGTTTAAATGAACAATTGGTTTAAATTAGATGTGTTCGATAGATGTTTTGTCCGCATAGAACAGTCTAACATATCTCGGATTTTAATCATCCAAAGATTGATTTATTTTTATGAAATATAGATTAGTTAAGTAACATTTCCTTTTCTTCCCTCTTTAAGATTAAGTTTCCATCATTAAGTATCCTACAAATTTAGTTGCTCCTTAGCATTTAAAGATTCATTTAGAATATTACATTTAATTCCTTAAATCAATTTTAGTTCTTAACATTAGGCATAAAATACAAATCCCCCAAAACATATATATATATATATATATATATATATATATATATATATATATATATATATATATATATATATATATATATATATATATATATATACACACAACGAAGTAAGAAAGAAAGGCATATAAGAATATATAGTGCACCACACTTCATCAAATTAATAACCTCGGTTGATAATTTATGATAGAAATTTAAGACATTAAATTGACTAAAAATTATGGCACCATTGACGGGGAACATAATTAGGAAGCCTTATTTCTTACATCTAAAAAGAAGTGATATGCATAGAGAAAGAGATTCTGGGGGTAGATTCATAGCTAGAGGTAGAAGTTTGATTCCAGCAACATCACTCACTCCACCAAGACCACGAAGTGCCACACCACCATCTCAAAGTCATATTACATATTTAAATACAAGACATAGACTCCCTGAAGTCTTAAGTTCATAAATCCAACTAGGAGATTCTCCAAATTCATCTACTGAGGCAGTTTTAAAAGAGGAAGATCCTAGATCTCCAACAAAAGGAGTAACCTTTTTGACCTCTACAATAGAATAGATTCGAGCTCAAGAGTTACAAATCCCTAGTGAGGAAAAGAAGAAACTTTCTTCAATATCCCATTGATATAAAAACTAGAGGAAGAAAAAATAACTCTACAGTTAGAACCCTACATTAGTTCTCAGGAATATACAATGGTAGGTGTAGAAATTATATGCACTAAGCATGCATATGTCCAAGATCCACCTGATCTCACACTATTTGACTTTATGAAAGATACTGAATCTATTCCACTTGTTAATCTTTTGTGGAAAAATTAATTGCACACACATGTGAAGCATAAACAAAAATATTCAATCGCACATAACACAGTTTCTAACCGGGAAAGCCTAAAGATGAAAACCCAAACTATATATTATGTAACATGGAGATAATATGACAATCTCATACAAATATACAAATCTTATCACAAGCCCTCAGTATAGTACAATCATCATACACTAATTAGGCCTAATCTTGTAAATCCATGCACCGATCTATGCCACCTGCTAGCATGCCTCCATTGCGCAATATCTATTAAAGAATAGCTCTGAATGAATTCGAATTACTCCATCCTTGACTGAAAAATCCTCATTGGCATCTCCACTATGTGTTTGATGCAATCAATGCATCACTATAGTCACAACAGATATTCTATCTTGCCCTTTCACCTATCTCTCCACTGGTCTCCACTGAAACTGCCATGCACTATAGTTAACTGAGGTATTGTTCAATTGACTAAAGAGTTATTATTTATGAATTATTTAACTAATTAATTCACTCCACTCTCACTAGTGTATCAATCAGCTAGACTAGATACAACTAGCTCAACTGAGTCTAATTGAGTTAAACTAAATACAACTCCATAACTACTTCTTCCAACTGTGTAATAACTCTGCCACTTGAGTTCTAACTGAGTCATCCATACAATAGCTCCAACAAACCCTTAGGAATAGCATAATTCCTTCTGTCAATTGTTGTGCCACATCTGTGCACTGAACTAAAGTGCTCCAAGAGAATAAGTTGTTGTTTAGAGTCTGATTATTATTAAGAGCTAATAATAATTGACATGCATCTATTTTTAGATTGATGATCTATAAATAGACTTCGCCCAATATTCTAAAAATAGAATTTCATATATTTTTCCAACTTTATCAACCATCCACAAATAACATCTTGCAACTTCTGAAATATGATCATCATGTCTAAAAATAGACATAGTCTAAAAATAGACTTGTGCCAAAAATAGCCTACGGGCCCACTTAGTGAAGGCGACTCTTTTCACTAAGCTCATCATCTTGTTGAATCTCAACACTCCCTCTCAACAAGATAGGGATTATCCTTCACCCCAATACTACCTCTATGGTATTAAAATTTTCTCCTGGTGAGCGCCTTCGTTAGAATATCTGTATCCTGATCCTCCGTAGGAATGTACTAAAGCAGCATGATCTTCTGCTACAAACAATATTTGATATGATGATACTGGATATCAATATGTTTAGATCTATCATGAAATATAGGATTAACCGAGAGTTTAATGCAACTCTGATTATCACAATGAATCACCGTGGGATCTAAATGTGAACTGAACAGACCAACCGGAATCTTCCTCATCCATATAGCCTCACATGCAGCTAAAATTGCTGCCATGTATTCTGCTTCCGCTGAACTGAGTGCCACAGATATTTGTTTCCTGCTGTGCTAAGAAAATGTTGTAGATCTAATATTGAAAATCCCTCCTGATGTGCTCTTTTTGTCTGTTGGGCTTCCTACACAATCTGCATCTATGAAGCCATGCAACTTCATTTCATCCATGTATCTGTACCATAAACCATACTTATATGTGCCCATGAGATATCTCAGGACATGCTTGCCTGCCTTCCAAAAGAGCTTGGTAGGCTTAACCATTGCTTGTGAAAGCTGGTTCACTGCATAGCATATGTCCGGTCTTGTATTGACTAAATACATGAGTGAACCCACCAACTGTCAATAAACAGTGGCATCCACTACCTCTGCCGATGTAGCATCCTCTTTATTCCAATTCCCTAGAAGAGGAGTGTCGATATGCTTGCAGCCTTGCATGTGAAACTTCACCAGTATCTCCCAGGCATACTTACCTTGAGACACAAACAGTTCACCTTCCCACTGCCATATTTCCAATCCAAGGAAATAATGAAGGAGGCCCAAATCCTTCATCTCAAACTCCTTTGCAAGATCTTCCTTGCATGAGTGTATCAACTGCTCATCACCTGTTAGTATTAAATCATCAACATAAAGTACAATGATCAAAAGCTTAACCTCAACCACAATCTAGTACAGGTTTTCATCCGCCTCACTCTTGGTGAAGCCAAGTCCATTGAAATACCTGTCGATGTGAATGTACCAAGCACGGGGTGCTTGTTTCAGCCCATACAACACTCTTTTGAGCCTGCACACATGTGACTCACTGCTGAAGATCTCAAATCCTTCAGGCTGCTCAATGTACACCTCTTCCTCAATGATCCCATTAAGGAATGCAGTCTTCAAAACCATCTGATGAATGTGCCAACCCATCTGTGCTAAGAGAGAAAGGATGGTCCGTATGGAAGAATACCGTGCGAAAAATGCAAAGGTTTCTTCATAGTCAATCCCCTCAATCTGTGAGAAGCCCCGGGTAACAAATCTTGCCTTATACTTCTCGAGGCTCCCATCAGAAACTTGCTTTACCTTGTAGATCCATCTTGATCCTACAATTGATTTTCGCACCTGTTATCACTCAGATTTTCCTTGAAGTTGTTAGAAGAGGAAAGGGGTCCGAGGTAACCACAAACCAACTTTTAGGTACAGAATCTAGCCAATCTATACCCAGAGAGGGCTCTCTCTGTAAAATTTAGCTTTGTTTTGAAAGATATTAGGCTAGTTATAAAGTCCAGGGATTTTGATTGAGTTTGGGTGGTGAAATTCTATAGCAAAGGGTAAGAATGAGTATTTCAGGCCATTGGGCTAATGGAGTTAAAGAAGATGGCTTAACTGGATTAATTTTCTCAACAAAAGATGGTTTCACAGGGAAAGGTAATCAAATAGGGAACAATTATATATCTAAAGTGAATGGAATGAACTTGAAATAGGTGAAGGGAAATTAAGAATCCTTCAACATATTCAAAAAGGGGGAAATTGAATGATTATTAACAAAGAGAAATTAAGCATTCTTTATTAAATAATCAAAATGCATAAACTAGTAAAATAGGAGCAATTAAGAATTCATTGTTTAAACCAGTTCAGAAGAAAACAATTAGAATAATAACGATTAAAAGAAGATTGCACTTAAGCACTTTCTGATTTATTCCTTTTTGTTAATAATTCAGATATGAAACACAGATGATATAATAAACAAGTATAAAACTTCAAACCATAAGAGATATATGACTTATTGGTCCTTAGTCTGACGCAAGAATCCTGTAAAAATTCTTTTGCATCAATTCCTTATCCAGCTGGCCACACAAAATTTGTCCAACAGCACGTTATTCGAAAATAGTCAATGTTACAACAAAGTCTAAGAATCCACACCAATACTCTGATTGAGGGAATATTTATACAAAAAAATTATTATAAAAAATATCTCATAACAGATTGAGATATAATGTAGAATGACTCATAAGTATTTTACAACAAATAGAGACAGATGGTCTTGTATATAAGAGAAATTATAATTGATGTTGTGTTGTTTCCTTTTAAGAATGTGCTGGAGGCAGGCCCTATGATTTGGCTTGTTGCTGTCCTCTTTAGTAATTCTGTGATGGCTGCTCCGTTTTACTGATACTCTTTAACTTCACTGATACTCTTTAACCTCTGTTTATGCTTTTATCCTTATTACTATCACTTTACTATAGTCAATGATCAAAAATTCATGTAAGGATAATTTTTACAAAAGTTCTAACATTTCTTACCACCATTTAACAACCGGTATTCTGGTTCTTTGCAGCTTTCTAAGAGTTTCATCAGTCTATGTATATCTAAAGAAATTAGGTTGAATTGGGAACAAATTCTTTACCTCATGCTCGAGATAAAACAAATTTTCCAATCTATCATGAAGAATTTTCCTGTAGGCAATGATGTTGTTGATGAACTAGTTGAGGTGAGGGGAATTTAGGGGTGCGACATTCAGAGCCATGGGAATTTCCATTTCTGGTTCTTGTGGATTCAGAAATGAATTGCGTGTTTCGATGAAAAAACATGCATAATCATAGGTTTGGGAATGAAATTGTAGTTTTTGGAATTGAGGAATGAACTAAAGACCAATTCTGAACCCTGTTTCAGTTTTTTGTGTGAAATTCAAAACAAAAACCAGGTTTTTTACAGAGTTCTGCGAGAATTTAGGTAAATACATGTTTTCCAGGAAATAGACAGTGATGAAAATAGGTGCTGGAAATGGCGGGTGAATTCTGGATGCTCGACTCCAATTTTCTTCAGTAAAGTGGCGGTTGGCAAACTTCAACAGTTGATTTCAAAATTCTTTGCATTGGACACTGGTCACTGCATGAGATAGTGAAAATGACGCGGGTTATTTGTTTTATTCACAAAGTCAAAGGTTGGCAGGTTTTTTCATTATTTTAATGGATGACATCAGCAAGTACGGTGGTTTCATCACGGGAGGTAAGCGGTAAGCGGTTTCCATTGCACAACTTTTGGGGAAGGGCGGTTTTTAGCGGAGGGCGAGCGATTCCATACGATGGACGACACGTGGCGCGACACTGTTTAGAAAACCACTTGGCCATCACGCATTATCGTTCGGATGAGGATGGGCAACAATATTCATAATAACCATAGATCTGAGATTAGTCGATCAGACGGTCCTCAGGAAAGGAAGATGACGGGGAATTAATATGGCGGGCCCGATGTAATTTATTACGAAATAATCGCATCGAGGGAATTTTGATTGGTAGATTAGGTTATTAATTAACCATGAGGGTTAATTAATCCCTTTATCCGGTGGAGTATCGATTTTGTTTATTAATTGGAAATTCAACCAATTATTTAAATTTATATGGTTATTTTTCAACCAACAGGGCGGGATATTATTAATTTGGAAATTTTATTAAAATAATACAGGAAAAGGGGGAATTTACATAGGGATTTAAATAATAAGTTAGAAATTAATATGGAAAATGAACAGAAGCGCTAAGTGTAAAACATCAAGGTAATGTTTTTAACTTATACTTTTACAAATAGGGTTTTTATGAAATATTGCATGATTTTCCTAAGTAAAATGGGATTTTACTTAGGGAAAGATTTTTTAGAAGTGAATGAATGTCCCGATGAATGATTTTAAGTACTTAGGATTTTCCAATTATTGGGTCGAGGTTCCGGTCCCTCCAAAATTCAAGGAAATGCCTTGAGCCCCTCCAATTTTCAAATGCCTTAGTACGTAGGGAAAATTAGTGAAATTTTTAGGGAAAAATGAGAAGGGAAGTTAATAATCTCACTTTTCTTTGCTTGAAATTCTTCCAGTGTAGTGTCTGCCTTTGCACTTGTGATGAAAGTAAATATTTAACACATCTAGAATCATTATCCATCACATGAAATTCTACAACAACATCTACCTACCCTACCTACTTTACCCTACCATTTTTTCTTCTTTATTAGGGTGCACTTAGATTGGAAAACCCCCATCACACTTTTTCTTTTACGTTTGGAAATCTATCTAATTCTATCCTTATTACATCCAAGGGCTCAGATTAAACTGTTGAGCTCCTTTTATTTACTCTACCTATCTACTTATCTTCCAAGATTAAACGGTTTGGTCCGATTTTATTCTTTATCTCTAAAACATAAAATTGAAAGATGAACTAGCCAAGCTTAAACTCTTTGACTGTTCATAAATTGTGGCATAGAATACAAGTTGCACAAAATTTTATTTATTACATAAGAGTAAAAAAAAAAGGTAGTGGCATTTAGACTTGCACACTTTCCTTGGCCTTTCTTTTGGTGGGGTTTATTTTCTTTCACTTTTTTGGCCATTTTATTCTTTTCACCCTTTAATTTTTCTTTTAGGGTATACCCTCTTTACATTTTTTAAATTTTTTGATTTTTTGACAATATGGAAAACCTTTGTAACAAGAAAAGGTATGAACATATTACATAGCTCATCAAGTCAATCATGATATATGACACCTATTGGTATAGGAGACTAACACTGCCTCCACTTGGGGATGGCTTTTCCTGATGAAAAGTCAAGAACAACAGGTCAGTTGCCCTCAAAATGATTTTGAATGAATCATGGAATCTTCTTCTACTTGTTTCTTTATTGTATGTATGACAGTAATATTTCTGAAGCTTAGGGCCTTCTTCTCGGGCTTCAACTCCAGTAAGTTACTATCCACTCACAACTGATACATTACAAAGGATATAGTATATACATGTTAAAAATTAGGATATCCTAATAAATAGGATCAAAGTAATTTTTCAACATTCGACCATTAACTGGTCCTTCTTCAATTTCTGTACCATCCAAGTTTTTCAGAAAATATGTATTATTTCCTTGTAAAGCATGAATAATATAAGGTCCTTTCCATAGGAAGTCAAACTTCCCATGTTGTCCTTTATCCTCTCTTCTAGAATCCCACCTTAAAACTTTGTTTCCTAGTTGGAAATCTTCTGCCTTGGTCCTTTTATCAAATATCTTCTTTAGTTTCTCTTGTAATACTTGGGATCTTTGATAAACTTCCTCTCTGGTCTGCTGCAAATTGATAGTCTAATTTATTCTCCTTTGAATGTCATTAAGTTCAACCTGAGCTTCTTGAAGTAATTTCATTACAGGAACTCCTAAAGATGAAAGAAATACAACCTTAATACCATAAAATAACTCATAAGGACTAGTCCCAATAGATTTTTTGTTAGTGAATCTGTCTGCCCATAGTGCATTTGTAAGTTTCTTATGCCAATTTTTCTTGTTTTCTTCCAATAATTTCTTAATAATATTAATGAGAATTTTGTTGGAAGATTCAACCAATCCATTACCCTGAGGGTAATGGGCTGTGGAATGGCTTAAAGTGATATGATATTTATTACAGAAACTTATCATCTTCTTAGATTTGAAGGCCGCAACATTATCAATTATAATTTTCTCATGACAACCAAATCTTGATAATATATTGGTTTCTAGGAATCCTATGATCAAAGTGTCATTGGCTTGTCTGGAAGGATTTGCTTCTATCCATTTGGTGAAATAATCTATGGTAGTGAAGATCCATTTGTGTTGGCCAGAAGAAGGAGGATGGATTTCTCCAATGAAATCCAGGCCCCATTGTTGGAAAGGTTTTTCAGTGGAAATTGGTTTCAGGGGTAAAGGTAATAGTTTTCTCTTGCCTTCAAAAATTTGACATGTATGGCAAGCAGTAAAAAATTTCTTTACATCAGAGAACAAGGTTGGCCAATAAAATCCAGCTCTTAGGATCTTGTCTGCAGTTGATTTCCAATAAAGGTGTCCACCACAGTCTCCTGCATGGAATTCATTGAGAGCCTTGTTAGCTTCATTTTTGAACAAATAATTCAATAGAATACCATCATGATTTTTCCAAAAGAGAAAATTATCTAAAATACAAAACTTTAAATATGTCATCTTTAAAAACCTCTTTTTTGTTCTGGATAACCCTGGAGGAGCTTGCAGGTTTAACAATACATAAATTATATCAGCATACCATGGTGAATCTAAGAAGGCCTGGCTGATTTTTGGAGTCGCCATCTCCTGTTCGTCATCCAGTTCATTAATATCCAGGGCTTGGAAATTTGTTTCTGTCATGAGTTGAGCCAATCCCTGACCCTTTTTAAGATTTATAATCTTTATCTCAATATTATATTCTAATATGGTAGCAATACATTTACCTCTTTTGCCCTCAATTCCATCTTGAGTTAATATGTCTTTGACAACAGCGTTTGGTACATAGGCTATCACATGGGAATACAATATATAGATTCTAAAATATTTAATAGATTTTACAAGTGCAAAAGCTTGTTTTTCCATGATGTTGTATTTTAATGATGCATCTCTCAGTGCTTTACTAAAAAAGGCTATAGGTTTTTCACATCTGTGATCATCCTTTTCTAATAAAACAACTGCTACAGTATGTTCTGATGCAAATGAAAATATTATGAAGTCTCTATCAAATTGTGGACTGGTAAGAACTGGTGTTCTGGTTAAAGCCATTTTAATTTCTTCAAATTCTTGTTTGGCTTCAACTGTCCATTTAATACTTGAATCCTTCCTTAACATGTTAGTAAGAAATCTAATTAATTCAGCTAAACTAGATATGAATCTTCTCAAAAAATTGATTTTTCCTATGAAAGATTGAAGTTCTTTAACATTTCTAGGGTGAGGTATCTGCAATATAGCTTCTATTCTAGCAGAATCAATTCTAATACCATCTTTGGAAATGATATGGCCCAAGAGTTTACCTTCTTCAAGACCAAACAAGGACTTCTTTGGATTCAAAGAGATACCATACTTTCTGCATTTTATGAATACTTGTCTGAGATGGTCCAAATGCTGCTAATTTGATTTAGAAAAAATAGTTAAATCATCCAGATATATAACAAGAAATTCATCAATTTCTTTTGCAAATTCAATGTCCATTGCTCTTTGGAAGGTTGCTCCAGCATTTTTAAGTCCAAATGGCATTTTAACGTACTTGAATGTGCCCATGGTTTTGTAAAAGCTGGTTTTTCCTGATCATCAGGGTGAACCAGAATCTGGTTATATCCTGAGAACCCATATAACAGATAAATCCTTGAAGCACCTACTACCGTTTGTAAAATTCGATCCATTTTGGGAAAAGGGTAATTATCCTTCAAAGAAACCTTATTTACATTTCTTAAATCAACACATAATCTGATCTCTCTATTTTTCTTCCTAGTAGGGACTAAGTTAGACACCCACTCTGAAAATCTAATCTGAGAAATTATCCCTGCTTCATACATTCGTTTGATTTGTTTTTCAATTAAAAGCAACAGTACAGGGTTGATTCTTCTGAGTTTCTGTTTGAATAGTTTCTGATTTTCTTTCAGAGGTATTGTATGTTGAATTATATAGGTATCATATGCTTTCAAGTCTTCATAACTCCAGGCAAAGACATCCTCGAATTCTCTTATTAGTTCAACATATTTTAGTTTTCTATCAGGAGGCAAAGATTTAGATAACTTTATTATTTTAGGATTTTCTTCAGTCCCCAGATTATATTCCTCAATATCAGCTTTCAATGGTTCCATTTTGGGTTTCTTTGGAATATCATTAGAGTCGAAAAGATCTTCCAGAGGAGTTAATCCTTTAGGCAAATGATTATCTTTCAAATTATTGATTTCAGATTCATCTTCTATAAACTCATCAACCTCCATTTGTTTAAGGTCCTGCATTTCTTTTTTGGTGAACTTCATTAGATGAAGCATTTGAATTACATTCTCTTCTGAAATTTTTGTTTCTTGTTCATTTATTTGATCAGATTCAATGATTGTATCTTCATCTATGTTACTGTTAGAAAATTCATTCTCTAGAGTCAGAAAATTGTTAATGTGATTGTCATTTGCAAACACTTGCCAATTCTTAAAATTTTCTGGTATAGCTGGTCTATGTCTAATCTCAGCTGTAAACTGATGATTAGGTTCAAATGGTAATTTACAAGTGCTAGCAAACATTGCAAGACTATGAGCATGAAAATTTTGTTTTCTTGGGATTTTAGCAAGCCAAGCTTGCATAAAAGTATTGAGAATCTCTACAAATATTCCTCTATATTCTCTCAGTCTGGGATCATTTGTCAAAAAGTGACCTTTGAGCTGTTGAATGATTAAATCAGAATCTCCTATAATAGATATTCTAATTGCCCCTAATATTTTGACAAGTTTCAGCCCTAGAAAAAGAGCTTCTTATTCTGCCATATTATTAGTGCACTTAAAGTTTAATCTGTAAGCATGGCCTTCAACATGATCATTTTCAAGATTGTGTATCCAAATTCTAGCTCCTGCTCCTAATTTATTAACGGAACCATCAAATTCTAAGTGCCAAATAATTTCATTTTCATAATTGGTGTCAAGAGTTTCAGGAATTTTCTTAATAGTGAGGTCCTGTTTTTTATTTTCTTCTAGTTTTTCTGGGTATCTAATGTTTCTTTTCCCTCAGAGATTTCATGAATTTGAACACTAGATTTATTTGCAATTTCTTTTGGTTCAGTTGATGGAACTTATAATTCAGTGGGAGGATCAGATTCAGCATTATAAAGAATAAATGAGTCCATATCAGAGTGTACTGAGTAGATGGGGAAATTTTCAGGTTTCTCCTGACTACTAACTACATATTTCATTAAAGTTTCTCTGTATAATCTCTTAGGTTGGCTGAACACTGAAATAGTAGCATAAGACATATCTAATTGAAGAGATCCTCCAAGCTTTGCACCCCAAGATCTGGACAATAGCATACCATATTTTGGAGGAATGTCTGCTACTACTATATCCATCAAAATTGTTTTTGTAGGGTATTGAACCATTGAAACACACAAGTCTTTGATTAATCCTAAAAATCTCACCTAATTTGAATCAAAAGAAAAGAGATCTTTATATGGTCTGGTGATATCTAGGTTTAATCTCTCCATTACAGCCTTTGGCATTAGATTGTGAGATTCCCCAGAATCAAGCATGGCATTATGAAGTATTTTATCATGTATGTTCAAACTCACATAGAATGGAGGAGTTCCTCCACTTCCTAGTTTCCATTTACTTCAGGGCCAAACAATAATCTAGGTTGATCATCAAAAACATTTACTGAGTCATCACTTCCAGTAATATTAAGTGATCTATTGATTTGAATTCGATAGACATCATGTTTAGCTAATTCAGACAATGGAACATCTATTTTTAATTTGTCTACTTCAACTTCCAGATTAAAATGTTTTTTAGTCTGAGTTCTTGTATTTCGAACAGTTGGATTTTCTTTATCTTCTGTGTTTTTAATATTTTTCTCCTTCTCAGGAATAGTGTTCTGGGCTGAAGTTGTTTCCGAATCAACTTCTGGAGGTTCCTCTACATTTCCTTTTGGAGGAAGAGTATTGGAAAGTTGTCTGTTATTCAGTTGAGTATCGGATACATCTTCAATTATTGGGTTGGCAGGATTAGGATCTGATCTAGAAAGAATATGTACAGGAGTAGTATTAGTTTTACCTTTGAGGGGCTGTTTTGTAGCTTTCTGTTTACTTGTTTCCGGAAGATCAATTCTTATGCTCCTCAAATTATATTGCTTGTGAACTTCGTAAATGGCTGTATCATATCCTTCATTAAAATAAAATGATTCTCCTAAATGGGTTTGAAATTGTTTAATAATGTGAGCTTATTGATCCTCTTGGGTGAAGAAAACTTCTGGTTCATCCTTGCGTTCAGTAATTTTTTTTATTTGAACATCTTCAGTTGATTCCTCAAAAGTTGAGGCTTCAATATAATTTTCCTGGAATGGGGGCCTAATATTTTGGTCAGGACCAGTTTTTCCAATATTTTGATTTTGGTTCCTTCTCAAATTTAGATTTCTCACAGTATTGTTTGGTTGACCATCCTAAGGAGATTTCTTCTCAATCGTTTCTACTCTATCTCCTAGCCTTTCCATTCCTTTGATAATAACATCCAGTTTCTTTTCAAAAGTTGTGGGTTCTTCGTTTAAAGGCATTCTCCTTTCAGCTTTGGCTCTAGCTCGTTTCTCTATCAAGTTGGCTTCAACACTAACAACTATACTTTGCATCTCTTCTAAAGTTTGAGGAGCTCTTTCCCTAAGCTGATACACCATATCAGAATCAAATCCATCAGGGAATTTGATTAATACTGAATCTGGAGGAGGTCTAAGATTTTTGGGAATAGCATTGTAAGCCTAATTGAACCTGGTGACGTAATCTTGCACAGTCGCATTTGGTCCTCTCTTTAGTTTTCCAAAGTTTGATAAGATTTGAAGAGGATATTTCTTCTTTTCCCATTTTTTTAAAAATGATCTATAAAGAGCTTGTAAGTCAGTAACACTATTTGCAGGAAGGGCTCTAAACCAAGTTCTAACTTCTCCAGTAAGACTTTGGACAAATATTCTCATTCTTACATCATCAGCATCTATTTCATAAATTTCAAAATAATCGGTCATCCTTTTAGTATGTTGTTGTGCAGTGTAAGTACGAGAACCATCAAAATGAGTGACTTTACTTTGGTAATCTTGAGGCATAGCCCCTAGATTCGCTGGTAATACCAAAGGAGCATATTTGTTTGCCATTGCAGGAGATAACGATGAAATAATAGGTGAGGTTGTTCTATGAGTAGTGGGTGGAGGAGTAGAAGGGGTAATTTGAGGTTGAGATGTTTGAGGAAATGTTGATGAACTTGGAGAGGCTAAAGTGATCACGGAAATATTTGATGTTCCTTCAGAGGTAAGCTCAGATTTTATGGAATTTCGCAAATGTTTATCAAGATGTGAAGTAACAAATTCTAATTGTAAATCTTCAAGAAATACTGGGTCTGGAACCAAATTGGACAACTCAGATTCAGAAAAATTTACAAATAAAGATGTTTCAAACTGCTCGTCAAAAGGTTCGTCCTCAAGATAAATCCACTTCACAGGATAGGATATTGATCTATAGAGAGGTCAAGAATTACTAGATCTTTCTTGACTATCTTGTCTCCTAATAATTCTGGGGATCAGATTCGGATTTTCAAACACAGGAGAAGGATTTGGGTCAGGATTGGCCTTGGTGTAATGAGTCCTTTCTGAAACCAGGTTTCTAGGTGATATTTTTTTTGTTTTTTTTGTCTAAATGGAATGAACAATACAACTTCAACAATTTCTTTAAGAAGTTTCAGATATTGGGTTTAAATTTTCTTAAATATTTATTTGACTAGAGGAACCGATCAAATGTTTGAAACCAAAGTTCAGTTCATAAACTAGCCCGGAGATAGACTGAAGTAGAATTTATTTACTTATGCAATTGCAGAGAAAAAGCAGTTCAAATGCTACCTGGCTAACTTCAAGCTCCGTCTGTAGTTTATAAAGTAAACAATAGTAACAATAAAATTATTCAGAAGTCCCCAGTGGAGTCGCCACTATGTTATCACTCAGATTTTCCTTGAAGTTGTTAGAAGAGGAAAGGGGTCCGAGGTAACCACAAACCAACTTTTAGGTACAGAATCTAGCCAATCTCTACCCAGAGAGGGCTCTCTCTGTAAAATTTAGCTTTGTTTTGAACGATATTAGGCTAGTTATAAAGTCCAGGGATTTTGATTGAGTTTGGGTGGTAAAATTCTAGATCAGAGGGTAAGACTGAGTATTTCAGGCCATTGGGCTAATGGAGTCAAAGAAGATGGCTTAACTGGATTAAGTTTCTCAAAAAAAGATGGTTTCACAGGGCAAGGTAATCAAATAGGGAACAATTATAGATCTAAAATGAATGGAATTAACTTGAAATAGGTGAAGGGAAATTAAGAATCCTTCAAAATATTCAAAAAGGGAGAAATTGAATGATTATTAACAAAGAGAAATTAAGAATTCTTTATTAAATAATCAAAATGCATAAACTAGTAAAACAGGAGCAATAAAGAATTCACTATTTAAACCAGTTCAGAAGAAAACATTTAGAATAACAATGATTAGAAGTAGATTTCACTTAAGCACTTTCTGATTTATTCCTTTTTGTTAATTATTCAGATATGAAACATAGATGATATAATAAACAAGTATAAAACTTCAAAACATAAGAGATAGATGACTTATTGGTCCTTAGTCTGACGCAAGAATCCTGTAAAAATTCTTTTGCATCAATTCCTTATCCAGCTGGCCACACAAAATTTGTCCAACAGCACTTTATTCCAAAATAGTCAATGTTATAGCAAAGTCTAAGAATCCACACCAATACTTCGATTGAGGGAATATTTATACAAAAAAATTATTATAAAAAATATATCATAACAGATTGAGATATAATCTAGGATGAATCATAAGTATTTTATAAAAAAAAGAGACAGATGGTCTCGTAGATAAGAGAAATGATAACTGATGTTGTGTTGTTTCCTTCTTTTGAGAATGTGCTGGAGGCAGGCCCTATGATTTGGCTTACTGTTGTCCTCTTTAGTAATTCTGTGCTGGCTGCTCCATTTTACTGATACTCTTTAACCTCTGTTTATCCTTTTATCCTTCTTACTATCACTTTACTGTAGTCAATGATCAAAAATTCATGTAAGGATAATTTTTACAAAATTTCTAACATTTCTTCCCACCATTTATCTTCTTGTATTCTGGTTCTTTGCAGCTTTCTAAGAGTTTCATCAGTCTTTTGATATCTAAAGAAATTAGGTTGAATTGGGAACAAATGCTTTACCTCATGCTCGAGATAAAACAAATTTTCCAATCTATCATGAAGAGTTTTCCTGTAGGAAATGCTGTTGTTGATGAACTAGTTGAGGTGAGGGGCATTTAGGGGTGTGACATTCAGAGCCATGGGAATTTCCATTTCTGTTTCTTGTGGATTCAGAAATTAATTGTGGGTTTTGATAAAAAAAATGGGCACAATCATAGGTTTGGGAATGCAATTGTAGTTTTGGGAATTGAGGAATGAACTAAAGACCAATTCTGAAACCTGTTTCAGTTTTTTGTGTGAAATTCAAAACAAAAACCAGGTTTTTTACAGAGTTCTACGGGAATTTAGGTAAATACCTATTTTCCGATAAATAGACAGTGATGAAAATAGGTGCTGGCAATGGCAGGTGAATTCTGGATGCTCGACTGGAATTTTCTTCAGCAAAGTAGCGGTTGGCAAACTTCGATAGTTGATTTCGAAATTCGTTCCATGGGACACTGGTCACTACATGAGATAGTGAAAATGACGCGGGTTATTTGTTTTATTCACAAAGTCAAAGGTTGGCGGGGTTTTTTATTATTTTAATGGATGACGTTATCAAATATGGTGGTTTCGTCACAGGAGGTAAGTGGTAAGTGGTTTCCATCGCACAACATTTGGGGATGGGCAGTTTTCAGTGGTGGGCGCGCGATTCCATACGATGGACGACGCGTGGTGCGGAACTATTCAGAAAACCGCTTGGCCATCGCGTGTTATCGTTCAGATGAGGATGGGCAGTGATATTCATAATAACCATAGATTTGAGATTAGTCGATCGGACGATCCTCGGGAAAGGAAGATGACGGGGAATTAATATGGCAGGCCCGATGTAATTTATTACGAAATAATCACATCAGGGGCACTTTGATTGGTGGATTAGGTTATTAATTAACCATGAGGTTTAATTAATCCCTTTATACGGCGGAGTATCGATTTTTTTTATTAATTGGAAATTCAACCAATTAATTAAATTTATATGGTTATTTTTTAACCAACGGGGCGGGATATTATTAATTTGGAAATTTTATTAAAATAATACAGGAAAAGGGGTAATTTACATAGGGATTTAAATAATAAGTTAGAAATTAATATGGAAAATGAACATAAGTGCTAAGTGTAAAACATCAAGGTAATGTTTTTAACTTATGCTTTTACGAATAGGACTTTTATGAAATATTGCATGATTTTCCTAAGTAAAATGGGATTTTACTTAGGGAAAGATTTTTTAGAAGTGAATGAATGTCCTGATGAATGATTTGAAGTAATTAGGATTTTCCAATTATTGGGCCGAGGGTCCAGTCCCTCCAAAAGTCAAGGAAATTCCTTGAGCCCCTCCAATTTTCAAATTCCTTAGTACTTAGGGGAAATTAGTGAAATTTTTAGGGAAAAATGAGAAGGGAAGTTAATAATATGACTTTGCTTTGCTTGAAATTCTTCCAGTGTAGTGTCTGCCTTTTCACTTGTGATGAAGGTAAATATTTAACACATCTAGAGTCATTATCCATCACATGTAATTCTGCAACAATATCTACCTACCCTACCTACTTTACCCTACCGTTTTTTCTTCTTTATTAGGGTGCACTTAGACTGGAAAACCCTCATCACACTTTTTCTTTTACATTTGGAAGTCTATCTAATTCTATCCTTATTACATCCAAGGGCTCAGATTAAACTATTGAGCTCTTTTTATTTACTCTACCTATCTACTTATCTGCCAAGATTAAACAGTTTGGTCAGATTTTATTCTCTATCTCTAAAACATAAAATTGAATGATGAACTAGCGAAGCTTAAATTGTTTGACTGTTCATAAATTGTGGCATAGAATACAAGTTGAACACAATTTTATTTATTACATAAGAGAAAAAAAAAGTTAGTGGCTTTTAGACTTGCAAACTTTCCTTGGCCTTTCTTTTGGTGGGGTTCATTTTCTTTCACTTTTTTGGCCATTTTATTCTTTTCACCCTTTGATTTTTCTTTTAGGGTATACCCTCTTTACATTTTTTAAATTTTTTGATTTTTTGACAATATGGAAAACCTTTGCAACAATAAAAGGTATGAACATATTACATAGCTCATCAAGTCAATCATGATATATGACACCTATTGGTATAGGAGTCTAACACCACCAGCCTTGGAACAATCTCCCAAGCACTGTTTATGACAATGGAGTCATACTCCTCCACCATGGCGTCTAACCATGTGGGCTCCTACACTGCTTCTTCAAAAGAATATGGCTCTGTCACAATACACTTGCTCATAAGAGCCATGTATCCAGTATATCAGTCATGTTATTGTCTCTATCTAGGCTGTGATGTAGGAACTCCTACATTTTGTGCCGCATCAAGCTTCAGTCTCTCAGCTTCTGTGGTACACTTTCTGCCTTGTATGATGTTTGGTTCTTCATGAGTGGACTCCTCCACTCCATGAATCTCCTCCTGTGGCTGATCCAAATCCAGAGGCCCATATTTGGGAACAAGAAGTTCCTCCTCGGCATGCAAGTGTAGCTCCCTCTCGAGCGACAACTTCATGGATTTCACATCATTGAATTTTATATCCCATCGCACAACAGTCATCCCAATGTTTGAAAAATACACACGATAGTTATGGGGTGTTTCTTTGTACCCCAAAAATATCCTAACTTCTGCAGTTGGCTCCAGCTTTTTCCTAGTGTCCTTCGTCACATGAATGTAAACAGGTGAGCCAAAAATCTTCAAATGAGAAATATCAAGCTTCTTACCAAGAAAGGATTCCTCGGGTGTACTCATGCTAAGTACTCTATGAGGAAAACGGTTTTGCACATAAACCTTAGTGTTGCATGCTTCCGCCCACAAGTGCATCGGTAGGCCCTGGTCATGTAGCATCGCTCGTTCAACACCCATGATTGTTAGGTTCTTTCTCTCCGCAACCCCATTCTGTTGTGGGTTATGAGGCGCTATGAGTTCTCTTCGAATTCCTTCTTTGATACAGAAGTCTTTGAATTTGCCCGAGATTTATTCACCACCATTATCGCTGTATAGAGCTTTCACCTGCTTCCCCGAATCCTTATCCACCAATGCCTTGAAATCATATAACTTTGAGAACGTTTCACTCTTCTTCTGCATGAAGAAGATCCAACATCTACGAGAATAATCATAAAAAAATATCACATAATATATGTGTTTTTCTGTTGAGGAAATCGAGATTGGTCCACACACGTTTGTGTGAATTCTCTCCAGGATCACCAAAGCACGGTTCTCCTTCTCATGAAAGGTGGTCTTCGCAAACTTACCCATTGTACATCCTTTGCACTGATCTGACTGTGCAAGAGTACCCTTGGGAAGTCCAATAGAATTTTTTTGCAAAATATTCAAAGCGCCATGGTGGAGATGGCCCAATATCCTATGCCATAATTCGCCCTCATCCCGGCTCACCACTTCTTCTGATTTTCCCACCATTGCAGCACAACCATCTACCTCCAGTTTGTATAGATTCCTAATTCGAACCCCTATATTCTTGGTTTTACCCGTTGTTTTATGTCAAAGGAAGGCTTTTCCCTCACTAAAAAAAACATCATAACCTCTATCTTCCGGCATTGCGACTGAGACTAAGTTCTTCTTCAGACCTGGAACATCCATGGCATTCTTCAACAAGAATGGATTACTGGACTCCCTCTCAAAGGTAGCTGTCCAAATTCCAGTCGCACTGTACCGACCATCGTCGCCCATCTCTATATGCATCTGGAGGTCCTTCTCCTCCGAGTCACTAAACAAATCTTTGTCTCCCATCATATGGAAAGATGCACCATTGTCAAGATAGCACAACGATCCCATGTAGCTTGAAACCAAGCATGCGATCAAGGAAAAAGATAGCTCAAATTGCGAGGCTAAGGCCACTCCAGCTGCAGATCTAGCAGCCTGCTTATTATTCTTCTTCTTCTCTGGATATTGAGTGGCGAAATGTCCATGCTCGTGACAGTGAAAACACTTCACTTTGGACAAGTCCTGCTTCTTACCTTTAGCACTGGATTTTGAAGAAGATTTATTCCCCTTCCCTTTCCTTGCTTTGGAAGCCAAAGAAAAATTCTCTTCATCTTCATTCTTTGATGAAGATCCATCCCTGGTACCCCGCCTTATCTCCTCCTGCACAAGATTCGACCAAAGTCACTTACATCTCGGCAGTTTCTCCCGTCCATTGACAGAGTCTTCATAGATATGCCAAATCTTTGGAAGCCCAAGGAGGGACAAGATCACCATGTCTTCTTCATCAACAATAACCCCCACACTTCCCAATTCATCCCTGTAGTGGACAAACTTCGTGAGGTATTTTGGAATACTATTGCCTTTCTCCATTTTTATTTTTCTGAGCTTGTATTTAACCGCCAACTTCCTCTGGTCACTTCTTCTTTGGAACAAGTCTGTCAAAGCCTTCCACATTAAGAATGGAGTGGCTTTCCCATGAAGGCTGGACACAATATGGTCCTTCACACCTTCCAACAGAATCCTCCTCGTCTTTGGAGTCTTCTTTTGCCATGCATCAAGTAATGAAATATTGCTAGATCCCAGCTTAGGAACAATATCGCTATCGATGAACTCCTTCAGCCCATTATCCTCCAACACTACCTCCATCTTGTCCTTCCAGGATATGTAATTTGAGCTCCCATCAAGGTCATACTCCAATCTTAACCCGTTGAAAGACATTTCAATGTATACTTTATTTCTACACCAAGAATCTTCTGTAGAAAATTTGAATTGTCCACCAGCACAAACTCACTTCAAAATTGCAATCTTCAATAAAAAATGCTTTGATACCATGTAGAAATTATATGCACTAAGCATGCATATGTCCGAAATCCACCTGATGTCACACTATTTAACTTTATGCAAGATACTGAATCTATTCCACTTCTTAATCTTTTGCGGAAAAATTAATTGCACACACATGTGAAGCATAAACAAAAATATTCAATTGCACATAACACAGTTTTTAACCTAGAAAGCCTGAAGCTGAAAACCCCAAATATATATTATGTAACTTGGAGATCATATGAAAATCTCATACAAACATACAAAGCTTATCACAAGCCCTCACTACCGTACAATCGTCATACACTAATCAGGCCTAATCTTGCAAATCCATGCACTGATCTATGCCACCTGCTAGCCTGCCTCCACTGCACAATCTCTGCTGAAGAATATATTTTAATGAATTTGAATTAATCCATCCTTGACTGCGCAATCCTCATTGGAATCTCCACTATGTGTTTCATCCAATCAATGCATCACTATAGTGACAACAGATAGTCTATCTTGCCCTTTCACCTATCTCCCCATTGGTCTCCACTGAAACTAGCATGCACTGTAGTTAAATAATTTATTGTTCAGTTGATTAATGAGTTATTATTTGTGAATTATTTAACTAATTAATTCACTCCACTCTCACTATTGTATCAATAAGTTAGAGTAGATACATCTAGCTCAACTGAGTCTAACTGAGTTAAACTAAATACAACTCCATAACTATTTCTTCCAACTATGTCATAACTCTACCACTTGAGTTCTAGCTGAGTCCTCCATGAAATAGCTCCAGCAAACCCTTAGGAATAGTGTAATTCCTTCTGTCAGCTATTGTGACACATCTGTGCATTGAATTGAAGTGCTCCAAGAGAATAAGTTGCTGTTTAGAGTCTGATTATTATTAAGAGCTAATAATAATCGACATGCATCTATTTTTAGATTGACAATCTATAAATAGACTTCGCCCAATATTCTAAAAATATAATTTCATATATTTTTCCAACTTGATCAACCATCCACAAATAGCATCCTACAACTTCTGAAATATGATCATCATGTCTAAAAATAGACTTGCGCCAAAAATAGCCTGCGGGCCCACTTAGTGAAGGTGAATCTTTTCACTAAGCTCATCATCTTGTTGAATCTCAATAGTAGGAGAAGCAGATGGAGAAGTTCTGAATGGAGATTCCTTAAGAATAGGAGGAGGAAGAAGAGGTGGAGGACAAGGTGGAGGAAGAGGTAGAGGAAGAAGAGAAAACAGGGAAGATCATAGCTCTGTTGGATTTCATATAGTTGATGAGGATATAGATTCCATAATGAAAAATATTTCACCTTCCATCCTTCCCAATTTCCATGGATTAAGAAATGGAGATCTTGAAAAAAAATTATTTGAATTTCAGGTTTTATGTAGATCATATGCCTACTTACAAGACTCTAAAAAATTGAAGCTATTTCTGCAACACTCAAGTGTGTAGCTTTAAAATGGTTCATGGGCTTGATAACACAATCTATTAGGACATGGGATGAGATGAAAAATTCATTTTTACAAAGATATTTGGATTATTCCACACCTATTAATTGGAAGGATGAAGTATTTAAAATGATGCAAAGGGAGGATGAGAACTTGGAATACCTAATTGAGAGATTCAAATACAATATAGAAAGAGCTAAAATGGAAAATTTAGATCAAGAGAATTTAAAATGTCTCTGGTTGAAAGCCATCAGATATGATGGATAGATATCCTTAACATGATGGGAAAGGGAGACATATCTCAACTATTATTACCTGAAATTGCTTAATTATGCATTCATCTTTCGAGACGAAAATAAAAAACTGGGAAAAAATAAATGGATCTTATTCTCTCTAGAGTGAATAAATATGCAATTGGAACAGTAAGAAGGGAAAAAATTGGAAATATGGTTGATGAATTTAAAACATATATCTTAGGGAGTCTTAGTAAACAAATAGACACCCTGAAATTACAAAACAAGAAGAAAGATGAAACTGATGCCTTAACTATTTTATGTCCTAAATGTAGAAATAAACATGCTTTAAGACAATGTCTTCTTGATCTAAAAGTCATAGATACGTGTGTTATTTGTGCAGAAAACCATGAAAAAAAAATATGTCCCTCTATTCCAGGTCTTAAGGTTGTTATTCAAGAAGAAGTAGCTGCACATCTAGTAGAACCTCTTTGTTTTGTCTCTAGAAGACCATGTCAAGGGCCACAAACTTAAGGTTTTAACAATTAAATGCATACTTAGCCCCCACCAAACAATTCAAATTCATCAATGCCATGGCAGAAACCTTGGTCATAGCCTCAACCTTGGACACAATGAATGCAACATACTTATGACAGATACTCTCAGTATTACCAATATCCACAATCTTATCCAAACTATCCTCCCCAACATTTTCCACAACATAATCAACATCCTCAATTCCAAAATCATAAACCACAAATTTCATTACCATTTCCACAAATGCCAAATCCAGTACTTTCCCAACCATTACCAAACGTAAATAATAAAAATGCTCAAACTGCTTATAACATAGAAGGAAAAAAATTTCTAGCTTATATGATTACTCCACTAGATCTTAACAATGTCCAACTTAGATCTAGTAGGATATTAGAAATGAAAAAGCCTTCTGTTGTTATTCAAGAAAAAGATGATATTGATGAAGAAATTTATCTATAGCAAAATAAAAAATTTGGAGAAGGGACATCCCTCCAACAGAATCAAAATTCTCAAAATCAAAAACAAGAAAATACAATAAAGTCAACTCCAATCATAGAGGAAACTTGAATATATATTTCTAACCCTCCTTTCCCCGAAAGATTACAAATCGATAGAGGGGTGGAAAAAGAAAATTTGTTTCCTAACTATGATTTTGTAGATCAATTGAGAAATGTATAGATAAAATTCCCTTTGTTAGAGGCCATTAAAGAGATTCCTATCCTAGCTAAAACAATAATATGGTTGAGCAAAAAAAAAATCAGGAAGAAAAACAAAATACGCAAAAAGGATTCTGTTAGTAGGAAAAATTGCAGACATTATGATGTGAAAAATAGTCATACAAAAATATTTGGACACAGGAAGTCCAATTGTAAGAACACACATAAATGGTATTGAAATTACAAATATATTAATTGATTTAGGATCAGCCATAAACATCAAGAGAAAACAAACCATGTAACAACTTAGGCTTCCAAACCTTCAGTATACACCAACATTACTGCAATTAGCAGACAAATGAGTAATCAAGCCAGATGTTGTATTAGAAGACATATATGTTTCCTTAGAATCTTGTGAATATCTCGTTGAATTTTTTATCTTAACTCCAAATAACAACCTAAGGGTATATCCATTGAGATTAGGAAGACCTTGGTTAGCTACAGTTGATGCTTTCATTTGTTGTAGATCTGGTGATATGTTTATTTCTGATGGCAATTCAACAAATAAATTCACTCTATACCCTCCAGCAAAAAAAATTACAAAAATATAAAGTGAAGAATGGATGGATGATGACAATCATATACAAAATATCTTTACTATTTCTCATATTAGTGAAGAAATTCGAATTTTAAATTCTATAGAAAATTTTGAAACATCTTCAGAATGTGAAGATGATCATAATTTTCAAGAACAATGTAATTTTGAATACTTGTCATCCAAAAATATGTCTTTATATTCTATGGAAGAATTTGGTAACTCTGTATTTGAAATATTTCTAGGAAAATATTTAAAAATAAAAATAAAAACTTGGAGAAATTCCAACAAGAAGAGTTAATCAAAACATTACAAAAAAATTCTTTTGCATATGCATGGGAGTACACTGACATGAAGGGAATTAATCCTGAGACTTGCATACATCATATATATATTGAGGAAAACTCAATGCCTATCAGACAACCTCAAGCAAGGATGAATCCAAATATTAGGGAAATTGTGAAAGAAGAATTGCAAAAATAGTTGAATGTAAACTTCATTTATCCAATTTCAGACAGTTAGTGGGTTTCTCCCTTGGTGATTGTCCCTAAAAATAATGGTAAATGGAGGGTATGTATTGATTATCGAGAACTAAATAAGGCTACCTTAAAAGTTCATTTCCCATTTTCCTTCATAGATCAAATATTGGATATATTAGCAGGGAAGAAATATTTCTCATTCTTGGACGGTTTTAGTGGTTACAATAAAATTCAAGTGCCACCTGAAGACCAAGATAAAACCACATTCACCTATCCATGGGGAACCTATGCTTATCAAGTAATTCCTTTCAGATTGTGCAATGCACCTGTAACATTCCAAAGAGAAGTATTAGGAATTTTCTCTGATCTAATACATGATTGTGTGGAAGTATATATGGATGATTTTACAGTTTATGGAAATTATTTTGAAGAGGCTCTTGAAAATTTAGAAAACGTTCTAAAAATATGTAAAGAAGAAAATCTTTCACTAAGTCATGAAAAATTCTTTATGATGTTTACTGTAGGAATGGTTTTAGGACATCACATTTCAGGGGATGGAATTAAAGTACACTCATCCAAAGTTGAAGTCATATCCAAATTATGAATTCCAAATTTTCAAAAGGATGTTAGAATTTTTCTTGGTTTTACATGATACTATAGAATATTTATAGAAAAATTCACGAATATTGCATCCCCACTCTTCAAATTTCTTACCAAAGATTGTGAATTTAGTTGGAATCCTGATTTCCAATTGGCATTTGAAACTTTAAAAGAAAAAATATCTGAGGCACACATTTTAAGAGGACAAAAATTGAAAATACCTTTCCATATTTCAATAGATGCTTCAGACACAACTATGGGAGATTTATTACGACACAAAGATTCGACCCCCTATGCCATCTACTATACAAGAGTGTTGAGTTAAATTGCACTGTTACTGAAAAAGAGTTTCTATATGTTGTTCATGCTATTAACAAGTCTAGACACTACATCACTAGCTATGAAACTTTTATTCACACAAACCAGTTTGCAATTAGGTATTTAATGAATAAATCTATCGCTAATGGCAGAATAAAAAGATGGTTATTACTCTTGCAAGAATTTGACATCACCATTCTAGAATGACCTGGAAAACAAAACACAGTTGCTAGTTTCTTGTCTAGAATTCAAAATAATAATAACGACACTCTAGGAGAGGATAATTTTCCTAATGAATATATATTTGCAATATCTACTAAATCTCCATGGTTTGCAGACATTGCTAACTACTTAGCTACAGGAAAATTACCAACATATTTTTTTCCTAGAGAAAAGAGAAAAATAATTAAAACAAGTGCATTACACTCATGGGTAAATGATGAATGGTATAGAACAGGTCCATATCTCATCATCAGAATATGTGTACGAGAATATGAAATACCTGAAATTCTGAAGGCATGCCATGATGAACCTTGTGGTGCACACTTTGCTGATAAGAGGACTGCTTATAAAATCCTTCATTTAGGATATTATTGGTCATCCATCTTTAAAGATGCCAAGGAATATGTAAAAATGTGTGAAAGTTATCAAAGAATGGAGAAACATGTTCCTACAAATGAAATGCCCTTACAACCTCACGTACTCATCAAACACTTTGAAAAATGGGGTATGGATTTTGTTAAAACAATCAATCCACCATCAAAACAAAAGAGATACATTTTGGTTTTCACTGGTTATGTCACTAAATGGGTAGAGGCTAAAGAACTTTCTTTTTCTAATGAAAATGTTGTAGTTTCATTTCTCTTTAAGGATATTTTTACTTGTTTGGGTGCCCCAAGGGAAATTGAGATAGATCAAGGATCTCATTTTACATCCAGGATGGTGCAGAGGATTGTGGAGGAATATAAGACCAAACATAGATAGTCTAATCCATATCATCTACAGGAAAATGGACAAGTGGAGTCCACCAATAAAGTGATTGAAGCAATCCTCACAAAGACTATACATCCACATAGGAAGGATTGGGCAGATAGGCTTCCTGAAGCCTTATGGGCCTACCGGAATACATGGAGGAATATAATAGGACATACTCCCTATGAACTTGTTTATGGGAAGTAAGTCTTGTTTCCAATAGAATTCCAAATTAAAACCTTCAAGACAACAGTCAGATTAGGACTTGATTTATCAGAAGCCCAAAAGCACAGAATGGAGCAACTCAATGAGCTTGATGAGATCAGGAAAGATAAATTTCAAAGAACCAACCTAGTTGAGAAAAAAAGGTACAGATGGCATGATAAGTACATAAAAGAAAGAAAATTTCAACCAGGAGATTGGGCATTCTTTTTTTATTCAAATTTCAAAGACTTCCAAGGAAAATTTCAGACTCATTGGCTTGGGCCTTATGTGATTGAAAAGGTATTTGACAATGGGGTAGTCAGGGTAAGGACAATTAATGAAGAAAAGGAACCTATTCTTACTAATTGACATCGAATAAAGATCTATCATAAACCAATTAAAAAGGAGGAATTTATCAAAATAATTCAAGACAATGTTGATATGAAGTTGGTGAAGAAGAATCCTTCTTCTTCCCCAACTTAGCCTTCTTTTTTATTTTCATATCTAAAAAAAGAAAAAATAATATATATATATATATATATATATATATATATATATATATATATATATATATATATATTATTCAAAAAAAAATTGTGTAAGTATGAAAACCAGTCAATGTTTGGCATCCTTATGCAGAAAATACAAGGTGAAAGTCAGAGTTCGTTTTTGAAATATTCTATTTTCTCCCATTTTAAAAATCCCAAATTCTTTATTCCCTTTCTTTTTCAGAAGAAATAAAAGAATAGCTACAGAATTTCTATATTTCTGCAGCTCTGAGAATAATCTGCAGCTCTCATCACATTATGAAACTCTACTACACTTTGCAGCCTATTGAAGCAGGACATACAAAACATAAGGAATTGAATACTCCATTGAAGATCATACTAGAAAGACACCTGAGGAATCAAGATATAAAGAAGATCAGCAAAGCTTAGTTCCAAGGTAAATTACAAAAAAAAATTAAATAATAAGGTTAAAAAACATTAGCGTATATAATTTAGATGATCATATGTTGCCACCACAAATTTTCATCATTAACATGGATTGTACTCAGTCCACACCACAAATCCATAATTCGATCACTTCATCTATATCATATTCAATAATGATCAAGAATGATTTCTTTCATTAATCATTAACATACATATCTCATTCCATAACCTGCTTACTCACATTCCTAAACCCTCACCTGGAAATCTGTTTTACCTACACGTCTCTACAATCTCCTTTCAACACCCTTAACTCAAATCCAAACCCTCAATCCACCTGGTCGAAGAGGAATATTTCTGAAGGCGAAAACTCCTTACAACAGAGACATGGGTCTAATGGTGAGAACTGAGCCTGTGAGAGGAAAAATCATGGAAGGTTATCCATAGATGAAGGAGATGCTCCATAAGGTACGATGGCTCCATTTTGTAGAAGTTTGATGGGTTCCACAAAGAGGTCACCAAATATTTCGTAAGAGCCTTTGATGGGATAGAGGTAGAAATTGGGGACATAAATTTTTCAGTGACAAAGTTCTTCATAGAAGAAGCCACCGAAATTTTGAAAACTAGTGAAAGATGGTTCAAGAACAGGGAAATTCATGGAGAAGAATAGAAGATTTTTCTATAAATATAGGTATGGACACTATTGTTTTTAAGAACTAAATTCCCAGTATGGAACTTAAAAAAAAATGGATGAACATGTTTTTAATTATACAAAAATTTGTTACTTGTGAGGGTATATTTGGTTGTATGTTTTTCTACCATACCAAACTATTAATGAATTTCCTAGAAGATAGAGAAATAAACCTCCCATGCTTCCTATTGAAAAACTTAAAGAAAATGTCAAGAAATTTGCAGAAAAGAGTCAAATTTATAGACAATACCATGTATCATCATGGAATGACAGAAATACTCATTGAATTTCATTTCAAGAGTATAGGGGACTCCTTGAAAAATTTCCCAATCAGAAATAATTTTCAAGAAGAAACACAAGAACACCCTAAGGATGACAACACCAAAAGAAGTAGGATGAGAAAGGTTGATACCTACATTGAATACAAGTCCTCATCTCAACCACAGCAAGAAGAAGAAGAACCCACCATTGCAAAGTTACTGAAGAAAAAGAAACAAAGTGGTTACAAAAAGAGAGGTAATGTAAAGGAAAGGGAAATTTTATAAACTCAAAAATCTTAAGCCCTACACAGCCAAAGAGAAGCTCTAGAATTCGTAAACCCTTGAATAAGACATCCCCAAAGGAAAAGGATTTTGTTTATTTAGATGAAGATCCCCAAGTACCATTTCCTATTACTGCCTCTCCTACACACAATCCTATACATAGCCCTATACATGGTCCTATACATAGTCCAAGAAAAAGGAACCTAGAAATTGACCTGGCACAATAGGAGATTTATGACTACATTGAGTCCTTCGAAAATAGACATGCAGAAGTAAATCCAAGAGTTCAAGAGTAGCCTACTAGTCCACAAGAACCTCTAGTGAACACTTTGAAGCAAGAAATCTATGAACTAGAGATACTGAATTGGCACATTGTTATCACTAGAAAATCGGAGAAGCAAAGATGAAATTATTAAACGTCAGATAGAAGGATTTATAGGGATGAGGCACATTAGACAATCTAAAAAATTTTAAAATCTTTGAAGTCCAGAAGAAAAATCAAATTGTGCACTCAAAAAACTAGCAAAATGCAGCTGCGTGCGCATTTTTATTTGATAAGCTCGCCCTTGTGCGGCTTTCCCTCAAAAATCCACGTGGACCTGAGCGTGGCGGAAGTCACATTTCGAGACCACAAGGAACACTCCACGAAATTGATCCCACACTTGAGGCCACCCAAGGATAGCCACTTAAGCCTCCTTGGGACCTCAAGGGAGAACACAATGGAATCATCCCCCTCTCTTGGGTCACCATCCACCAATGTACAAAGAGAGGGAATGAGAGTTTGAATTCATCTATAAAATGCCACCAAGAGATGAACAAAGGGAGAGAAAATTGTTATGTTGGCCAAAATTTCTTCCAAGAAATCCAAATGTGTGTCATTTGGAGCAGAAGTAGAGAGGGGATTCTGTTTTTGGCCACCCAAAAACTCATGAAATCCTTTGGAGTAGAGAGAGGGACCTTGTACCAAGGCAGTTAGGAGGTAAAAACATCCGTGCATCAAGTCTTAGAACTCCATAGTTCTATGGGCCCCTTGGAAAGTGTGTAAATGTTCTATATTTTATTCCTAATAGCACACAATAAGAGGGGACATAGATGCCTCCATTAGTCTTATTGTGTTGTTTGACTCTATATGGAATTTCGTGTTATTTTTTTAGTTTAGTCTTGTTTTCTCTCTACATATGCATACTATATCATTATCTAGTGTGTTTTGTTTTATGGCATGTTCACTAACCCGCTAACTCTTTTGTTTATCTTCTTGTAACCAGAAACTTAAGAGGAAACAACCACTCCTCTTAAGCAAGTGTGGATTGGTACACTTGTGCAGAAAATCCACCAACATGGGATTGGTGACTCCACTTATTTTACTTCCTATTTAATGTGGTTGTGCCTTTTGTAGAGACCTCTTTCTCTACTCTGAAGTTTGGCTTGAACAACCACTCTTCTCTTCTTATCTTCCAGTTCAACCTCGGTGAGAGACCGAAGCTCAGAAGCTCCAATTTTTTATTTATAGGAAATTAGCGTGGATTTTACATAGACAGATGCGTCGAACCGTGTGTGTTCAATAGTAACCTATGCGAAGATTTTTTTCATGTGTGAGACTTTTGCGCACAAAAACCTGAGGCAGAAAATTTCTACTATTTCCCTTCATTTCCTATTTGTAAAGTGGCTGGTAGCTCATAATAAATCTGCCAGCACTGTGTGAGGTGTCTCATGACTAGTTAAAACTCACTTTTGGCTGCATTTGAGTAGGTTTAGGTGTTAGTTTTAAAATTTCAAAGTTCATTTTTTCAAATAAAATACATAGTTTAAGTACGGGGAAATTTACTTACAATATGAAATAACTTATGTTTTATGAATTTAGACACCAAAAACACATAGATAATTAGCCAAAGTAAGTGGCTCTAGTCCACACATTCTTATCTATTTTTTCTTTTTCCAATTTTCCTAGTTTAAAATCATTAATTTTAGTTCAATTTTTGGCACTAGGATTCGTGAATAAGATCTAATTATCCTTAGAGAAAAAGTAATCTATGCTACCTTTGAACCTTCGGATTACCCTAGGCAAGCATATGAACACTCTCTTATGATAATTTTACATATCCCTTTATTTGATCACTTAGATTAACTAGGAAACATTGTAAGCAGCCCATATCCGCACATGTTTTTCTTTCGAGCAAGGAACAACCAAATGCAACTTAATAAGGGATTTGAAATGGATCACTGCATATCCACATGTTAAAACTATGTGAATTTTCACCTCTTTCTCACACACTTTCACAACCTAAGTGAATCAAATCCACCTTAAAACTAACTTAATTAATAAACTCATTAAACTCTCCCCACGAGGGCCAGAGGAGAATTTATAGTTGAAGTTAGAACCAAGGGGGTAGGCATCCAATAAGCTGCCTTGGTCAGTTTACATCTTGAAAAATAGAAGTTGAATTTTTAGGGAACTTTTAAATCCTTCTATCCGCCCACGGAAAAGAAAACCTAAGCGCCACAAAGACTCGATTCAAAGGGGGTTAAGCTTAGGCCCAGTACGTGTGGTATTATTTGGGACTACCTGACGTGTGTAATAATTTTTACTGGTAGTTGAGTTACCAAGAAGATAAAGAATCAAAAAATCATGTGGGACAAAAATACTTAGTGGCCAAAACTAGGGCATCCTTCCCTACAGGTGACGGTGCAGGCAACACTAGATCCTCTACCTTTACCTTGTTGATTTTCTTCAGTTGACTAGGGACATCGCTAGTTATTTCGGGATGTTGTGCCAACATTCACAAGATATCTTCTCAAGGCCCAGTTACATTGGAGACTATGAGAATGATTAGGTCTTCTAGTATTTGAGTATCATATGTGAAAACAAAAAAAACCATATTTTTTTTATTGCCTCGTCACATAGGATCAATCTAAAGGGAAATTTTACCTTTCATTTTTCACTTTGTTTTATGTATGTGATCGGATTTTTTCTTTTATTATAGTCTCTATCCCCTCAAATATTTCCAAAACCATACCTATTTGATGCAATAATGGACCCAATGGGACCTCGTCATTCTAGATGTCTTTTGGACCTCCCCCCATTACTAGGAGGGGTTCTAGGTCTTTCGCCATTTATACGTCAAAGACGGAACACTGCCTCCCTTATTATTTCATCCTTTATTGGGGAATCATTATTTGGGAACCCTCGTCGGTCACCCAACTCCACATTGATGAATAACCCATAGGGTCACCACATTCCACTCCTCCCACAACCCCTAGAGGCAGAGGAGCACTACCCATTCGGGAAGCCAATTGAACTCACAATTGGGCATGCCACAGAGAAACACTATACCTAACTAGAATATTGTGTCTTCACAGTGTGCAATGGCTCTAAACTCACAATCACAATTCTTAGCTTCCTGCCTAATTTAACCAAGCTAACAAACAACCCTATTGCACACAACCCTATATGGCCACCCATGCCCACGAAGCACCCTTCAGACATTCCAATTTTCAAAGGGAATCAAGCGAAAGACCCTACAAATCATGTTATGACTTTCTAGATGTGGTGCTCATCGAACATCATCATTGACGATACTATTCGACTAAGACTATTTCAATGCACCCTAACCGGAATAGTTGCGAAATGGTATGTGGAGAAACCATCTGCTGCACATGGAAATTTTAGTGCCCTCACTACTGTGTTCCGTGCCTATTTTCAGTTACCCATCCACCACGATTCTAGGACGAAATTAATAACTCACTTTAGGTAGACACCCACTATCCATATCTCGGACCATCTCCATGAATGGTGGTGGCATCGTAGTTTGTGCAAATAGAAACTCTACAATCGAGTTTTGTTAGACCTATTCCTAAAAAATCTCACCGCAGAGATTACAAAGGATGTGGCAAGCCAAAAGCCCATATTCAAAGAGGACGCCATTAGCAAGGCCCAATAGCTCGAGCTAATGTATACACAGTCAGGATATATTTACAATATCCTACCTAACGCCCCGCACCTGCAAAATTACAAATAAATTCTAGGCACGTTGAACTCCGCAGATAGTTTGATTGGGTCATTGACCCAAAATCACCTAAGAAACAATGTTCAATACCCCAGTTACACATATGATTCTAATCAGAACATCCCGCAACTCGGCTACCAAAGTTATCATGCACCTTCGCAAAACATGACCAATAGGGTGTCGTTCTACCACCATTAGTAAGGAGGTCCATATCCTCTGGCTTAGGGGACCCATTACAAAGCTCGACATGCTAATGGAAGAGATATCCCCCAACAACCATTCATAAACCATGGACAAGGGCCACAATATGCCCAAGCACAACCGCACTAACTAGACAATCAGGAAAATCTAAAATATCCTCCTAATTCGACAAAGAAAAAAGGAAAAAACAAGCCTAAGGGAAATTTTGAATAGGGGACAACAATCAACAACGCCCTCTGTGATCTTAGGCTAGAGGAAACTCTAGACGAAATCAAAACTAGGAACCTAATAACTCCCAAGGGCAGAAAAAGAGGGCGAATCTCCGAACCAGCCACTCTTGTTCCATATGTGGTGAGTACGACCATTACACTCACCACTGTCTGGATCTCCATAAGCTGAATAATGTTCAAGGTAACCGTGGACAAGGGGGATCCTCACAGCAGGAAGTCGTCATGCAGGAGCCTTTCCCCCATCAAGGGACAATTAGCACCCAACAAGAGCAAACAAATCTCGATGATTTCGGAAAAAAAAACAATGAAATCTACATGAATGGTGAAGAAATGTTTTTTCATACATGGAACTGAAGTTATGATACCCCACTAGAAACCAATTCATCAGGGGCTAGTACAAATGCACCAACAACACGGTTGACCATATCAAAGATACCTATTGAAGCTTTGCCAAAAATGGCTAAGGGACCAATTAGGCATGGAGGAAACCATTCTGAAGTGTCCAATAACTACAACATTGTGGATGATTTATCCCAATCTCTCGCGGCCATGTCAGCTTCGGAGGTATTACAATCATGCCCAAGTCAAAGGAAAGCCTTACTTTCTACCTTATATGCCATTGACCATGCCAATTCGTGCCTAATGGATTTCGATTTAGATAAAGCCACCCCTAAGCTTCCTTCAATGGTCGCCTTCAAGATACGACTGTCAGTTCAAAACATCACCATTCATCGATGTATCATTAATGAGGGTGCATCCAAAAGAATCATCTACAAGAAATTCTAGCAGAAGTTAGGGTCTCCCGAGCTAAAGCCATTAGACATCACGCTCAGAGCATACGACGGGTGTCCTTCATCTCTCTTCAGTCTCTACCAAAACTCCCCTATCTGCTTAGCCGGAAGGATGGTCCTTATAGACATTGAAGTCTTGGATGCTCAACTAGATTACAATATACTCGGTCAGATTTATGTATGCCATGTCAGCCATAGCCTCCTCTATCTTCTGAACTATGATGTTCCCCCATGAGGATCGCATCATTATTGTTGACCAATTGACATACAACAAAAATTGACCGCTAAAAACTACTCATGTCACTCTACCCTATGTAGACACATCTGCCGAGATGCTTACACAGTACCAAGAATATGGCCCTGGCCAGTTCAAACCATCGTCCATACTTGGGTCATTCCTAGGAGATCCCCCTATTATACTAGAATCATCATCTGATGTCACAGCAGCTACGGTGTGCATGATGTCCTCATCAAACACTAAAGCTAGCCAAGAAACAGAGATGAGAAGTAACGACACTGAGTCCTCGGCCACAATAGCCTCTCTAGCCTACGTCACCTCCCAAACTCCTTTCCTCTCCCCCCAGTTGATTTTGTGTCACAAAAGGTAATGGCCATAGTGGTCCTACCAAAATTATCATTTTCAATCTCGATTTTGTACCTAGTCCCACCTACCATGATGGGAGTCGCCCACATCACCTTTATAGGGCTAATCCCCTTGAATCCTAAGCAGGCCCCAATTGTTCAAGATAATATCTCAAACATCCTTGCGAATGAAATTTCCATCTCAAAATGGATAGTTACGACCAAAAACACCAATAATAAAGGGAAGAAGGTGGAGAATCCCTCCATGCAATGAGAATTACAACCTTACACCATATGCAACATAGTATGATTCCCTACCCACATTTTCCCAGAGTTGGAAGATTTAAATCTACTCCTTAGCTCTGCGGTAAATATTGCGACAACAAGTTCTCGTAAAAAGAAACTAGCCGCCAAAAATCAAGGTAAGGCATTGCACACCAATCATGCATGCTCTATCTGCTGCCATTATGGGCACTATACTCATCATTGCCCAAAAATTATATGATACAGGGATTCCCTATACGCCATCAAGCAATCCTATCAAGAAGATTCCTCTATCTAGTCAGCTAGAGATGAACCTCGTGTCATTCTATACCTATAGGAGGAATGAAAGTCACTTGAAAGACTCCCATTTATCTTCACCCCTCCTATCATATGATGTGCACTATGCGATGAATGTGACCACTTCATAGACGAGTGCACAACCCTGGAACTCATCCACATGTGGTATCTAGTAGAGTGCGTATACTATGTTGGTTTACAAGCAACACAATTCACATGTACGATATTTGTGTTGAACACCACAGTTTAGAACAGTTCCATTACATCCCCTGATTTTTCTTAGCACTAGCTAGTTTGTGCTCAGCCATATTTTTCCTCTCCCGAGAAGATGACTCTAACTCGGAATCCATGAATAACTCAAGAACCCAAGAGGATGTGAAGATTAGATCCATCCTCTTTCTGTCAACTGAAAAGTGGCCAGTCGGGGAATCCTTAGTCACCCCCAAGTTCCCTCCATGGAGAATACCAACATGTGTGTTATGTAAAACATGCAATAATGTGCTCACCACTTTCCCTAACTTAGAAGCGTTATGCCGCTGGTACCTAGTCACATCATCAAACGAGTAGGATGGGAACCCCATTTCTAGGATGTTTTTCCTAGTGTGTCAGGGAAATCACCATGAGTAGTGTTGTACCTATATCCCACAAGTACTCCCTCTAATCAACATGATACATCTATTAGAGACAAAATGCTTAGATCTTATCAATCCAAAACCTAACAACCATGATGGAAGGCAGATCATCCCCAGGAATTCTACTCCATACCCATTTTGGCATAATGGGCAAGTTAGGAAGGCACGCTAGCCAAGCATGACTCAAGTTCAACCCATGATAACATGCAAGCTATTGGACAGAATTTTCCACTAGGTCAATCAATGCAAATAACTGAAGCACCTCGCAAATAGTTTTTTTATAGTCTCTTATCTCTCACAAATACATCTCTTTAACCAAGGGAAAATCACGCACAACTATTACTGGATTTGCTCACACTTTCATCATACAATAAAATGTGATCATCTACCAAATATTAGAGTAGCAAGAGAAACATTAATTCTGCACTCCCCACGAGATTTAAACATACCCAAGCCAAAAACTCGAAAATGGCAGCAGAGGACCCCCTCCTCTATGTCTGATCCCTTCCGAGCGTCCACTTCTGAGACGTAGAGTACTGTTGATTCCCATAGAATCTACTCAGTTGAAATAGTGGTACCGTGCACCATTTGTACCATCCATAACCACGAACCAGATGCATGCTCACTAATGGAAACATTCAGGCATCTCTATACTAGGCATAACTTCCATTTTCCAGAAAGTGCCCATCCTAACAAGGAATCTAGCCTTGCTCTCACACAACATCCCATCATGAAAATGCCTCCCCCACCAAACGTTGACGACACCATACACCATATATAATTCATACCATCATGTATCGGAACCATGACTCGGGCTATTTGCTCATCTATCATAGGTGTCAAGTCAGCTACAACTACGAGAGTAGTTGTACCAACAACAATGCAAACCCAATCCATATGCACTCTGCCAATCACATCTGGTTCCACCACATTGATGATGGAATCCTTTTTGTGTTTGTCAACTAGATCCATTTGGACTAAACCTATTTGGCACGAACTTGTGCAGAATCAATCCCCCTTAGGATCCCTATTTAATTCAGATGAAGCCATCCATGAAGCCATGAAGGAGTGAGATTATCCATGGGATGCAATGCATCACTGTTCACTTTTTCTCCCAAGAAAAATTTTAAGTCCTAACAAGACAGGGGAACAAGAGATTTATGCAATTGAATCAAAAGATTTTCTTCTGTAAGGAAAATTTGATTGGTTCAAAAACCCCATCCTGGTTCTCGATGCATTCGAGGAGGGAAACATGTCAAACATTTCACCTACCATCAAGATGAAAATATCTCAAAATATGTAATATTCCCAACTAGTCCTCAGCTAATGGAAATATTCAATTTTGTTTTGTTTTATGTTTCATGAATAAAATTGTAAAGGAGGATCAATAATAATCCTAAACAGCAAAATAAATCAATGCCATATGTGAAAAAAGCTAAATCTAGGCTATTTACATAAGCACATTTAGGTGTGAAAGAGGCTGGATCATTTGACCAAGTCAACCATGACCAAATAAGCAGCGCTGTCTAGAAGGGATGAACCTCATTGATGCACAGTGCAGTCTTAGTTGGAGGTGGCACATGCGAAACAAGCTAAATCATTGAGATGGTTTAGGGTTTGGAAAGATTTCTATCTTATAAAAGGAAGAGGAGGATAGCATGAGAAGGTTGTCGATGTTATTATATTTCTGAATATATTGTCTTTTTATACATATATCATTCTCTTAGATGTTTAGCAGATCATAGTGCTATTTAGAACCTATTAGTCCCTATCGGGAATCCCACCTTTTTCCTTGAGAGGCCTCTTGGAAGATTCATGCTAATCTTGTTCACTATTAGGCATTTGACCAAGCTTCATCTTCCAACTACAACGTAGATCTTGTTGAGGGTTTGGTTGTCCTTGTAAGCTGCAACAAGTGGAGGCTATATCTACTCAGGTCTGGGCCAATCTAGTGCCTCTTTTCAGTGGGAAAGTATTCTATCTCATTGGCAAGAGTGTATTGGATCATTAGAGCTTCAAATCTATACCTTGGCATCAGGCCAAACTATTCTTAAAGCCTATAGTGCAGTTCATCTTCCAGTACTGCGTTATTTGCAAGTGTAAAGTTGCAGGGTGTTTTGGCATACTTTTGGAGGAGTGATCTCTAGTGTTGGGAATCTGCCCTTCATTGTGCTAATCCATGCATTTCTGATCTATTCCATGTCATATTCATATCTGATCTGAATACTCCTGTATTATCTTTAGAAATTCTGAATCATTTTGCAGATCTACTTCATAAGATCTCAGATCTACTCCATGTGCTTCATGTATTGCTGAGAACCCCAACGGGTATGTAAAGTAGAGACTCTATAGTGTATGGATCTGTCATAGATCTCACTGTTCATGCATTATTTTTCTCTAGATCTAATTTTTAATCAACATTTGTTGCAGCATAATAAAAATAACATTGTCATGCCTTTTGCAGTGAATATATGTGATTGCAGCACCTCTTTTTAAGGGATTTACTCTCTATAAGTCTTCTATTTCCTGTTATAAATTGCATGGGCCTCATGGTAAATCTGATTTGATGATGTATATTTCAATTTTGAGCTACCATATTGGCCTCTTGCACTTACTTTTCTGAACTGTGTTATTTCTGAAGCAGTATTGTTTTGTATTGCTGCTTGTTCCCATTTGGGGATATGACAGTGGTATCAGAGCAATCATCTTGGCATAGCCTGTGCTTTGATTTTTAAGAAGCAAATATTCCTTCCACAGATGAAGAGCCTCTTACTGACAGAGAGAGGAGGTATCTGAAAAGGAGATAGAATAAAATTGATTACACAGAAGACAAAGAAAACAAGGGTGAAACCCCTTTATCTAGAAAATTGAAAGGAGAAGAGTTCTCTAAAACTCTTTCTCAAGCTACGTATGAGCTGAAAGGAGAAATCCAGGGAATGAGGAGGGAAATACATGTAGATACCTCAAGAATATTTTTACATCAAGGAAGCCCCAGTACTTCTTACTTTGTGTGTGAGAACTCAGCCACACAATTTGATCTACAAAGTTGGAGCATGCGTACTTTCTGGACAAAGGAAGAAGGGAAAGGAGGAACACCAAAGGAAGCTCTTGGTGATTGTCTCCAAGAATATGAGTGTCAATAAGAGAGATTTAAGGAGCATCTTAGTTTCCTAGAGTGTTTTCAACTTAAAGAAGAAATAAAATCCATCAACTAAAGTAGAAGAAGAGGGTGCATGCATCACACTTTCGATAGATTCTCTCTACCTACTTTTGATGGATCACCTGAGAGCTCAACCAAGTCTTGGGTAAGGAATCTTGACACATATTTCTAGCTGCATCAAGTGTCAGAAGAAGAAGCCATGAGGGTAGCAACACTACATCTTCAAGGTAAGGCTTATGCATGGTGGCTATTTGAGTCTTCTTCCTTGAAAAATGTAAATATATCTTCTTATGCAAAGTTCACTAGGAAGTTAGTGAAAATATTTGATTTGAGACATTCTGAAACTTCGTTGAGAGAGAAAATCAAGTACAAGAAATCAAAATCTTTGCATGAGTTGGAAGAATCCATAAATCCAACTCCATTTCTAAACATTGTTGAAGGGGTTGAAGATCTGCTGCATGATTTTCCAAAAGGAAAAGCCCCACTTCAACAAGAACTCTCTTCTCAAGTGGAAGACATGAGGGTTCCTTCTTTAGAAAGAGATCAAGGAAAAGGGTCTCTTAATGATGAGAAGAAAGGAGAGAGAGAGCAGAAAAGATCCTCCAGTGTTGTGACAGTAGGAGGAGATCTAATTTTATTGGGAGATGGAGATGAAGAAATTTCTTCTACTACAGGGGCTCTTGCATATTTGCAAGAAGTTCCAAGGAATATTACATATGGAGAACATGAGCAGCATGTGTCTATGATGATAGAAAATAATACAGAACAAAGGAGGGATCACAGTGCTGACATAGCAGAAGATGATCCACTATTGCTAGGAGGAGAAAATGAAGCAAATTCTCCAATCAGAAGCACTCTTGCATCACTAAGAGTGGTCCCCAAATTTCATGAGATTTCCACAAATGATATGGAGGTAAATTTTCGCAATGGAAGTAAGGATATGAGGACCCCATCTATTATGCATATGAGGATAGACCCTGAGAACTCACTATATTGTGGCAAACCACCTGGGAGGCCACCTGATTCAGATTTTGTGGGGAAGACCTCACAACTTGTTGCTCCAAACTTAGATCCATGAGGGATTGGATCACTTGAAGAAAAAGCTACAACGTTGGGAGACTTGGGTAAGCTCAAGAAGGAGGGAAATCTTTCTCCCTTACCATCATCACCCACTCTCATTTCTAGATCTCCACTGTGGGAGAATAAGAATGGAAGGAACGACCTCCCAAAACACACCTTTCGCATAGGAGATGTCAAGTAAAAGAGAAACAACATGAAAAAAACTTTTGTTGATGCATCATTAGCGTTGTCATTGTTGAGCAGTGTAGATCTAAATTGGAAATCCCAGCTGTTGGTGGATTATTCCAAAGAACTTCACACATGTATGATGCTTGATGAACAACTGCATGAAGAGGGATATCTATTCCATGAGGGAGTCATCTATCATCATGGTAGGGTCCTCTTACCTAGAGCCTCCAAGCTCAAGGAGAAGATGCTACAAAGGGCCTACAAAGAGTTCTGTTTCAGCCCTACCTATTCTATGAATATCTACAACACTATCATGAGATGATTTGAATGGGAAGGCTTTGGAGGAGAGCTACATCAGAATTTTCAAGAATGCATGAAGTATGTGGACTTGGGGCAGCAACAAGACTCTATGACAGAGTTATTTCAGCCATCTCTTCCTAACTTGGAAGGAGGAGAAAGATCGATACACCCCTCCACTTGTATAAGGAGAACTTTTGGTGAAGAACGTACATATGTAAAAATTGTTTCATTTTCTATTTGTATGCATTATTTCACTAGTTTTATGTAGGCCATGACTCCAAGGAGGAGTGATACATCTTGCAGATCTCATGGCAAACAATGGGCCACAAAAATTTCTTGATTTGGCCGCTCCCTTGATGAGCAAAGGGAGATTTTTCGTCATGATGGGTGCTTCCCTAAGGCACCAAACATATATCTCACCTTCAAAAATAGTGATATGGCTTGGGCAGCAAGTAAGTGTTGGGAAAACCACTTACCATGTCATGATGTGAGGTAGGCAGGAGATGCACTACGTTGGTATCATATGTGGGATTATGAACCACCTCCTCATGCTCAAATTCTTGATTGTATGTACATAGTCTTGCTCCCATACATTGATGATATACTTGCACTTTTATGGGGATGTATGGAGTGAGGATGGGAGCCATGTATGTACCACATGGGATGGAGACTCTCTGTGTACCATATGCTACATGTTTTACAGAGAGTATTGGTTCAGCCATGTTTGTTTCATTTGATTTTTTGACTCCTTATGGGATGGGTCATTTACCTCTCATAATAGCATTAGAGAAACAATTCATGGAAGGTTGGTTTGGTGAACACTCAGCTCATGGAGGAAGCTTATCACTTGATTGTGTCACCAATGAAGGAGAAAAGGAGTTGTAGCACTCACCTTATCAGTTGCTTGAGGACAAGAAAGATTTTAGAGGGGAGGACTGTAATATTCCCAATTAGTCCTAAGCTAATGGGAATATTCAATTTTGTTTTGTTTTCTGTTTCATGAATAAAATTGTAAAGGAGGATCAATAAAACTTCTAAACATAAAAATAAATCAATGCCACATGTGAACAAAGCTAAATCTGGGCTATTTACATAAGCACATTTAGGTGTGAAAGAGGCTGGATCATTTGACGAATTCAACCATGACCAAAATCAGCAACACAGTCTAGAAGGGACGAACCTCATTGATGCACAACGCAGTCTTAGTTGGAGGTGGCACATGTGAAAGAAGCTAAATCATGGAGATGGTTTAGGGTTTGGAAATATTTCTATCTTATAAAAGAAAGAGGAGGACATCATGAGAAGGTTGTTGATGGTATTATATTTCTGAATATATTTTCTGTTTAAACATATATCATTCTCTTGGCTATTTAGCAGAGAATAGTGTTGTTTATCACCGGGTGTTCCTGATCGGGAATCCCACCTCTTTCCTTGAGAGGCCTCTTGGAAGATTCTTTTTGATCTTGTCCACTATCTGGCATTTGGCTAAGCTTCATATTCCAACTACAACGTAGATCCTGTTGAGGGTTTGGTTGTCCTTGTAAGCTACAACAAGTGGAGGCTAGATCTACTCCGATATGGGCCAATCTAGTGCCTCTTTTTAGTGGTAATGTATTTTATCTCATTTTCAAGAGTGTATTGGATCATTAGAGCTTCAGATCCATACCTTGGCATCAAGCCAAAATGTTCTTAAGGCCTATAGCGGAGTCCATCTTCTAGTACTGCGTTATTTTCAAGTGCAAAGTTGCAGGGTGTTTTGGCATATCTTTGGAGGAGTGATCTTTGGTGTTGGGAATCTTCCCTTCACTGTGGTGATCCATGTATTTCTGATCTATTCCATGTCATATTCAGATATGATCTAAATACTCCTATATTTGCTTCAGAAATTATGAATCATTCTGCAGATCTACTGCATAAGATCTCAGATCTACCCATGTGCCTCATGTATTGCTGAGAACCCCAAGAGGTATTAAAGTACAGACTCTATAGTGTATGGATATGTCATAGATCTCACTGTTCACGCATTATTTTTCTCTAGATATAAGTTGTAATCAGTAGCTATTGGAGCATAATAAAAATAATGTTGTCAAGCCTTTTGCAGTGAATATATGTGATTGCAACACCTCTTTTTGAGGGGTTTATTTTCTATAAGTATTCTATTTCCTATTATACAATGTATGGGTCTCATGGTAAATATGATTTGCTGATGTATATGTCAATTTTGAGCTACCATATTGGCCTCCTTCACTTACTTTGCTGAACTGTGTTATTTCTGAAGCAGTATTGTTTTGTATTGTTGTTTATTCCCATTTGGGGATATTACAAAATCCTGGAAGGGTCAAAGAAATCTCACTGGGGGCAACATGTTCACCAAAAGAAATAACCTCATATACACAATTTCTATAGGAGTATAGAGATATCTTTGCATGGGACTACTCAGAGATGCCCGGGCTTAGTCCTACTATCGTAGAGCACAATATTGAGACCTAGCCTGACGTACCACCAAGATGCTAGAAACAATGTCAATTGCACCCATCCAAGGAAAAAACAATAAAACGAGAAATATAAAAGCTTCACAAAGTTGGGCTTATCTACCCCATTTCTTACACATATTGCGTTTCCAACCCTATTCCCGTCATGAAAAAATAGGGCACCATACATGTTTGCACCGATTTTCGCAATTTGAACAATGCATGTCCCAAGAAAAATTACCCTACTCCATTCATCGACCAAGTAATCGATGCTTGTGCTGTTCACAAGGCCCTCTCCTTCATGGATGTATTCTCCAGGTACAATCAAATTCAAATCTTCCACACTGACCAGTACAAAACCGCATTCACTACCCCCTCGGGCACATTCGCATACAATGTAATTCCATTTGGCTTAAAAAACATAGGAGCCACATTCTAGAGGGCAATGAGTTACATCTTTCATGACTTGGCACACCTTATCCATGCCTACTTGGAAGAACTAACTGTCTGATCCAAGAGTCGCCCAGACCATCTCGAGGATCTGTGACTAGTATTTCAACAATGTGGGCAATACAAACCTACAATTGAACCCCCTCAAATGCGTATTTTGCATCAAAATATGAATAATTTTAGGTTTTATTGTATCCCATCAAGGAATTTGAGTGGAACCCCTCAAGCTCCAAGCAATCAAAGATGTACCTCCACCTCAAAATCTCAGGAAACTACAAAGCCCGCAGCAAAAGGCCAATTTTCTGAGACGTTTCATCTCGTATTACACCACTTATGCTCAAGGGTTCCTGTGCCTCCTTCGCTAGGACATCCCATTCAGATGGGATGACCATGCTCAACAAGTGTTCAACGCAATGAAAGACACATTGTCTTCATGACTGCTCATCCGTCCCCTAGACTATAACAAAGACTATATCATGTATCTATCAACATCTAAGACAGCCTTAGTTAGAGTATTGATCCATAAGGTCCCATATGGGAAGGAGCACATAATCTATTATGTCAACAAAACTTTATCAGGCCTAGCGTTAAGATATGAACCCAAATAAAAGACTGCCTTAGCACTGATTCCTGCAGTCCAAAAGCTTCGCCACTACATCACCTTAAAAACCACAATGGTCATCGCATATATTAATCCCATAAAATATCTGCTCATGCGCCACCTAATGAACCATAAACACGCCCACTAGATAGTCCTTCTATAAGAATACGACTTACAATTTCACTCCCCCAAGATAAAAAGGCATTAATCTTAGTAGATTTCATTGCGGACCTCCCAAGTCATATGAAAGGATCACCAGGAAATGATTCACTACCAGATGAACATCTCTTCTTCGTAGCAACCGATGACCCTCGGTATGGAGATATCCTCCTCTTCTTATGAACCAAAAATTTTAGAACCCACCTCACTCGGGATGATTGTCGGTTCATTCCCCATCAGTCCCCCTGATACCTCCTTATGGGAGATTTCCTATACCGATGGGGCATAAAAACCATCATACGTCGATGCCTTACCCATGATCAAGTAGAACAAGGCCTTAATGACTTCCACGATGGAGCTTGCGGTGGCCACCTTTCTGGAATGGACACTGCCCAAAAATTCACATGAGAAGGATATTTCTGACCCACTTTATTTCATGACTACATTGAAACAGTCAAGAGGTTTGAGCAATGTCAGCGCTTCACTCATAAGACAAGAGCCCCTCCTGCTCCCCTGCACCCTGTCATCATCACTGGTACCTTTTATAAATGGGGGATATACTTCATGAATTTCAACCATACATCGTCGAGCAATCACAAATACATCATTGTGGTTGTCGATTATTTCACCAGATGAGTATAGGTTATGCCCACATTCGACAACACCATAGAAATTTCCACAGGATTTCTATTTAACCATGTCATTGTCTAGTTCGACGTTCTCGAGTTAGTCTCTAACCATGGAAAACACTTTGAAAAAGAGTTTTTCTAGGAGCTATCTCACCATGTTGGATTCACTCATGAATTCACATCACCATACTACCCCCAATCCAATGGACAGGTAGAAGTTGTGAACAATGTCCTCAAAACTATGTTACACCGTATGGTGAATAACCAAAATACCAACTAGCACCAGATGCTTTTCTCCACCTTGTGTGCATTCCACAAGGTCGTGAAAATAGTCATTGATTTCACACCCTTTCACTTGGTATACGAAATCGAAGTCGTGATTCCCATAGAACGCAAGATCCAGAATTTACATGCCACCATCGAACTCCTCGATGACACCCATCCCTAGAACAACATTTAGTGCAACTAGAGTTTGTCGAAAAAATATAACGGCAGTCGCTGCAACACAATGAGGCCCACAAGAGATTGGTAAAAGCATCATTCGACCACCACATCAACCCTTTCTCATTCATTGAGGGAGAGTTAGTCCTCATCTACGATGTCACAAAAGAATCCCTAGGGCCAGGAAAGTTCAAAAATTTGTGGAGAGTACCTTACATCATAAAACATTGTCTCCTTAAGGGGGCATACATCTTGACAGAGCCGGACGGAACATACGTCAGCAACCCTGTCAACGGCCTTTACCTCAAGAAATTATACCCATAAGGGCCAAGAAGGCCCACCGCCAGAGTCAAAGTACATAGACCAAACACTTTAAATAGTTGACCAAAATACTTGTCACAAAATACACTCTAGTGTCACAATGAATTCTCAAGCCAACCATTACTTTGGATTCGCTGATGGAGCATCACGATGGTCTCAAAGTTTAGTAGCAGCCACCTGGGTCATCTATCACCCTGACCGATCGCCATTTCTCACCAACAGTGTATGCATCGGCTCAACGACAAACAATCAAGCAGAATATGACATCGTCATCAGACTTATGTGTGACGCCCTTAATGAAGGCATATTCCATTTGCATATCTAACTTGATTCCCAGTTAGTGATGTCGTCGTTAAACCAAGCATTTGAGGTACAAGATTCACATCTATTTAGAAATATTTGTGTGCAAAAATATTAAGTCATCAATTTGATCAAATTACATTTATGCATGTACCAAGAAATCAAAACCAAGCAGCTGATCACATAGCTAAAAATATCCTAAACTGGAATGCATCTTGAATAAATCATCATCCATAAAAAAATAAAAAAAACATAGAAAACATAGATATCAATTAGCACAGCACATAATCCATAAAAAAACATCAAACAAGGGACACACCATATAGAGCCACAAAAAATTTCTCTCTCATATATAGAAAAAAATATGTTTCTCAATACAAAAAATATAGTGTCTTCAACCAATGAGTCAGCCCAAAGATACAAATATAAAAGTCAACAAAAATAAGGGAAGCATCCTCATAATGGGTTCTTTCCCTGTGTACAATAAGGACTCTAGGGTAGTGCTCCCCGAGGTGGGGCACCTGGACCCATAGCCACTCCCGGTACCAACACTGGAGCCACTATCAGAACATATATTTCCACCCAACGCAAAGTCGGTCGATAGCCCCTCTCTTGGGCTATCAAATTCTCTAACCATGCATCATCAAGGTCATCCAAAAAACCTCGAGTAGGCATCCCCTAGCTCAAACGGTCCACTAGACCCCATGCATCCTCTAAAACCCGAGCTCTAACCTCCAAAGCAGCCATCTCCTCTGTCAACTTTGTAACGTGAGCCTCCGCCGCCTCAGCACTAGCGTGCATAACAGTGCTCTCGGTAGCAGACAAGCTGCTACCCTCCCCCGAAGGACTAGCCTCACTGTCGGGGGCTCCACCCTAAGGATCTACCAGGCTCCTCTCTGTCCCCGTCCTACACGAGGAACATATCGAGGCTGCTGAATCAACTCATGTCCCACCAGCTGAGCCACATGACACTTGACCTCACCAACATCTGCAAGAGTAACAAAAATATGTCATTTTCATCATAATACACATAAAAAACATAAATAATCAACCAAATGTAGAACAAAACACAAAAACATAAATGTTGGCCCCCATGCGTACCCAGCAGGAAGACCCCTGTCTGGGTCTCCACGGAAGTCCATCCCCACATAAGGGAATGACAAGAACATCCTAGGATTGGCCTCAAACCAAGACTCTATCATGGCATTCAAATAACAGCCCACCCTACCTACACCTTCGCGAGGCATCACAGGCAACCACCTCCTCATACGAGGCTCTCGAGGCCCCCTAGTAGGCATAGCCACCGTAGGCCATAGCAACACCACTCGCTAATACATGATTCTACATAGAATAAAAGCATATGTAAATAAATTTCATCCATCCCAGGCATTGTAAAGATGAGCCAGCATCTCGTTGTAGCAAAAACAGGAAAAATAAAAAAAGTTTCTGACCCTCAGCCAGCAGAAAACACCAATCGGTGGGCCTAACACCCGATTAGGCACAAATGACCCTAACAGTCACACAATAGCATCCATAGCACACCGCTTGGCCAGGTTAGTCATAGAGGCTCTCACAATGCACCCCTTCATAAGGGGTGCCCCACCACAATGGTTGATTGAGAACCACTCAAGATCTACTCTCCCATGGGGAAGCGGATAAGGAAGTGCCTCACTGTGAGGAAAAAACCCAATCACAAAATAGATATCCATCTCGAGATGGATAGTAAGGTTGCACCCCCATAGCACTATTACCTTGTGTTTCCTATTCCAGCATCGGATCGAGTAACGCAAAAGACGATCCCATGGTCATAAGAGCTCATTCTCCATGATTTTGAGAAGACCTCAGCGTGCCAACTACTAGTGCGCATGAGAATCAGTTTCCAAAGAAACCTGGAGGTTAGGCCAATCCCTCTCCCTCCACAACAGCCTATCATTAAACATGCACACATCAGTGACACTAAAATCGCCAAAAAATTGACAAAATTTAACAAAAAAAATTCAAAAAAATTCTTTGCCTCCCCGCGCGCCTGTTCCTCAGACAGGCCTGAGGGATGCACATATAATTTTCCCACATACACGAAAAAGGCACTCTCAATGCCAGTACAGGCATGATAATTTCATGAAAAACCGTTGTTTATATGCAAAAAAGGCACACTTGTGACTTGATCGCCCGTGCCGTCAAGGAAAAATCTGGCCTAGAATCCGTACAAGCCTATCCTGTACAAATCCTGACACTGACATACTGAAAAAATTAAAATGCAGGATGTTATGGGTCCTGTCTAGCTCAAGAATTGTGAGTTTCATGTACTCAGGTTGACCACAATGACAAGAATAGCTCCGCAAAAACCTCTGGCCGCTCAAAACCCCAAACACTCAAATGTCGCAAATGAACTGAAATGAGCCGTATTGGCCTATATTTCGCCATTTTACGAATGTTTGGAGGACCATAATGGGAGCTAAAAAGGCCCAATTCAAGGACCAAAAACAACACAGTGATCAAAACTTCATAATGCCCAAAGGAGGTGCCTCAAATTCACACCTACGAAAAAATATATTTTCAGTGTCGACAGGTATGTCCTTTCTCATCCTATTTTCATTTAGCGCATTTCTTTCAATATTATTTGAATGAAGAAGATGCTTTCACTTGGGGTATTTTGTTGTAGGTAGTGTGCAAAATGTCCATCACTCCATCCACTGAAAGCACCAGAGCAGGTATCATTCTACCCTCAGCGTGATAGAGTCCCAGAAAAACTCTGCATATCCTGACATCATTTCTCCACAAAAAATTAACCATAGGTTCCAAGCACCTGACCATGTTTATCATCTCCCCACCTTGCACAAGATAAACATTATTTTGGTCGGTAGAGCCTCCCCTCCATGGCTCCCATCACTCAAAGTGGACCATAAATTTGAAAAATCATGACACCATGGCCATACCACTTTAGTCCGAGAAACACTTCATGCCCACTCACCCACCATGCATCAAGTAATTTTTTACCATATCGGAATAAAAAACCCCTTTCCCAGACTACCAGGTTTTACAAGTTGATAAAAATCACACCACCATGCCATCATTTGGCCTACCATACATCCATCAACATATCCCATCTACAACATTTTCTATCCGCTTCATGACCCCCCACACAAGAGACCAACCAATGGGCCCCCCACCCTGAGCAAAAACACCCTCCTCACATCATCAGTGATCGAGCACTTTCATATTTTAGGGCACCCGTCTCTGTGTTTTTTACAATCCAAATCCCAGTGTCTCATTCTTTTGGTAAGTGTACAAAGACCACAAATGGTGAACAAATGTACCCCACTCATCCATCCATTTTTTTCCCCGTGGTAGCAGTCCTTGGTCACCCTTGGTCGGAGTATCAAATCCTTCACACATAAGCCACCATGACATTCATAACCAAATATACCCACCCTAGATGTCCTATTGACTCCAGGTATTTCCCCATCAGAAATAGTTATGACTCCCACCAAGCGGCTTTTTATACTCTGACCTTGGGCTAGTGAATCCCCATCATCAATTTTCAGTCACCCCTCACCATCATGCCTATGTTAAACCTATCACATCCAAGATCTTGATCCCCATAATCATTGAATCTCTTGTTTGGTTGAGGCTTCCTTTTTGTCGATGTCAACACCTATTTTCCAGAAAGGA